>OY856409.1:968800855-969400855 GCA_963693085.1 Alisma plantago-aquatica | reverse complement strand
GGGACTCAAAATAGATTTGTTGCAAGTTGTAAAATGGATAGTTTGTGCCACTTAACTCTCCCAACCTCAAAGGGACACCCTCAACTATAAATAGGACCTCTTGGACTTCATTCCAAGGTTGCTCATTCACATATGCTTGGTCCTAGCCTTAGTTGAGTGTTTTCTAATCCTTTGAGCCCCTTTCTCTCTCTACCTTCAAAGCAAATTCGTGAGTATGAGTGAGTTAGGATCCCATGTATGAGAGCTATCATTTGTAATCTTGTAAAGCTCTCCTTTCCACTTCTCCCATCTCCATTCTCTATGAAGATTGATTGAAGTTTCTTCTCCATGTGAAAGAGAAGAAGGTTGTTGTTCTTCCCCGAGTGAAGGAGAAGAAGGCTAGCTGCTCCAGGCCTCCAAGTGAAGGAGGAAGGTGCTAAAGCTCTCCAAGTGAAGGAGAGGTGCAAGGCAAAGCTCAAGCAAGATAGGTAAATCCTGCAAGGCCGAAGACTAAAGCAAGAGTGGGTAATTCCTTTGAAGAAGGTGGAAGACTACTTGCTTGGTGGGTAAGTCCTTGGTGAGGTAGAAGATCTTGGCTTGATATATAAGTCCTTGGATGGTTGGTAGTTGTAGCTTGTAATCTTATTGTGTGATATATATAAGAGAACCAAGTTACAAATCCTAGAGCCTAACCAACTCTAGGTAGTGGACTGACATTGCTCCTAAGTTTAGGACATGGAACCACTCTAAACCACCTGTCCAAGTGCATGCTTTCCTTGTCTCTTATCCTTGCTTTGTATGCTAGTTTAGGACATCAAATTGCTGTTTTGAATTAAGTTCTGCACTTAATATAATTTGGTGGTCTAATCACTTTTGTGAAGTTTGTGAAGCTCTATTCAACCCCCCCTTCTATAGCCCATTGATCCAACAAGTGGTATCAGAGCAGGTCTTCTCCAAGCTACTTCAACAAGTAGGAGAAGATGGGCGATTCAGCTCTTCGGTCACTCAATCTTGAAGGAAGCTTCTCCATGAGACCCCCGGTCTTCGACGGCACAAACTTCCTATATTGGAAGAGAAGGATGCAATTCTACATCCAAGGCGTGAGCTACGAGATGTGGAAGATAGTCCATCTCAAGTATGAAGAGCCGAAGGGGAACATCACCACGTGGACGGAAGATGAGATGAAGCGTGCTCAACTCAATGCTAAAGCTGTGAGCATCATCTACGCCGCCCTTTCACCATCGGAGTTCAACCGCATCTCTTCTTGGGACACGGCGCATGAGATTTGGCATAAGTTGTGTGTCACCTATGAAGGGACGGAGCAAGTCAAGGAGGCCAAGGTCTATATGCTCGGTGGCCTACTTGAGAACTTCAAGATGGGGAAGAATGAAAGAGTTGTGGACATGTACACAAGGTTGAATGTCATCTTGAACAGCCTTGCAGCCCTTGGGAGTGTCATGGATAGAGGTACCATCAATGCAAAGATCTTGAGATCTCTTCCAAAGAGATGGGAGCCAAAGGTCACTTCAATTGAAGAAGTCTACAAGCTGAGCGAGTTGTCAACCGAGGAGCTGGTTGGTAATCTCCAAGCACATGAACCAAGGCTCGACAAGCAAGAGGAAGAGGAGAAAAGAGAAGAGAAGGAGTCCAAGAAGATGAAGGACACAGCCTTCAAAGCTCAAGTTGAAGAAATGATGTGGCAACAACAACTTGCCATGAAGTCTCCCTGCCCTTCCTCAAGCGAAGATGAAGGTGCAAATGATCATGAAGCCAACTATTCAAAAGGAAGACACTTCAAGGGCAAGCCATCATCCTCCACTCCTAGGTGCTACGAGTGTGGTCAAAAGGGCCACTACAAGAATGACTGCCCAAAAGCCAAGAAGGGCTATCATAAGAGCAGCCACAAGAAGGATGACAAATACAAAAGAGAAGCCAAGTACAAGAAGAAGAACAAGAAGGAGAGAAGACCCAAAGATGCAGCTCATGCGGCATGGGAGGAGTCTTCTACTTCAAGTTCCTCAAGCTCCGAGGATGGTGAATGTCACCTTGCACTCATGGCTTCTACTAGTGAAGAAGTAATTGAGGTAAGTGAGGTAAGCAAGGTAAGTGATGAAAGTTTACTTGATTTATCTAAGGAAACCCTCATTGAAATGCTTAATGATTGTCAATCATCTTTTGCTAAATGTAAAGCTAAAAGAAAAAGATTAGGAAAGATAGTTGATGATCTCTATGCCAAGATTGACATTCTAGATCAAAATGAGAAATTACATCTTGATAGCATAGATTCTTTACAAGGGCAATTTCTAGACCTTGAACTTCAATATAATGGAGTAGAGGTTGAGAATGGTACTTATCTTAAAACTATTGAAAATCTTAAGATAGAGAACCAAAATTGCCTAGATGAGCTAGATGTTCTAAAAACTGAAAATGTTGAACTTAAGCTTATTGATGATGCTAGGAGAGATGAAGTGTATGCTTATCAAAGAGAAATTGTTGTCCTTAAATCTGAAAATGCTAAACTTCTTGCACAAACAAATGATTTATCTTCTAGACCTATCTTGCCTAGAAATGAAGTTGCAAACTTAACTCTTGAAAAAGACTCTCTTCTTACTAAAGCCCTCTGTCTTGAGGCCGACCTTTTGCATGCTAGAGAAGATCTTGCTAGTTTATCTACTACCATTACAAATCTTAGTGATGATAATGCTAAATTAAGATCTACTTTGCAAAGGTTTCTTTCGGGTAAGAAGTCTCTAAATGATGTTCTAGAGCACTCTACCAAACAAGTTGGTACTAGTGGTCTAGGATACAATGCGACTACTCCAAAAGGTAAGAAGAAGAAGGGTAAGAAAAAGAGTGTGGAAACTCCAATCTTCAATGGAGAGTCTTCCGGCTCTAAAAACCCCATGGTATGTATGCATTGCAAATGTGATGATCATTATTCTACCTATTGTCCTTACAAGCCTAAGGGGACCAACCCAAATATGAAATGGGTCCCCAAGCTAACCCCGGACCCCAAAGTTTGAGTTGGGTTCCGACATCCTTTTTTCTTGCAGGTCACAAAGAAATGGATTGTTGATAGTGGCTGCTCTAAGCACATGACTGGAGAAATCAGCCATTTCAACAAATTTGTGAAGAAGAAAGGAGGATCGGTAACCTTTGGGGACAACAAAAAGGGTAAGGTTATAGGTGAGGGTGATGTAGGTAATGAATTGTGCATTAAAAATGTTTTGCTTGTTGATGGCCTACATCACAACTTAATTAGTGTTAGCCAATTATGTGATAATGGTTATTTTGTGCTCTTTACTTCCTTAGAATGCTTGCTTCTAGATTCCCTGTCCTATAATGTCATATATAAGGGAACTAGAAATGGTAATCTATATGTGATTGTTCTTGATGCTTTAAAGCCCATACTAAATAGATGCTTAGTCGTGGATAAAAATGATCTTTCGCTTTGGCATCGACGTTTGGGTCATGTGAACCTGCATCAAATGAAGAAACTGAACAAAAAGGACTTGGTTCGAGGACTTCCTAAATTGGATTTTGAAAAGGATGAGGAATGTCAACCTTGTACTCAAGGGAAACAAACCAAATCCTCCTTCAAATCCAAAGGAGTCATGAGTACCAAGAGAGTTCTAGAGCTTCTTCATATTGATCTCTTCGGACCTATGAGAACACAAACGCTTCGCGGCTCCAAGTATTGTCTTGTTATAGTCGATGATTTTTCTAGATTTACTTGGACTTTCTTTCTCGTTTCTAAAAGTGATACACTCGATGTTTTCTCGAGCTTTTGTAAACGAGTTGAAAACGAAGCTTCTTGTCATGTTGTTTCCATCCGTAGTGATCATGGGGGAGAGTTTGAAAATGATCTTTTTGAATGTTTTGTGAAAAATCGGGTTATTCACACAATTTCTCTTCTCCTCGCACACCCCAACAAAATGGAGTTGTTGAGAGGAAGAATAGATCGCTACAAGAGATGGCTAGAACCATGCTTCTTGAGTATGACACTCCTAAGAAGTTTTGGGCTGAAGCCGTTAGCACCTCATGTTTTGTGCAAAACCGAGTTTTCACTCATCCAACTTTTAAGAAAACCCCCTATGAACTATGGCGTGGTAGGAAGCCGTCAATTGATTTCTTTCATGTGTTTGGATGTCCATGTTTTGTTTTGAACACCAAGGACTCTCTCGACAAGTTTGATCCGAAATCCTACAAGGCTTTCTTCCTAGGCTATAGCACTACTAGCAGGGCTTTTAGAGTGTTTAACATTGAACTATCTAAAATAGAAGAATCTATAAATGTTAAATTTATTGAAACTAACCCTGGTATTGGCAAGCATTTGGGTGATGATGATGTTGCAGATGAAATCATTCCTATCTTAAAAGAGCTCAACATCAAAGACAAAGGTAGGCAGGTTGAAGAAGAAGAGAAAGAAGAGGAAAGGAAGGATCCCACTCCCCGCTTTGCAAAGAATCACCCCAAGGAGTTGATCATTGGCAACCCGTTTGAAAGAGTGAGGACACGAGCTGCACACAAAAAAGAACAAGCAGACAGTGCCTTCATCTCTCAACTGGAGCCAAAGAACATCAAAGAGGCCCTTGGCGATGATGAGTGGATCCTTGCAATGCAAGAAGAGCTTGAGCAGTTCGAGAAGAACCGTGTGTGGACCTTAGTGCCAAGACCAAATGATAGAAAGATCATTGGTACCAAATGGGTTTACCGCAACAAGCTTGATGAGCAAGGAAAAGTGGTAAGGAACAAAGCAAGGTTAGTAGCACAAGGTTACAATCAACAAGAAGGTATTGATTTTGATGAAACCTCTGCTCCTGTTGCTAGATTAGAATCTATTCGTATGCTACTTGCCTTTGCTAGTTATAAAAATTTCTTGCTTTATCAAATGGATGTTAAAAGTGCGTTTTTAAATGGTACAATCGAGGAGGAAGTATATGTTGCTCAACCTCCAGGCTTTGAAAATGATAAGTTACCCAATCATGTCTATTTCTTGCAAAAAGCTCTCTACGGACTCAAACAAGCACCTCGAGCTTGGTATGAGAAACTAAAGAACTTTTTGTTAGATAACGGGTATATCATGGGCAAAGTTGATTGTACTTTGTTTCTAAAACACACTTCCACCCATTTTCTCATAATTCAAATATATGTTGATGATATTATATTTGGCAGAACTGACCTTGATCTTTGCAAAGAGTTTGGTTCTCTTATGCAGAGTGAATTCGAGATGAGTATGATGGGTGAGCTGACCTTCTTCCTCGGATTCCAAATCAAACAAACCAAGGAGGGTAACTTCATCAACCAAGGCAAATACACACTTGAACTTCTTAAACTCTTTGGGATGGAGAACATGAAGCCAATGGATACACCCATGTCAAACACTGCCAAACTTGACAAGGATGAAGAAGGTGAGAAGGTAGATGAGAAGCTCTATAGAGGTATGATCGGAAGTTTACTTTACTTAACTGCCTCTAGACCTGATATAATGTTTAGTGTTGGCTTGTGTGCTCGCTTTCAATCAAGCCCTAGGAAATCACATCTTGTTGCTGTCAAGAGGATTTTGAGGTACTTAGCCAAAACTCCAAATTTTGGACTATGGTACCCTAAGTCAAGGGACTTTACTCTTGTAGCATATAGTGATGCTGACTACGCAGGTTGCTTGATTGATAGAAAGTGCACAAGTGGCACTTGCTTCCTCTTGGGACCATGCTTGGTGTCTTGGTTCTCCAAGAAACAGAGCACAGTGGCATTATCAACTACCGAAGCTGAATACATTGCAGCCGGAAGTTGTTGTGCCCAGGTCCTATGGATGAAGCAAATGCTCCAAGACTTTAACATTCATTTTGATGCTTCTCCTATTTTTTGTGATAACACTAGTGCAATAAATCTTTCTTATAATCCAATATTGCATAGTAGAGCTAAACACATAGAAGTTCGCCATCATTTTCTCCGTGATCACATTGTCAAAAAGGATATTTATATCACACATGTGGATACGGAAAATCAGTTGGCCGACATTTTCACTAAACCGCTTGCTAGAGAACAATTTAACTTTATTAGATCAAAATTGCTCATAATCTCTCTTGATGATGTTGAATTGCTCTCTAATTAGTTGGTTACATCTTATGTGTGTTGCTCTTGCTTATAAATGCTTTGATTGCTCAAAATGCTTGTTTTTGATAAAATTTCTCTTGTTTCTATCTCTTCTTCGGGCTTTTTCTCACAAATCGGGTTTTAATCGACAAATAGTACCCTATGATGATGGGAATGTGCCTAAATATGCTTAATATACAATCTAGTCCAACCAGAAAAATTGCATTCGGTCATTTGAGGCTAGGGCTAGATTTTAGGTTTTTTCCTCATCAGGGTTTCTGTCGGCCGAGTTTCCAACTCGGCCGATCAGTCGGGTACAGGGCACCTGTGCGCTCTGTCGGCCGAGTTTCCTTTTCCTGGAACTCGACCGATTGGCGGCAGGCTGGTTTAATATTTATAGGAATCGGCCGACTTGCTCCCTCTCAACTAGAGCAAAGTCGACCAAACCCTAGCCGTCCAGCCCGACCCTTCCTCCCCTGGTGCTCCTCTCTCTCTCTCCGGCCATTTTCGCCCCCAAATCGACCCGTTCGTTTGTTCTTGCTGTTCTTGGTGTGACACCTGCTCTCTCTCTCTCCGCGTGGATCGGCTCCATCTCCTCGTTTTCCTCTCCAATGAGGTCCCAACGCCGGAAACATGCCGTTCCCGCCCCTGCCCCTGCGGTTCCTCTTGCGCCTAGGTATATGGCATTTGATAATCTTTCTTTTGTTGACAATGCTGCTGTTGCTCGCTACAAAGAGCTCCTTCCTCGCTCTCCCTTTCCTTTTCGAGCTCTTTATCAGCCCCATAGCTTTCACGCCGACCTTTTCGAAGCTTGTCAACTCTTTCGCACACATCATCTTGAAGCTCTTTGTATTGAGGATGCCCGTTTTCATAACCTAAAATACAGCTCCAAAGCCGTACGTCAATTCTACGCTAACTTGCGGTGGAATTACGACTCTTTGGTTCCCCCTTCGGACACCTCAATCGTTTTGACGTCTATGATTGCCGGCCAACCTTTTCATATTACCGAACGCTCGTTCAATCTTTATCTAAATGGCAATGTTGGCACGGCTTCGTGGATTACCGATTACCCTGCTTATCTTGATCTCTTGTATCCCGAGGACGTCTATAGGACCATTGAGGTTGACTTGACTGATATTCATAAGTTTCTCAAGCAACCCGATTTTCCTTATAGAAAGAAGGGCACTCTTCCATCTTCTGCCCTGTCCTCTCCTCGCCGTGTTTTGGCGTTCGTTCTCAGTTGTAATGTCCATCCCAAGAAAAATCAAACGGACATCGCTGAGAATACAGCTATGATGATGTATCTGCTTTTGAAAAACCAAGGAGTCAAATGGGCTCGTTACATCCTTCACCATATGACCTGTTTTGACTCGGGAAAGAACACCAAGGGCACACATCTTCCATATCCTGCCCTAATTTGTGGTCTTTTCCAGCATGCCACTGGAAAATCTCTCTTTACCGATTTTCTCTACCGCCCTGATCGTAAAGGAGTTTATATCAGTGAGACCACTCTTCAAAAGAGTGTCCCTACCTCTGGTGCATCATCTTCTTCTACTGCACCTCCACCTCCACCATCATCTGATGCACCTCCTCCTCCACCCTCCACAGCTGCACCACCTCCTCCTGAGCCATCTTTCCGACCTCCTCCGCAGCCGGCTTTTGCTGACTTCCATGTCTCCAATGAGGCCCTCATGGGGTACCTCATGCATCAGCAAGCCTACAACATGCAGGTCCAGCAACATCACCATCAGGATCTGTGCCACATCATGTCTTCCATGTCTTTGACTTGCCCTCAGCCCTACCCCACCTACGAGCCCTACCCCGGTGGTGACTACGCTTCTTTTGCGTATAGTCAGTTTTATCCTCCTCCACCCCCTTCTGCTTCCGCTGATCACTCTACAGGTGGATACTCTCCTCCGGTTCTGGCGCTCCCAAGTGGTCGTTTGTCTGAGCTTCTGGCCCAGTACACTTCTTCTGCTCCCCCTATTGAGGTTGCCTATGAGTTACATGCTCTAGGCATGTCTTGGGCCGAGCAGAGTGCGAGGTGGCCCGGGCGTGCTTTTGGTCCTCCAGACGAGGATATGGCTGACCAGGAGGATGCTGAGACTGACGCTGATGAGGCTACTGCGACGGATGCTGAAGACGAGGATGCGGATGACGATGCCGATGCTGAAGACGAGGCTACACCAGCTGCTGCTCCTCCTTCCGATGATGGAGATGAGGACTACCAGCCCGACGAGGACATGGAGGCTGCCGTTGATGATGTTGACATAGATTAGTGTAGCTTAGAGTTGATGTGTCTAGTTTAGTCTCGGATGACCATGATATATCTTTTTGGACTATGATTGTATTATTTAAATTAGGCACATCATCTGAGTTGTACTATTGCTACTCCGTTTGTCGGTGTAGTTTTTGTCTTATGGTTTCTTTTGGAAACACTTTGTATGGCTTATCTTATAGTGTGTTCCATATTTTGATGAATGACAGGTTTTGCTTTCGTGCTTTATCTTGGTGTTTATCTGTCTCTCTGTGATTTGGTTGATTGAGTGTTTGGAGAAGACCTTGCTTTTATGCTCTTCTACCCCCCCTGCCTTGTTGAGATGACAAAGGGGGAGAAAGACCTCAATCATATTGCTTTTATTGCTTGTATGGTTCTTTTCTTGTCTACAAACTACAATGCATCTATACTTGTTTAGAATCATATAATATATATATGCTATGGTTGCTTGTGTGTTAACTAACCATGCAGGAACGAGTAAGCATGAATTGAGGGGGAGCATTACAAATTGATCATATTTGCATCCCCTTGCAATTCCCTAAAGAAAAGGTATAATTTTCACATTTTTTTTCAATATGTTGAGGAATGGTTTGTCATTGTCAAAAAGGGGGAGAATGTTGACCTAGGTGTCGCACATTGCCCATATTTTGATAATGACTTAACCATTCCATTCATATGTATCTAACAAATCTATTTGAGATCATTGCAGATATTAGATACAAGAAAAGAATCACTTTTATCTCCAAAGCTACTCTTCCGGCACATGCAAAACATGTGACTTTTAACCGCTTTGTAATATAGCCCTTAGAGGCTTAGAACATTTTATGTAATCACTCATAATCATGTTTTGCATTGTATCTAAGATGGATAAAATGATTGGGACTCAAAAATCCATCGTTTGTACAGTTTATGAAAATTCCAAAATACCCTTAACAGGGATTTTGTCGGCCGAATTCCAAACTCGGCCGATCCATATATTCTGGAATTTTCTGGGCTGTCGGCCGAGTTTCCAACTCAGCCGATCCCTGTTCGGTCGAGTTTCAATGGTAGGAAACTCGGCCGATCCACTGATCAGTCAAGTCTGAAGGTCGACCGATCGGTCGAGTTTCCCCATGGAAACTCGGCCGACAGTCTATCTCTCAGACTTGTCGCCTAGTGTGTCGGCCAAATTGCCTTTAATGAAACTCGGCCGATCGGACTGTACTGGAATGCAGAAAAAGCAATTCCAACCGTTGGAGGAGTAGGTGGGACTCAAAATAGATCCGTTGCAAGTTGTAAAACGGCTAGTTTGTGCCACTTAACTCTCCCAACCTCAAAGGGACACCCTCAACTATAAATAGGACCTCTTGGACTTCATTCCAAGGTTGCTCATTCACATATGCTTGGTCCTAGCCTTAGTTGAGTGTTTTCTAATCCTTTGAGCCCCTTTCTCTCTCTACCTTCAAAGCAAATTCGTGAGTATGAGTGAGTTAGGATCCCATGTATGAGAGCTATCATTTGTAATCTTGTAAAGCTCTCCTTTCCACTTCTCCCATCTCCATTCTCTATGAAGATTGATTGAAGTTTCTTCTCCATGTGAAAGAGAAGAAGGTTGTTGTTCTTCCCCGAGTGAAGGAGAAGAAGGCTAGCTGCTCCAGGCCTCCAAGTGAAGGAGGAAGGTGCTAAAGCTCTCCAAGTGAAGGAGAGGTGCAAGGCAAAGCTCAAGCAAGATAGGTAAATCCTGCAAGGCCGAAGACTAAAGCAAGAGTGGGTAATTCCTTTGAAGAAGGTGGAAGACTACTTGCTTGGTGGGTAAGTCCTTGGTGAGGTAGAAGATCTTGGCTTGATATATAAGTCCTTGGATGGTTGGTAGTTGTAGCTTGTAATCTTATTGTGTGATATATATAAGAGAACCAAGTTACAAATCCTAGAGCCTAACCAACTCTAGGTAGTGGACTGACATTGCTCCTAAGTTTAGGACATGGAACCACTCTAAACCACCTGTCCAAGTGCATGCTTTCCTTGTCTCTTATCCTTGCTTTGTATGCTAGTTTAGGACATCAAATTGCTATTTTGAATTAAGTTATGCACTTAATATAATTTGGTGGTCTAATCACTTTTGTGAAGTTTGTGAAGCTCTATTCAACCCCCCCCCTTCTAGAGCCCATTGATCCAACACAGAGAACACAACATCAAGTACTCCTCATCAATGTGATCCTCGGTATGCTTCCATAAGCATACTTTCAGCCATTGATGTGGTGGGATCGAGTTCATCTGGTTCTGTTATAACTAGGACTTAGAGTTTTTGCTCTTTGATTGAGAACACTTCTCATCATCCTAACCAGTCGTGGAATTATTCCCATTTAATTTGTTGGTCTCAAAGACCGATCACAAATAAAGTGATTATTAACCATTTATTTTAACAAAAGGAAATATATGCAATTTTAGTCCAAAACTATTTTTGACTTGTTTGATTGATTTGAAAAGTTGACAATAAAATTAGGCCTTTAATTAATTATCGCTCCCACTATTTTAGTTCAAATTGATATCCCTCACCATCAATTCGGAAGATTGCAGCGTTCAACCTTCTAGTGGGCAAGATCCTGAAATCCTCTAAGTCATGGACCAGCTAGGGTTGTCACCCACAACTTAGATCTCTCAGGTAGGAAACTCTTACCAATTGCATTATATGCAACTCTTGATAAGATGTCATATGCAACTCCTTGCCATGATCATCTCCATGCCTCAAGGTACTAGATCCCATCTAGATCACCTTGTTAAGTCTGACCCAAAGTAAACACAATGAATATGCACCCTGCTAGGGCAGACCCACACATTCATCCTTCACGCTTCCATGAGATAGACGGTGCACCACGCTAGGGCGTGCCCACACTTGGTCGATCAAGCTTTTCATGTGTGTCGCATTTGGAAGGCATCTAAAACTTAATATTTAATGAGGGATTTGATTTTATATACATATACATATCCAATCACCAAAATAAATAGTATGTATCATATACATGCTATATCCCACAGAAAACATGCAAAATGATAAAAGTGATGATTATGGCCATCCTAATGTGATTCCTCGAGCCAAGAGGAATCACGGTCATCTAGGTCTACATCACATGCAACCTGTACAAGATGATCTCTGTGCTTTGCCTTTTTGGGTTTGATCAACTCATCACATGAATGATCGGCTCGCCATCAGACTGGTCGGCTGGGTGCCACCAACCGATCAGTTGGGCTCCTCCAACCGATCGGTTCATCTGGTCATCGTGCATCTCTTCATGGCCGCCACCCACTTATCTTGCTCCTTGAACTGGTCATCTACCGATCGGCTCACTCCTTGAACCGATCTTCTGGAACGTCAACCGATCGGTTCACGCCTTGAACCGATCGTCTCAGCTGTCATCAGGATGTCCTCCGTTCTTTGACATAACAGGAAATAAAAATCTATCCTATTTTACATTGTAAAAAGAGAAACCTCATGTTACATTCGAGGGGAGCAAAGGTAGGAAAGAAATCTCGAATTATTTCGAGTTACATCAGGAATAGGAGAAGGAAGATCGGTGCGTAGACCGAGATGCAGGAAATCACATACAACCATACACAGATAGGGTTTATTGGCCATAACCACGCTATACATCCACCACAAAACTCGTTTAAGGGTGAGGCGTATCGAGTGCATTCATAATACATATCATATGTGTAAATTGGGATTTGTGGATTTAGGATTGGACATGCATAAAGCCAATTTTATTCGCATCGTATGCAATAAATAAAGGCGACAAACCAAAATCGATCATATCGATAATCCTAAAGTATAGAGAAGTTGACGTGGCTCTGATACCACTGTTGGGTTTCAGGGGAGGTAGAGAAGGCAGCGGAAACGAAAATTTTCTCCCCCCAAACCCAGAACAAGGAAACACGTCAACGTCTATACAATAGGAAAGGATGGTTTGTGGAATCATACCTTGTCCCGAGGCTTGCTCGGCGACAATACCTCACACCTTGCGTGGTCTTCACCTCTGATCTTGGATGGTGTTTGTGCAGCTCCTGGTCGCACCGGGACTGACGACTCATGGTCTCACCGGGACTGTCAGGATTGATAGTTGTCCTCTGAGCGATAGAAATCTCCCGCCTCTGAAGTAGTCCACGAGGACCACCTGGAACTCCAATCTGCTTTTCCCACAAGTAATTGGAAGTAGTCGCACCCTCCTGTCAGCGTACTAGTCACTGACACACTCTCCTGCCACCAGTCGCTTTCTGCAGTTGTCTTTCCCTTGTTGTGCCTCCCTTATCGGGTAGCACTTTCTCGGGCTCTCTCGGTTACCAAAACCAGAGAGAATGACAACTTTGCAGAGCAACTAGTTTGCACTGAGATGTTCTTTGAGAAGCCCCCAATACCCCTATATATATAAGAGGGTCATGGGATAGGGTTCTCTATCCCGAGCAATATGGGACTAAAGCAGGAGTAGACGGGTCGAGAATTTCCACAAAAACAACCAACTGCGTAACCTGAACCGATCGTTTCACAACTGAAACGGTCGGTTGGGGATCTGAGCCGGCCGGTTGAAACCTCAACCGATCGGTTGGGACCCATGATCCGATCGGTTCACTTCTGAATCGGTCAGTTCGTGGTCCTGATCAGTTCCTGATTGACTTTCCTTCTTTCGTTTATAATTCCAATCATATTAGACAAGTAAAAACAAAAAGGAAATTTCTCACCAATCTTACTTTCCCAACTTGCTCGGTTGCATCAGTTGAATCGATCGTTTCAACGCTTGAAGCAATCGTTTCACCCTATCCATGAGCCGATCGCTCAAAACCTGAGCCAATCGGTTCACCAAGCTCAACCGATCGGTTCATCACATGAGCCGATTGGTTGGGAGTGCAGATTGTGCAGAAACAATTAATTGCAGTTTCAATCAATCCAATACTCTAATCAATCTGTCCAACACCTTGAACCCTATGATTTTGAGCTATCAATTAATTGATTATTTAATTGAACTACTAAACTCCTTTAATAATCAATCTAAACATTGTTTGTGGACAAAACTCCTCTTCCAAGTTAAATCCTATGTGTGTGACCCTGCAGGTCATTTTCACATTGGCAGTGAAAGTCCATAACACTTATGACTTCACAAGCAAAGAGCGGTGCCTAGTCACACATCAGTGCTACCCAAGTGAAATAGAAATTAGAGAACAACTTTCAATCCTACAATCCGTGAATGGTGTTACAGTGAATGTATAATTCCTTTGTCACTGATATCCCGAATGAACTCGAGGCATGGAACAGTCATCTTGTCAACGTTCATTCACTTTCTTGATCTCAGAGCAGATTGGAAGAGATATGTATGACATCAATATCACATAGTGATTCACATATGCTTGCGCACGCCTATTTCAATCCTACTCATCAAGTGGCCTTGGATATCAAACTCCCTCAGGAGGGACAAATCCCATATCTATCACTCACCCCTCAAAAGCCCCATGTGTCAAATCCACCCAATCATCACCTTTATAACAACCCATGTTTCAGGACTGCGTTTGATGATGTCAAAGTGTGCCCAATGACATGTGTTGAGTGTAGTGATTTCAGGTCAAAGAATCACACTCACCACCATCACTGTGAGTACTGACTGTGACTACCATGTCATGGTTCCATGTGTCAAACTCACGGTGGGTCTGTCTGGTACACTTATTCTCTAACAAGTACCTATGTGTTTGGTTTGATATCTCTATATCATGATTAATGAGATTCTGTCATCAACCAACACCACAATCTAGTCTTGTGTGTCATTGCTGTCTATCTACCTTCCACAATGACATCCGAATAGGGACATAACAAGAATGTACAAACTCTTAGCATCCGTATGATCTCATCGTTCAGGTCCTGAACCTGAAGGCATACATCATTGAGTATTGTCATTCTCTAGACATTCAATCTGTTCTATCACTATCTCATATGACTGAACCAGAAAGAATTGGAAGCTTGCCTTTGATGTTTATCAAATCAATCTTAATGTATCCCATCAATCATCCCATGATTGGCTCTCAGGGCATACATACCATCAATCATAAGAGCTTGAAATATATCTTCACCTAGAAGGATCTGAAACTTAGACAGCGGAGATGGTTAGAATTGATCAAGGATTATGATGTGATGATAGATTATCATCCTGGCAAAGTGAATGTGGTAGCAGATGCCCTTACCAGGAAGTCAAGTTCAATAGCTGATGCATTCTCTATGGCATGTTTTAAGAGAGACCTGCTAGTAGAAATGCGGAAGTTGAACTTAGACTTAGGGATGACAAAGCAGAGTGGTTTGATTGCACAGATGCAAGTCAAACTTACTTTTTATGATCAAATCAAGGAACTTCAGCAGAATGATAGTGAGTTACAACAGATCATCCAGGATATGGAAAAGAGAAAAAGACCGGAGTTCAGGTTTTCAGATGACGGTTTGTTGTATCAACATGACAGGTTGTGTGTACCTGGAGACAGTGATTTGAAAGAACAGATTATTGAAGAAGTGCATGCATCAATGTACGCCATGCATCCAGGTAACACTAAGATGTACAGTAATCTTAAGGAGTTGTACTGGTGGTCAGGTATGAAAAAGGATCTAGCCGAGTACGTGGCTAGGTATAGTGTGTGCCAACAGGTTAAGGCTGAACATCAGAAACCTGTAGGTACTTTGCAATCTCTTCCTATACCAGAATGGAAATGGGAACATATCACAATAGATTTTGTGATAGGGTTGCCTAGGACACCTAGATGTTGTGACTTGATATGGGTGATTGTGTATATATTGACTAAGTCTGCTCACTTTCTTCCTATTAAGTTAACCTTTGATGTCCCGAAATTGGCTAAGATACACGTGGATGAAATAGTCAGATTGCATGGTATCCCAGTTTCTATTATATCTGATAGAGATCCTAAATTCACATCCAGATTCTGGAATCAGTTGCATCGTGCCTTGGGCACAAAGTTAAGATTCAGTACAACTTTTCACCCATAGACGGATGGTCAGTCAGAAAGGACCATTCAGACTCTTGAGGACATGCTTACAGCATGTATCTTGCATTTCAGTGGAAGTTGGGAAGAACACTTGAGCCTTATAGAGTTTGCATATAACAATAGTCACCATTCCAGTCTTGGTATGGCCCCGTATGAAGCTCTGTATGGTAGAAAGTGTAGATCACATGTATGTTGGTATGAGGTAGGTGAAAAGCATATTCTTGGACCAGAGATTGTGGATTTGACCACTAAAAAGATTATTGTGATCAAAGAATAGTTGAAAGTTGCACATGACAGACAGAAGAGTTTTAGGAATGATGATTGTCCCCACAGACCACCACTAGCCTTAACTGCACGCATTATCATCACTCACGCGCAAGTCAGGATCAACTTCCCGACTGGTCACCCATCCTAGTACTACTCCAAGCTGAGCACGCTTAACTATGGAGTTCTTAGTGATGGGCTCCCGGAAAAGGAGGTGCACCTTGGTGATATGGGTAGTCCAATCATTCCTTTTAATAGTGTTTTATCTGAGGCCTCAAATCCTGGGATGTTACAAATATTATCTTGGTACAGAGAAGATAATGGACCCAGAACCTGCACAGTGATCAGACGTGTCCTGTGTTGAGGGACCAGTACAGATAGTTGATCGGAGGATCAAGAAACTCAAGAATCGTGATATAAATTTAGTAAAAGTTATGTGGAAAAATCATAACCTAGAGGAAGCTACGTGGGAGCTCGAGTCAGAGATACGTAACAAGTTTCCTTTTCTCTTTTAGGAATTTCGGGACGAAATTCTTATAAGGGAGGGAGATTGTTATGACCTATTTCAAAGTTAATCAGTAAGTATCATAATAACAACATTATTAAGTTAATTGAGATAAGTTAAGTGCTCATGTGGGGATTAGTGCATCATCAAGTTAATTAAGTTAAGTAAAGTACTTAAGATGCGATTAGAGTTTTGATTAGCTGAGACAAGCTAATTGGCATGATTTTATACCTTGGGGTTTTAGAGGATCTCGCGCTTGAAAAGTTACAAAAGAAATCGTTTGATTTGGACCTACGTGGCAAAAGATACGACGATTTCAGTTTTCAGGGTCGAATTTACAAAGTTTCCAAATTTTAACTTTATATTTCCTTTTTCTTTTCTTTCTCCCTTATCTTCTTCCAGCGATCGCTTTCTTTGAGTGGTGTACTGTAGCTGCGCGATTTGCAGCATCAAGGAGGCGATCTGAGGGGCGATTCTATGGCCCTTAGCCCCGATCTAGCTACGCCCCACCTTCCTCTACCTTCCCTCTTCCTCTTCCCTTCTTCTTCCTTCTCCAACCACAGCTACACCTGCCGCAAGGGCGGCCGTTCAGCAGGGTTGCGGCCAAGCTGCTGCTGCAGCGGCGCCGGCCAAAAGCCCCCTTTGGGCGCACGAAACCTTCGGGAAAGGCTTGCTTGGAGTTCGACCAAGAGGTCTAGGTAGAAATCCGAAGCCCTAGCCTTCGATTCAGCCCCTTTCTTCTTCAACCTGTGCAATCTTAGAGCTGCTTATGAGAAGCAGGTTCAATTTGGGCTTATCCAAAGGTCGAAGACAACCTAAATTCGTCCGGAAACAGGCTATGGACACATTTCCAGACGAATCTGGACATCCCGAATGGCTGTGAGTAAGATTTCACTCACTATCTAAGATTTAACTCAGCAAATCAGAAATTTTTGGTAAATTACACGTTTTTCGCTGATAACAACATTTATCAGGTGTTGGGCAGTATTTGGTCTAGTTTAGCATCTGATCAGTGTGGATTGGACCAGTGAATTTACATGGTTCATCGAAACATAAATTGCTAAGTGTGAATGTTGAAATTAGTATTACACAACCGATAATGGTATAAACCCAGGCAATACAGATTTTGTAAATTATCAGATGCACGATTTCAAAGAAAGTACGATAATATAAAAATATGCAATAAAACCCTAGTTGCATGCTTCCTGTTATGTTAATGTGTGTGAATTAACATTTACATGAATTGGCACATTTTTCTGAGAAATTACTAGAAATTCTCAAGTATTGTTAATAATTCGTGTTATGATACGTAAGTAACTCTTAATTGAGTTATGTGATACACATACCAGGATTAGGGTTAATGTGTACATTTTTCGAGAAATTTTAGATAATTGATAAATGTTACAGATGATTTCTCATATGTGAAGTAATTACTCTTATTAGTGCAATAAGATGTTCAATTGCATGAATTCAGTATGTATGTGCCAAATTGACATGAATTTGGGTTATTTTGAATTTTAAATCTACCTGCATGCATGATATAAGGATTACTCAGTATTTAAAATTGCTTTGAGTATACTGCTCTGTCAGTTCTAGTAAGATATCGTATTGTGATTTGAACTGCAACCAAATACATGAGGTATCATAGAGATACCAAAGTCCAAAACAAGTAAGAGAGAG
Source organism: Alisma plantago-aquatica (assembly GCA_963693085.1). Lineage (NCBI taxonomy): Eukaryota > Viridiplantae > Streptophyta > Magnoliopsida > Alismatales > Alismataceae > Alisma > Alisma plantago-aquatica. The sequence goes on along the minus strand of OY856409.1, from coordinate 969,383,048 downwards.
ATGCAATGTAGTAAGAGCTTTTCTATAGTAATAAAAAATTAGATTAAGGGCCCTGACACCGTAGAACCCATTTGAGAGGTTTGTGCCTTAGGGGTGAAATGACCTACCTTGGCGGTGCGTCCAGTATACGGGGGTCGGAACGCACCCACAGAGCGTGCAGGGAGACGAAGCCCTTGAGGAAGTCTCCTAAGAGAAAATAGGTTACCCAACATGAACCATACGTCCTGATGGTAACCCAGAGGTACCCATAGAGTGTACCAAGTTGAGGCCCATAGAGCGTCTCAGACCATCCACATGTGTACTTAGCTTAGAGGAGGAGTCCAGTTTACGGCACCATAGGATGTCGAGGCCAGAGAGCCAGAGTTCCTACAACAGACCAGGACAACAGTCAGACTTAGCTATCCTGGGGTGTCGGCTAAGTCTTGTACGGTGGGATCATAGTTCGCTATGAGTCTTCATATGTAGAGTACACTACATATGATCAGGGCATAAGATAAAATATGTTCATATAGGTTCACAGAGTTTTTATAAGTTTAAGAGTTAAGAAAGATATGAGTTAGCTTCACAACAGTAGTTCTTTAAGTATTTTCTATTAATTAATTGTATCTATAGCTTTGCATCAATTGTTATCATAATGAAATGTTAACATCTTCTGTTGTTAAAATTATATTGCTTAGACCTGCCGAGTGTAGTATTTCTTGCATATTATTCCAAATAATAAACATAAATGAGTTATCTGTGATGGTTGGGTGAAATTCTATTCACTGAGCCAGTAGCTCACCAACCTACTGAAATATTTTTCAGGTCAACGTCAGTACGAGGAGGCAGAAGGATCGTATCACTCGAGTACATAGAAGGTAGTTAGTAGTTAGTTAGAGGTCTCTTAGTCCTTTTCCCTCGGTCCTTGGGCATGTGGTGAAATATGTAGTTAGTTTTCAATTATCTGTTGTGTTTTATATTCTGCATGAGAAATGTAATATGTCATGTAAACTTATTTTTTATTCTTAGTAAGGTTAATGGAAAGTCACTTCCGTAGTTTTATTATAATTCGATGCTATTCAAGTTTTATAGTTTTCATTTATGTTAATCTAAGAGATCAAGAAAAGAAAAAGTTAAGAGTCATTTATTGAGGGTGACTCACCAGTCTTTGGGGTCATTAGAGATGACACGGAGGTCGGAGCGTCACACACTGGGTCAAGATGATACATTGTCAACTTCTTTGGACGATCACCAACAACTCGCAATGTCTATTGTTGAATAAAGAACAAGACAATTAAATAAATAAAAATCCATGTGAATAAAGCTTGGACATAGGTTAAAATAACAAGGAAAGTAATGAAAACTTACATAACATTAAAAGGGGCCAAAATCACATCCTTTCCCAAAGTGGAAAAATTCTTGAATGTAGTAGAGAAATAATAGAAGCTAGTTGCTTGTTCTCTATCTACATTGCTAATCAGATATGAATTCAAGAATGCCATATTCAGTAATTCATGTGTTCTAATCTTAGCTTACAAGTGTTTGTAAGAATATATGTAATGGTCTAATATATAGAAAATGATTCATAATATATATTCACATAATATGAGGTATATAGCTATGAGATATTATGATATCCATTCTTCTATTTTGGAGGTATTTAGACATTCATACTCAAATAGCTCATTAATATCTTGAATGAAGATGCTAGTGACATGATCTTGTCCTATGACATTCTCGGACAAATAGATCAACATATTGGAGTCTTGTCAAATAGTCTCTAACCATAGACATAAGACTTGACATTGTAACCTAGGGCATCAGATAGTGTCACGTTCTCATTTTTCCTAGTATGAATATTAATTTATACTTTCATCCTTTATTGGATCAGAATGACAAATGTGTTGAAATTGTACCTTATGAAGGTGTAATAAGTTAAGCAAGAAAATTTAAGTTAAATTTTGTGATAAGTTAAGTTTCATGGCCAATTTTGGAAAGATCATGATGTTCCTACATTTAGTTAGAATTATGGAATTTAAAACCTAAATAATTTACTTAGGGGTGTTTTTTGGGCTAATCAGGAAACTAAGCCCATAATAATAATCTAGACGAGATTTTGGGCCTATGGTCAAAGTTTGACTTAAACTGGATAATCCTAGGTAGGCCTATGTGAGGAAACAAGATAATATTAATCTAGTTTTTATTTCCAATATGAATTAAATGTACATGTAACACCTAAGATCTTTGGTGTGATTCCTATTATACAGACAAAGGGAGAATTTGGGTCGAACCCTGAGCACAGAGTCATCCGTGAGCGGGGAGACCCCTTCCTTGCCCAGTCCCCAGTCTGATGGGATTCTGCTATGTGTGAGTTCCCCCTCCATCTTTGCTCTCTCTCTGAGTTCTCAATGAAAAATAATACTGATATTGCAATCCTTGTAGGATTCCGGTTGGGTTGACCCTGGACTTAGGAATGTGGAATGCCCTAGACACACCGAATGATGCACGACCCTACCCTCTCCCCAATCTGTCCCCCCGGGTGAAAAATCCAAGCCCCTCCATGGCTCATCCTATAAATCTAAGGTACTAAAAAGTAGCACCAAACTTTGATAAACTCAAAACCATAGTTGCCTAGCCTCTCGTACCCTTGTGGTACCTTCCTATAATATGTCTTTCTCATGTTGGCGGTGGTGGATTGGCAGGACCACTTAGGCCAGTGCCAATGCTTTTGATTGTGAAAACTGTCTCAGAGAGTCCTTTCAAAGGTCCCTAAGTGATCCACGACATCAACTTGAGTAAAGATCTTATTTTCCTTTCTTTTTCTCGTTTCGTCCAGGTATTTGCAATCAAGGTCCCTTTGTTTGCCCAGTTTCTATTTCCTCTGGTCTTTCTTGCATCGGTCTTCAGTGATTCAACACAAGGCCAGTGTGGTTGATAGTTTGCCATTCAGCCTTCATCTTCTCTGACCTAACTGCCTTGCTCGTCTTTAGTCGGCCCCTCACCATAGGGATCGGGAAGGGAGGGGTGGCCTTAAACTTCAAAGATCGGACTGATGTCTCCTGAGTCATTTGGAGTCCCTGGAACCCTGAGGAGGCTCCAGGGCATTTTGGATAGGGGATTCTAGTTCTAGGTTAGGTTGCCTCATGCCATGGATGGCTACAACGGAAACAAGAGTCAGGGGAGAGGGAGAAAGGGGAATAATGTAATAACCCCGCCTCCCAGTAACCCCCAATTAAGGGAGACCCGAAGGTCAGAGCCGTATTTCAACTAACAGGATCAAAGGTTCGACAAATAATCAATAACAATTAATAAACTTTACCAACAAAACCGAAAACTGGTATAAAATAAAACTTTTCTTACCTTGGAAAAATTGGGATTTCTAAACTTCTATCCATGAAGTTGCTAAACTAACTAATCCTCCTGTGCACGTTATTTCTCATTTAATTCCACATCTGCCACTTTACTGTTTGTTCTTTTCATTTGTACCTAAAACGCCGACAAACAAAACGTCGGTCAGCAAGAAGCTGGTATGTGGGGGAAACAATAATCGTGCAACTATAGTAATAAAGTAATCAGCCAATTATCATTTAACAGCTAAGATTACGTTTTAAACCATACTACTCAATCCTTTCCTATCCCCTATCTCTGTGCTGTCCCTGTAGCGAACTGAGATACTACCTCTCTCTAGGTAGATCCTTATTAAACCCCGCATGACCCTACCTAACAGGTAGATCAATATCTAGGGTTGAGTTGCATGGCACTACTCGAAGGTAGCCCAATATCTAGCTCATGATGACTTGATGGTCCTACCCCATTGGTAGCCATTTACTAAGTCATCTAATGACCTGATGGACCTACCCCATTGGTAGCCATTTACTAGGTCAACTATTAAGCCACAGAGGGGACCAGGATCTGAGCTAGTAGGCACATATCTTATGTGATTGTCATATTCACATTATACTTTGCATGAATTAAATACATCCAACATTTTAATTCAAGCCATGATGGAAACATCGATAAAATCCTAAAAAACTAATTCGGGTAGTCATAAGCGTAACCACATACCTGATTTGATGATTTCAGAAGCATTAAGTAAATCCAACCAAGCATGCAATCCAAGTAATTCAACAATCACATAATTCCTGAATAGAATATGTACTCTATTTATTACACACTTTATCAAGAACCTACTTTATTAACTTGGATTCACTTTCTAGGGTTTCTGTATCCATTTTAGGGTTTTATTAGGGTTTTATCCATCATAACACTGTTATCATATTTAATGCCTTCTTATTTCACAAACCCTAATTTCAACATCATAGGCACATTTAAAGTCCATTATTTCTCTTTTAAGTTATTTCAAGATCAATGGACTCGATTGCCACCTTTAGTTTTCTTCGAATTGACAATTCACACTTCATTATGATTTAATTTCATAATTGTATTCCACTAATATTAATTCCTCATTTATCCATTAGAAAACCCTACTCACCAACTTGAGGGTATTATATCATGAAAACTCAGTTCTATAATTATATTTTCAGATTTAACCCATTAAAACCCATATTTTCTCAAATTAGGGTTTCTAAACATAATTATGTGCATAAACCCTAAAACAAGCATGAAACTACCTTTTTCAAAATTAACTCTTCCTTTTATTCTTAATAGGTTAGTATTTCTTAGAATTAACCCAAAAGAGTCATTAAATCCGAGTTCCATATCATCATTAGGGTTTTACCATAATTTAATACATCAAAGATGATAATTTGGTGTACTTTTGAAATTGCAAGCAAAATTAAGCGTCAATTACATTTTTATTGTATTCTTCATGTTTTTCTGAGCAAGATTCATATATAATTTGTCTTCATTAGATCTACCAATCTATATATATGAATTTCGTAAGGTTAAATACCTAGACACCAATAGAAACGTGCCACATCAGCCCAATCGGCCCTTTTTTTCACGCAGGTTGGCCCAAACGACGTCAAAAGGACGCTTCTGCCCTTCTTCGCCTTTACTGGAGTCAGGGGTAGGCGGTTCTTTCCTCCTAACATTCTTCTTCCTCGCGCGCCTGGTTCGCGAGCCAGCGTCTTGGCCGAGTCAACGAGGAGGTTGACTCCGGGCTTCAGGCTTCCTCCTCGGCCGAAAAGGGAGCGCCTAGCTCCGCAACGCGCCGCCGAACCTGTTGGCAGGTTCAATTCCCTCCTAGGACATGTGCACAGGGAAGCCGACTAGGGAGTTCCCTCCCACAGAAACCAGGAAGGAGAAGAAGAAGAGCAAGGATAGAGAGCGGGATCTGGAGTCTGGTTTTGAAGCCATTGGTTTGGATGAGTCTCATGACCATTACGCTCCTTCAAATTGACTGGATCGGCTATATATATATAGCTTTTGGGGCAATAGGTATCCAGCTGGAAACTAGGACTTGGGCGCATCTCCTAGACTCCTCCAAAGCGCGAGAAATTTGGGTATAACTGACTCGGAATCTCCTCCCGAATCCAACTAAGAGATTCCCAGGTTTGCACATGCATTGATTTGCGGGGAAAATCGAGGGAAATAACCCTCTGTTCTTGCGGTTCAGTCCTTCTCGGACTCAAGGAAAGTGATGCACAGCTTGCCTCAGATCTCGATCTGACGACTGGCATTATTCCTTCTATTTCCATTTAAATCATAGAAATTGTGACATTTATTATAAACTCAACACTTAATGAAATCTTGTAAAAGCTATAACTCCCAAACCAAGTATCCAATTAATCCCAAATTTGGAGAGAAATTCCATAATGACTTAATCTATCTCTCTACTAAAATTGGGCTCATTATCTCAAAGAAAACTTTACTTTTCTTTATGTGCAAGATATCTCTTAATTATATATATTTCACCTATTTTCTCTTTCCTTTGCTTTTAAATTATTATTTTGAGTTCCTTGAACCTCAAGGAACCTTAATGGCTCGAAATCCCCTCTTGGGAATATTTCCTTAGCCTCTTTCCTTATCTTTCATCCCTTTTCTTATTATCTTACTTTTTCTTTATTAAAATATCTCTTTTTGAGAATTTCTCTTTATCTCTCTCTTATTTCCTTATTTGGAGTTTCTTTTAACATTAGGAATCCTTTGGATACGAAAATCCACCAAGATAACTCAATTATACCTTTTTCCACACGTTTTCCACATTTTATCATTATTCTCAATTTCTTTCTTAATAAAGAAATATCTAATTGATTTTCTCTTTTCTTATTGATTTATCTTTACAATTTTGGACTCCTTAGGACCCAAATAACCCATGTGGCACGAAATCCCTCTTTGGATTTGCCTTCTAGAGGTTTCCACATTCTTCTTTTCTCAAATATTCAATTATTCATTCACTAATTGAATTTTCTTATTATTTGGGCCCAATAGCCAATAAAGCCCACAACACAATCATCAAGGCTATTGTAAACGAATTCCATTTATATCATTTGTTGTTCAAATATCTTTAATAGGAGAGATTATATTTCTCATCAAATGAACCCAAAATATTGGGGTTGTAACATCCTTCCCCTCTTATAAGAATTTTGACCTCAAAATTCCAACAAGCAAACAAACAAATCAGGATAAGCCTTTCATATGTCCGTCATGGCTCCCATGTGGTCGTACCCTTTCCATGGTGCTTCCCAAGAACCTTTATCATCTCATATTCTTCCATCTGAGTTCTTTCTGACCTTGGTATATCGTACCCTCATAGGTGACTCAGGACATTTCATCCTCTCAAAAGTTGATTAGGTTCAGGGCTCAACACATGGCTTGGATACCTCACATAGTGCTCTAGAACGGACTCATGGAACACATTACACATCATGCTGTCCTGAGGGGCAAGGCTAAACACAACCATTTCCACCAAACTATCTCAAATGGACCCACATATTGGGGACTCAACTTTCTCAGCTGTAGCTTAGAGGGGTCGGATTTTCACATCACATATTCTCCCATAGTGAACTGCATGTCAGTCTGCTTTGCATCAGCTTGTGACTCATGTCACCACTGGGCTCTCTCTCTCAGCCATTACACGATCAAAGCGACTTCATCTGCACACACTGTGGTTCTTTCCTGACCTTCGAGAGGCCTCCTTCACCAACATCATATTAATGAAGTGGTGACCGACACATCCTCTCTATAAGACTTCTTGCATCCCGATAAAGGTTATGGTGGTTAACATCACATCTTAAGAACTGTCTCTATGTATCACCCCGAATGAGCACACACGCTCTCATCAGACCCTCTAGTCTAGATCATACTGTCTATCAGTATGGGGTGATAAACTGTACTATCATCGATTTCTTTATGAACCTACTTCCACCGCATGGAAGTAAACTTTCTACTCATGCTCAAGAACTTTTTAGCTCGCATTATGGTGTAGTTGAACCATTTCTCTCTATATTGTAAGTAGTTCAACCAGATCTGTCACTTGACAGTACTCTTCTTTTTCCTGTCATCTAGGTAAGGTGATCTACCATAACCCACATTGATCTTCCTTGGTTAAGGGGAGATTTTCCACATCATCCATAGTGATGAACTCCCATTCCTCTCAAGGAATCTTTTATCCTCTATATCGATACATTGGGTTGCTGGTGTTCGTCCTTCACTTCTATCATGCATGGCCACAAGCCACATGCACCTTTAACATAAGCATCCAAAGTGCTACTACCTCTTACCACCTCAGTAATACCATGGTATATGGTGATTTTAAAAAATCATGATCTCCGGTGTGTCATGATTCCTCAAGCTTGATTCCTCAAAAACCCTACACCACTCTAATCAGGGTTTCATCACCTCCCTTTTCAGAGGCGTGAAATAGAGGTTCTACAACCATCCTTTCATTATATCATGGACTAGGCTGGCTAACCAAACAACCTTTAACTTGATCAACTGATATTATTACATCTGTGTGTTAGCCAAACTTATCTCATTTCCAACTGAGGGTTAACCTAACAACCTCAACTTCTTCTAGCTCCCAGCTAAACCAGGCAGCTATACCTCAACCCGATCATTCATTACCACTTCTTACCCTTAGGTGTTAGATAAAGTTGAAGACATACTCTTCCGTGCATATCTCTTATCATCTCAAACTCTAAGTTTATCTTCACCAAGAAACTCTGAGCTCCTTTTCATGGTGGTCAAACTCAACCTTGCATATCTTGCAAATTCCAGATAGCTCATGGTATCACATCCCCACAAGATGATCTCCTTAATACTCTTAGTGTTTGTAAACCATCTATGTATCATTTTCTCCACAAGGGTATGTTATCATCTCTATCCTCATACCTTGTAGCAACGTTCCAAATCACATCATCTTTATCCTTGGTGTATGGCATGCGTTTTGTCCTATCTCTCACTCCCATAACAAGAAGAAATAAGCATTTGGCGGTCATCCAAATACAGAGTTCTTCCCATTCTAGGAGTAGAGATGGTACATCCCACCTTGCCGGTACACCTTCAAATCTAAGTTGAAACGTGCAACTCGTGTCTCCACATCACAATCATCACGATGTCGAAAATTACTTCCAGGGAAAACTAGTCTCGAACCTACTTGGGTCACCACACAATCCTTGGTCATCTCCTCTAGGTCTATAGGGTGTCGGCACTTTTGGGGTCATCCTTCTTCCCTTATGCATCCAGAGAGTGCCCTACTCATCTGCCCTTTGGGTCCCATGAGTTCATGAAGGTGATCAATCTCCTAACCCATGGCCCTCAGACAATGATAGTTGTTACCTCCCGACCCTATGGTCATGTGCAACTAGGGAATTAGGCAACTCCTACTTCCATCGGTCTTATCCCTACCTTACCCTAGGATAGACTTAGGATCTCTTATAGTACATGTTCAACTTATAACCTTACCCAAGCCTTCATCATCTCTTTCTGCATTCCCGATTGACTTGCATCCCTTCATAGGGGTCATGGCAACCTTCCTACCTTGGTCAGGCCCCATACCGATTACCTCCATGGTAGCACATCCACAAGCACTTAGACATGGTTATCTATGGGTTTATAGGTTCATTCTCATTCCATGTACTTTTCCCTTAGCTTCTCAAGATCCTATGAAACTTCCTTAGGTTGCCTTAAAACCAGCAAAACTGGTATACACCCTACCAAAGGGTCCCTCTCCCAAGATGGGAGGAAACTACAACTCTTGATAACAAGGTCACAAACATCCTTAGGGTTTATATTCACATGAGCATGCTTAACCCAGCAGCTACTAGGGCACCATGCTAGGTCACACTTGTTCTCATCCTCAACATTAGATCAACTTAGTCGTGAGGGGTTCATCAAATATACCCTTACCTTAAGGGGTTTCCTTTACCTATACACATTAAGAGTAACATGCTCAAAACTATAGACTCAAATCTCCCCATGAGCATTGGATACACTGCTTCCCCTCTTAGGCCTAGGAACCCTAGGTTCTCCTTTGGATATCCAACTGCATGCTCAAACTCTTAACCATGAATCAATTATGTCCAAAGGTATGCCATGTACTCCCATGATCATTTTATATGAGAAACACCTCAGAGTTGAGTCCTCCTCAAGGACATTCAACTAGGTATAAAACCTCACAACAGGGTACTTAAACCTCCTCAGGGTCTAAGGCACCCTTTATCTCATCCAGCAGGTAACCACTTATACCATATGTAACAAAGTGAGTTTTTATAGTATATTTTCTCTCTCTTAAAAGTTTATTATCAAATTTATGGACCAAAATACCCTCGTATACTTCCCTCACTTAATTGGACAAATATGTGTCACCAATTTCAAATATATGCAAACCCTAATATGCTATGATGATAAAATACATATGTTAATGTATTTAGAGAATGAACATATCAAACCTTCGAATTTGGATCTCAAAGTTTTATCATAGTAGCATAGTGGCTTTATAAAACTACTCCAAAAATTTGGTTACATTTGGACCACCCAATTAGGAGATATAAGTATTCGAAAATCAGGTGTATAATTTAATCTAATAACCCTAGGACTTAGGTTTTCAAATTAATTGACACAATGATGTGTCACGCGGCCCATTAAGTGCTTAGGCGCGGACTTAGTTCCAAGCTCTTTTTCGCAGACTGTTGATCGTTGATCCAACGTAGGAGACTTTGTCTCCTACCTCCCGCAAAGGGCGGGGAGGCCAGTAGCAACCCGAGCCTCATCCAGGCTCCAGCGCATCCCCCATTTCGCAAATCGGTTCGGATAGATAGCTTTGCCTTGCATTTTCGTGGATGAACATACCAACTTTGACCGGGTATCGTGCGTCGTTGCGCCAACCCAACAGCCACGAACAACCTACTTCTCACTCTGGCGGTGCCATTTAGGGCTTCACTGCCCTCACCCTCAAAGGCTCTTTTAAACCCTTCAAAAGCTCCGCAACTCCCCCTTTACTCCTTTCCTTGCTTCAATCTCGAGCGTAGACACCCGAGCATACACCATTTTCCCACCTTCTTCAACCTCCAGCCACCGCCACCCGGCGAGCTCCACAGCCCTCCTCACTCTAATCCTACCATGCCAACACCTCCGCCGACTCACCACGGGTGTGCACGGCTAGCAAACCGGTCCCCAGAGCTCCACCCACTCCAAAACGACCCCAGCGTCGGCGACCTTGTCGGCCCGCACGGCGGCAACGAGCTACACTGAGCCTTGCACCCCGACCAGACCCTCATTGGCTTCGGATCGAGTTACCAGACCTAGCTCAGTCATTTTCCACTAGAGAGCAGCACCAGGGAGGAAGCTAGACCTCGCCGGAGATCCTCCCCCTCTACTGGAGCGAGATGCAGGCCTACAGAGCTAGCCTGAGCCATCAGATCGCGTGGAAACAAATCTCGATCGTTCGATCAAGTGCGGACCGATCCTGAGCGCTCGAACGGTGCAGATCAATTTGTGCTGTGATCCAGTCGGATCCGGACGTTGATCGGGGGTATTTTTCTTTTCTTTTATTTTTGATAATCTTTTAGTACTCAAGAAAATACCTTTTATTAGAAAAATCATAATAAATGCTAGGATTATCAGAATATAGCAACCCAATATACCATTTTGATCAAAAAAATATGCTCTATCCATATAAAATATTATCAATACCTGAATCCGTTCCCTATTTCAAAAATAACTGTCTAAGGCCTAAAGGACATCCTTAATCATAATTAATTATTCAAAATGGCTTTCTTGATGATATATGACTTCTAAAATGTTTGTAACCATTAGATGAAACCCTGATTCTAGAATAACTCGAAATCCTATTCTAAGTTGATAAGTGATCAAAGGATTAGAAGAAACCCTAATTTTTAGCTTCCTCTTTCTACATGAATTTAAAGATATATTTCTTATGTCAAAATTAATATCAGTAGATGATAATTAGTGTTTATTGATTGGTCTGAATCTTTAAAATGAACCATGTTGTTATGAATGGTTAACATGTTAAGGATTACCCTCCCTTTTTCTTTAATCATCTTAGAAACCCTAATTTTGGGAAATCTTCTAATTAATCAATTAAATATTGCCTTCAATCCAAATAGTTTATAATGGATCAGACCTGATAATATTTGTGAACCTAATTAGAATATGGGGAAATCCCTGATCTAAATTAAGATAACATAAAAAGGAATAATAATTAAGAACATAACTTAGTCTTGGTCACATGGACCAATAGTAATGTTGTACCCTTGCTTTCTTTGCAGGGTGACTAAATTCCTGATTGAATCTAGATCTGTGGACTTTTGATTGAACAAGCAGGTACGTGGTCGTATAAGTATATGACTAGATTTCTGGTTGCCTATGATATGTATACCTTGAATGTTCATATTTGAATATTATTGCTTGGTTGACTAGTATGAGATATTTTTCACCAAACCTAATGAAACATAAATGGTTATGATGGGTTGTAGCTACTAGAGCACATAGCCTGGTGTGGATGTATGTTGCCTAACATGGATGTATGTTTTCCTTGGCCCATGTTAGATGTATGATGATAATATGTTGCCCACACTATATGTAAGATAAGTGCAATGTGTGTAGTACAACCGCATCAAAATTATTGTAATAAAAAGGATGTTTACCTGATTTTCACCTTAAGAAATGGTTTTGGTTCTCCTTTCTTCTTATTCAAATACTTTCCTTTATGAAACCTTAATAAATGTAACTTTTACCACGTACCAGCTTTGCTGATGTTTTGTTTCTCGTATTTTCTAGGTGCAAGGAACATTTGACTACAAAATGAAATGCATGCTCAAAGTACCTGAAGGCACAAATAATAAACTTGGAGGATGTAGTAGATAGATTCTTTTCCTCTTACCTCATTTCTTGCTAGATGTTAGTTTATTTCTTTCCTTATTGATCTTGAGGATGATATAAATCCTATGTAATAAGTTAACTTTCTTTAGAACCATATTTTCTCTCCATATGTAATGACTTTATTATCCTTATGAATGAATGTTTGTGTGGCTTTATCCGATGATGTGAACTATATCTTGGCTTAATCTCTATCTTAGTTGACTACCTTAATCTCTTATATTTTCCCTTTTGACATCTATAGATATGAGTGCACGCATACCTAGGAATGTCACTATGGAAAGTATATAGAAATTGGGGGACGTCACAGTTGGTATCAGAGCCAATGTTCACACATCAAGTCACATGATCTTCATTCACCCTATTTTGAGTCTAGGGTTGTCCTTGAGTTAGGGATATGAAGGGTGGAGGTGTCTATGATAGCATCTGCCATGGGTCTGACTAAAGTCTCCGAGCCACTTAGCTTGGCAATCACAAGGCTACCTTTATGGCAGTATAAGTCTACCTGGCTGATATCCTAAGTGTCCCCTATTCTTGGGCGTACCTTAATTTAGGAACCTTCTCATCTATAGATTCTCCCTCTTATCTCTTCTATAGGAAAAATTTCTCCCTCTCATCTATGTTTTAAAATAAATTAATTTTTTTCCCACTTACCTCTGTTATAAGGTTAGGAAGGAGTCTCTCTCTATTTAGAAAGTCCTAAGGATCGACTGATAAGGATTCTAGGATATCCTCCATAAATCATAACATTAAGAACATTAATCATTGATAAAGGAGAATAATGAAATATCATGTGATAATAACAATGATAATGATGAGAATACGTGTTGAAGTAATAAATCTAATATGTTGAAATTAATTACAGGATGCCTCCTAAGACTCACAGCTCAGGGGAATCGTCCTCTAAGAAAAGAAAAGAACCTGAAACCTCCGAAGTACCTGATCCTAATGCAGAGGCCAAGGAAAGATGGGAGGAACAGAAGAAAATCCTTCTAGACTTTATGGAAACCCTGACCACCAAAGGAACCCCTGAATCTAGCTCCTCTAAGAAAAAGGAAGTGACAGTGATAGACTTTATTAAGCTCAACCCTGATAGCTTTTGGGGGGAAGACCAACCCGAAGTCATGGACAAGGCTGAGGCCTGGGTCCTTTCCATAGAGAATGCCTTCCGTACCCTAGAAGTACCCGAAGAAAAGAAGGTTAAATTCGCCACCCATTTGCTTAAGGGAGGGGCGAAGATCTAGTGGGAGAATTATGGTGGGAATCGGGGAGAGGAAGTAGACAACTTGGGATGGGAAGCCTTCAAGACCCTATTCACCGACCGTTTCATGCCCATAGCTGAGAGGAAGAGGAAAGAGAAGATGTACATGGAGCTTAGACAGGGTAGTCTCTCAGTGGCCGATTATACTCGGAAGTTTAGGCTTCTGGAACGCTATGCCCCTATTCGGACTGAGGACTGCCTCACTGAGCACTATGTAGACTGTCTCTCCGCACACCTTAAAACCCTAGTTATAGCCTCTCGTCCCCAAAGCATTGATGAAGCCCTAGACATGGCCCTTAAGCAGGAAAGGGAGCAGGGATTGCAGAAGCCTTCTAGCATGGGATATTTAGGGTTGACCACCACAGAGGAAGCAAAGTTCAAGAAGTTCCACCCCGGCCATAACAAAGGATCGGGGAAAGGAGGAGGTTCAGGGAAGAAAGGACCAAAGAATAGCAAGATGATGGATTACCGCAGCAAATGCAAGACTTGTGGATGAGGACATGACGGGCCTTGTCGCTACACCAAGCCGGTCTGCTACAACTGCAAGAAGGAGGGACATTTCCTTGCCAAATGCCCCAATGCATCTATCCTTGGCAAACCTCCAGCGGGTGCTCCACCCCCTCAGGGACACCGTAATGCCAGGGTGTTCGCAGTAACCGCAGAAGAGGCTAGGGCAAATCCGAACCAGCTTGTCGAAGGTAACCTTAAATCTTTTTCATATATCTAATATCTTGTTCAATGCCTTCAATTATTTAAAATGTAATTATCATGTGTAGGCATTGTTTTCTTGAATGGACATCCTGTTAAAGCATTATATGATTCTGGATCTACAAATATGTTTGTGTCTCGAAATCTGGCCTCAATGTTGCACTTACATATAAGGGACTTGGGATACATTCTGGATGTGTCAACTCCTAGTGGCAAAATATTCACTACATTGCAGAAAACCGATGTTCTCCCTCTAAAATTTGAAAATCATGACATGCCCTTTGAATTCATTCTCTTAACTATGGAAGACTTTGATGTTATTCTTGGCATGGATTGGCTGTACACATATCATGCTTATATTGACTGTAGAAACAAGATGGTAGTTCTCTCTCAACCTCATTCCTCTCTTGTAGTGATCCCTCGGGGAAGCAGATTATGTAATAATATAATAATTTCCTCTCTTAAAGCTAAAAAGTTCATATCTAAAGGATGTAAAGTCTTCCTCGCATTCGTCTTAGAGACCAGTCCTGACAACGGGCCTGTAGAAAGACTGGAGGTGGTACGTGATTTCCTTGATGTATTACCGGAGGAGCTTCCTGGGCTGCCTCCAAATAGAGACATTGAGTTCTCCATAGATCTTCTTCCTGGAACCACTCCGATTTCTAGGGCACCGTATAGGATGGAACCTGCTAAGTTTATGGAGCTGAAGAAACAATTACAAGAACTACTTGATAAGGGTTTTATCCGACCTAGCATTTCCCATTGGGGTGCACCTGTCCTTTTTGTTAAAAAGAAAGATGGTTCGATGTGGATGTGTATTGACTATCGCATGTTGAACCAAGCTACCATTAAAAACAAGTATCCTCTCCCTCGTATTGACGACCTCTTTGATCAACTTCGTACTGCTAAAGTTTTCTCAAAAATTGATCTTCGTTCTGGCTACCACCAACTTAAGGTCAAGGATTCCGATATATCTAAGACTGTTTTTCAAACTCGTTACGGGCACTACGAGTTTCTGGTAATGCCATTCGGGTTGACCAACGCACCTGGCGTATTCATGAACTTGATGAACAAAGTCTTCCAACCTTATCTTGATGAGTTTGTGGTCGTCTTCATTGATGATATTCTGATCTATTCTGATTCTATGGAGAAGCATCGGGAGCATTTGAAGTCCGTCCTTGAGATTCTTCGAGCCCATAAATTCTATGGCAAGCTTTCTAAATGCGAATTCTGGATTGACAAAGTTATGTTTCTTGGTCATGTCATTTCTGGGGGTAACATATCTGTTGATCCTGCTAAAGTGTCTGCTGTACTTGATTGGAAACCTCCTCGTAATCCTTCTGAAATCCGGAGTTTCTTAGGTCTGGCTGGATATTATCGTCGTTTTATTCCAAATTTCTCCAAAGTGGCACTCCCTCTCACTAAGCTTACTCGGAAGGACGAGCATTTCATCTGGTCAGCTGCTTGTGAGTCTAGCTTCCAAGAGCTCAAGCAGAAGTTGACGTCAGCACCTGTCCTTGTTCTACCCTCTGTTAATGAAGGATTTGTGATATTCACTGATGCTTCCCGGCATGGTCTAGGTTGTGTCCTGCAGTAGAACGGAAAAGTAGTGGCCTTCGCTTCTAGACAGCTGAAACCCAATGAGTTGAATTACCCTACACATGATTTGGAGTTGGCTGCTATCATCCATGCTCTAAAAATCTGGAGGCACTACTTATACGGGGCAACGTGCGATATCTTCACTGATCATAAAAGCCTCAACTACATTCTGACGCATAAAGATTTGAATCTCCGACAACGACAGTGGATTGAGTACTTGAAGGACTACGACTTCACCATTGGCTACCATTCAGGTAAGGCCAATGTGGTTGCAGACGCCCTTAGTAGGAAAAGAGTTGTTT
Organism: Alisma plantago-aquatica; assembly: GCA_963693085.1. Lineage (NCBI taxonomy): Eukaryota > Viridiplantae > Streptophyta > Magnoliopsida > Alismatales > Alismataceae > Alisma > Alisma plantago-aquatica. The sequence continues at coordinate 969,366,896 of OY856409.1, read as the reverse complement.
GTGCATCCATGTCTGTACCCCAATGGAGGAACATGGAGGACCTAGCAAGCTGGAGACCACAATTCCTGGCTGATCGTATGCATGTCAATAACATCTCTATCACATCCAACTTGCATTCTGAACTTCTGGAGGCACAGAAAGTTAGTCTTGAGCTTGCAGAGCTCTCCTCTCTCCTGGCTAAACCTCATACACATATGTCAGTGGGTCTTGATGGTGGTCTTCGATACAAGAACTGTATGTGGGTCCCTGAGCAGTCAGCTGTAAAGACAACCATTCTTAGTGAGGCACATGGGTCCAAGTACACAGTTCATCCTGGCACGACGAAGATGTACAAAGACTTACAATGTCAGTTCTGGTGGAGAGGCATGAAGCACAACATTGCAGATTTTGTATCTAGGTGTCTGATATGCCAGAAAATCAAGGCCGAGCATCAAAGGCCAGGCGGTCTATTGCAACCCCTTCAGATCCCGGAATGGAAATGGGAACATATCACTATGGACTTCATAGTGGGATTACCCAGGACCAGGAAGGGGTATGACGTTGCATGGGTCATCGTGGATCGTCTCACCAAGTCAGCTCATTTTCTACCGATGAAAACTACTGTGAAAGTTTCTGAGTTGGCCGACATTTATATACGGGAGATTGTACGTCTGCATGGAGTTCCAGCATCCATTGTCTCAGACCGGGACCCGAAGTTCACCTCAAAGGTGTGGAAGCAGGTTCAAGAGGAATTGGGCACCAAACAGAATTTCAATACAGCATACCATCCGCAGACAGATGGACAGTCAGAGCGAACAGTGCAGATTCTGGAAGATCTTCTACGAGCTTGTGTGCTCGACTGGGAAGGCTCGTGGGACCATTACCTACCTTTAGCTGAGTTTGCCTATAATAATAGCTATCAGGCGAGTATTGGGATGCCACCATACGAAGCTCTCTATGGCCGACCGTACAGATCTCCATTACATTGGGATGACGTCGGAGAACACACCTTAATGAAATCTGAGGAGATGCAGCTGTATACAGATAAAGTTGCACTGATCAGGCAGAGAATGAAGCGAGCACAGGATAGGCAGAAATCATATGCAGATGCTCACCGGCAGGAACGTCAGTTCAAGGAAGGTGATCATGTCTTTCTAAAGATCCGACTGATTCGAGCTTTAGCCAAGAATAAGGGAAAGCTTAGTCCTCGTTATGTGGGACCCTTCGAGATCCTTGATAGGGTTGGAGAATGTGCCTATCATCTTGCTTTTCCACCTCAGTATAGTGCCATGCATAATGTCTTTCATGTATCTAATTTGAAGCCTTACGTAAAGGACCCCAGTCACATCCTGAATCATGAGCCTCTTGAGCTGAAAGATGATCTGTCTTATGATGAGTCACCAGTCAAAATTCTCGATTTAAAGATAAAGGAGCTTCGCAATAATCAACGTATAGATATGGTGAAAGTTCTCTGGAGCCACCATGATCAAACCGATGCTACATGGGAGCTCAAGTCTGAAGTTGAGCAGAAATATCCACATCTCTTTCAGGCTACTAAATTTTGAGGGCAAAATTCTTAAAAAGGAGGGAAGAATGTGACAAAGTGAGTTTTTATAGTATATTTTCTCTCTCTTAAAAGTTTATTATCAAATTTATGGACCAAAATACCCTCGTATACTTCCCTCACTTAATTGGACAAATATGTGTCACCAATTTCAAATATATGCAAACCCTAATATGCTATGATGATAAAATGCATATGTTAATGTATTTAGAGAATGAACATATCAAACCTTCGAATTTGGATCTCAAATTTTTATCATAGTAGCATAGTGGCTTTATGAAACTACTCCAAAAATTTGGTTACATTTGGACCACCCAATTAGGAGATATAAGTATTTGAAAACCAGGTGTATAATTTAATCTAATAACCCTAGGACTTAGGTTTTCAAATTAATTGACACAATGATGTGTCACGCGGCCCATTAAGTGCTTAGGCGCGGACTTAGTTCCAAGCTCTTTTTCGCGGACTGTTGATCGTTGATCCAACATAGGAGACATTGTCTCCTACCTCCCGCAAAGGGCGGGGAGGCCAATAGAAACTCGAGCCTCATCCAGGCTCCAGCGCATCCCCCATTTCGCAAATCGGTTCGGATAGATAGCTTTGCCTTGCGTTTTCGTGGCTGAACATACCAACTTTGACCGGGTATCGTGCGTCGTTGCACCAACCCAACAACCACAAACAACCTGCTTCTCACTCCGGCGGTGCCATTTAGGGCTTCACTGCCCTCGCCCTCAAAGGCTCTTTTAAACCCTTCAAAAGCTCCGCAACTCCCCCTTTACTCCTTTCCTTGCTTCAATCTCGAGCGTAGACACCCGAGCATACACCATTTTCCCACCTTCTTCAACCTCCAGCCACCGCCACCCGGTGAGCTCCACAGCCCTCCTCACTCTAATCCTACCATGCCAACACCTCCGCCGACTCACCACGGGTGTGCACGGCTAGCAAACCGGTCCCCAGAGCTCCACCCGCTCCAGAACGACCCCAGCGTCGGCGACCTTGTCGGCCCGCACGGCGGAAACGAGCTACACTGAGCCTTGCACCCCGACCAGACCCTCATTGGGTTCGGATCAAGTTACCGGACCTAGCTCAGTCGTTTCCCACTAGCGAGCAGCACCAGGGAGGAAGCTAGACCTCGCCGGAGATCCTCCCCCTCTGTTGGAGCGAGCTGCAGGCCTACAGAGCTAGCCTGAGTCGTCAGATCGCGTGGAGACAAATCTCGATCGTCCGATCAAGTGCGAACCGATCCTGAGCGCTTGAACGGTGCAGATCGATTTGAGCCGTGATCCAGTCGGATCCGGCCATCGATCGGGGGTATTTTTCTTTTCTTTTGTTTTTGATAATCTTTTAGTACTCAAGAAAATACCTTTTATTAGAAAAATCATAATAAATGCTAGGATTATCAGAATATAGCAAACCAATATACCATTTTGATCAGAAAAATATGCTCTATCCATATAAAATATTATCAATACCTGAATCCGTTCCCTATTTTAAAAATAACTATCTAAGGCCTAAAGGACATCCTTAATCATAATTAATTATTCAAAATGGCTTTCTTGATGATATATGACTTCTAAAATGTTTGTAACCATTAGATGAAACCCTGATTCCAGAATAACTCGAAATCCTATTCTAAGTTGATAAGTGATCAAAGGATTAGAAGAAACCCTAATGTTTAGCTTCCTCTTTCTACATGAATTTAAAGATATATTTCTTATGTCAAAATTAATATCATTAGATGATAATTAGTGTTTATTGATTGGTCTGAATCTTTAAAATGAACCATGTTGTTATGAATGGTTAACATGTTAAGGATTACCCTCCCTTTTTCTTTAATCATCTTAGAAACCCTAATTTTGGGAAATCTTCTAATTAATCAATTAAATATTGCCTTCAATCCAAATAGTTTATAATGGATCAGACCTAATAATATTTGTGAACCTAATTAGAATATGGGGAAATCCCTGATCTAAATTAAGATAACATAATAAGGAATAATAATTAAGAACATAACTTAGTCCTGGTCACATGGACCAATAGTAATGTTGTACCCTTGCTTTCTTTGCAGGGTGACTAAATTCCTGATTGAATCTAGATCTGTGGACTTTTGATTGAACAAGCAGGTACGTGGTCATATAAGTATATGACTAGATTTCTGGTTGCCTATGATATGTATACCTTGAATGCTCATATTTGAATATTATTGCTTGGTTGACTAGTATGAGATATTTTTTGCCAAACCTAATGAAACATAAATGGTTATGATGGGTTGTAGCTACTAGAGCACATAGCCTGGTGTGGATGTATGTTGCCTAACATGGATGTATGTTTTCCTTGGCCCATGTTAGATGTATGATGATAATATGTTGCCCACACTAGATGTAAGATAAGTGCAATGTGTGTAGTACAACCACATCAAAATGATTGTAATAAAAAGGATGTTTACTGGATTTTCGCCTTAAGAAATGGTTTTGGTTCTCCTTTCTTCTTGTTCAAATACTTTCCTTTATGCAACCTTATTAAATGTAACTTTTTCCACGTACCAGCTTTGCTGATGTTTTGTTTCTCGTATTTTCTAGGTGCAAGGAACATTTGACTACAAAATGAAATGCATGCTCAAAGTACCTGAAGGCACAAATAATAAACTTGGAGGATGTAGTAGATAGATTCTTTTCCTCTTACCTCATTTCTTGATAGATGTTAGTTTATTTCTTTCCTTATTGATCTTGAGGATGATTTAAATCCTATGTAATAAGTTAACTTTCTTTAGAACCATATTTTCTCTCCATATGTAATGACTTTATTATCCTTATGAATGAATGTTTGTGTGGATTTATCCAATGATGTGAACTAGATCTTGGCTTAATCTCTATCTTAGTTGACTACCATAATCTCTTATATTTTCCCTTTTGACATCTATAGATATGAGTGCACGCATATCTAGGGATGTCACTATGGAAAGTATATAGAAATTGGGGGACGTCACACCATAGGTACCAGAAGCATCATCCTCCCTCTAAGATTTGGTTCCTCTAAAGGAAACCAAGATATCATCAGTCTTCAGGGATCAAACATAAGGCAACCACTATCATCCACTTAGGTCGCATCATCCTCAACTACCCACTATTCCTTATGTCTCAGAATCTAAGCTTCCAACCTTCTTGCTTGAGTCCCTCTTTTCTCTCAAGAGCTAACTCCACATCCAACCTTACTACTAGAGGTCCTCTCTCCATGAAGGATCAAGCTCACAGGCATACCTCTATGCGGGTGAAGCCTATACTCAAGCTTATGTTTACTCATGATTATCCATAATCCCTTATGCTTATTTCATAAGCCATCCATCATGATCCCTCGTCTAGGGTTTTATTCCACTGTTAACACTACTGACCTACTCTAGGTGCAAGCTATATCCTACTTGCACAAACCCATAGGGTTTCTATAGGTTCTTCTCTAACCTCATCGATGAAGGAGTTGTCCTTCACCCTAACATGCACGACCCTTTCCAGGGTTGGGTCACCACAGACACTAGGTCATCATCTTCTCATGGCTCATATGGCATCCAAGGCATGTTTATCCAAACACCTGGTCTAATCTCATCATGCCATCTCTCTCTCTAACCTTTACTTAGGGTTAGGGTTAACATCATCCTCAAAGGATGTGCTAGGTATCTAATTTTAATGGAGGTCTCTACCTCCAAGACTAACTCTCTCTACTCTTCCTCCTGCCAAGGAGGTCTATCCTCAGGTCTCTTCTGAGGGCAATGACAACTTATGTCATGCGACCTAAGCATGTATCTATTCCTTTACGCTTACTCTATTAAGCTTATGTCCATGACATCTTATTTACATGCTTTTTATTAATTTGGTGGAGGATTCCTTAATCCTTATCAACCTTACCCATACCTCAAGAGGGTGAGGAGAAGAGAGAAAACCCTAATCCTTAAGGTCCTTAATAGAATTTGAGTTGAGAAGGGATGAACAAGATGAGAGAGTCCTAAAGGTATCTTATTTCGATTCATACCCTAAGACTTTGGCCAGGCAGTCACACGGATTTGGGAGTCCTCGTATTCCGACTAGCGGTGTGGAGGAAAATATTGCCAGCCCTCGATCGTGATCCTTTTTTAGACACCTCTGTCTTTCAGATAATCCTCTAATAACTCCCTTGGGTTCTACAGAATTTGTAAAATTTAGTAATTATTAAAGATTAAGTGAGGAAACTTCGCTCTGATACCAATTGTAACAACCCCACCTCCCGGTAACCCCCAATTAAGGGAGACTCGAAGGTCAGAGCCATATTTCAACTAATAGGATCAAAGGTTTAACAAGTAATCAATAACAATTAATAAACTTTACCAACTAAACCAAAAACTGGTATGAAATAAAACTTTTCTTACCTTGGAAAAATTGGGATTTCTAAACTTCTATCCATGAAGATGCTAAACTAACTAATCCTCCTGTGCACGTTATTTCTCATATAATTCCACATCTTCCACTTTACTGTTTGTTCTTTTCATTTGTACCTAAAACACCGACAAACAAAACGTCGGTCAGCAAGAAGCTGGTATGTGGGGGAAACAATAATCGTGCAACTATAGTAACAAAGTAATCATCCAATTATCATTTAACAGCTAAGATTACGTTTTAAACCATACTACTCAATCCTTTCCTATCCCCTATCTCTGTGTTGTCCCTGCAGCGGACTGAGATACTACCTCTCTCTAGGTAGATCCTTATTAAACCCCGCATGACCCTACCTAACAGGTAGATCAATATCTAGGGTTGATTCGCATGGCACTACTCAAAGGTAGCCCAATATCTAGCTCATGATGACTTGATGGTCCTACCCCATTGGTAGCCATTTACTAAGTCATCTAATGACCTGATGGACCTACCCCATTGGTAGCCATTTACTAGGTCAACTATTAAGCCACAGAGGGTACCAGGATCTGAGCTAGTAGGCACATATCTTATGTGATAGTCATATTCACATTATACTTTGCATGAATTAAATACATCCAACAATTTAATTCAAGCCATGATGGAAACATCGATAAAATCCTGAAAAACTAATTCGGGTAGTCATAAGCATAACCACATACCTGATTTGATGATTTCAGAAGCATTAAGTAAATCCAACCAAGCATGCAATCCAAGTAATTCAACAATCACATAATTCCTGAATAGAATATGTACTCTATTTATTACACACTTTATCAAGAACCTACTTTATTAACTTGGATTCACTTTCTAGGGTTTCTGTATCCATTTTAGGGTTTTATTAGGGTTTTATCCATCATAACATTGTTATCATATTTAATGCCTTCTTATTTCACAAACCCTAATTTCAACATCATAGGCACATTTAAAGTCCATTATTTCTCTTTTAAGTTATTTCAAGATCAATGGACTCAATTGCCACCTTTAGTTTCCTTCGAATTGACAATTCACACTTCATTATGATTTAATTTCATAATTGTATTCCATTAATATTAATTCCTCATTTATCCATTAGAAAACCTTAATCACCAACTTGAGGGTATTATATCATGAAAACTCAGTTCTATAATTATATTTTCAGATTTAACCCATTGAACCCCATATTTCTCAAATTAGGGTTTCTAAACATAATTATGTGCATAAACCCTAAAACAAGCATGAAACTACCTTTTTCAAAATTAACTCTTCCTTTTATTCATAATAGGTTAGTATTTCTTAGAATTAACCCAAAAGAGTCATTAAATCCGAGTTCCATATCATCATTAGGGTTTTACCATAATTTAATACATCAAAGGTGATAATTTGGTGTACTTTTGAAATTGCAAGCAAAATTAAGCATCAATTACATTTTTATTGTATTCTTCATGTTTTTCTGAGCAAGATTCATATATAATTTGTCTTCATTAGATCTACCAATCTATATATATCAATTTCGTAAGGTTAAATACTTGGACACCAATAGGAATGCGCCACATCAGCCCAATCGGCCCTTTTCTCTTTTTTTTCACGCAGGTTGGCCCAAATGACGTCAAAAGGACGCTTCTGCCCTTCTTCGCCTTTACTGGAGTCAGGGGTAGGCGGGTCTTTCCTCCTAACCGTCTTCTTCCTTGCGCGCCTGGTTCGTGAGCCAGCGTCTTGGCCGAGTCAACGAGGAGGTTGACTCCGGGCTTCAGGCTTCCTCCTCGGCCGAAAAGGGAGTGCCTAGCTCCGCAACTCACCACCGAACCTGTTGGCAGGTTCAATTCCTACCTAGGATGCGTGCACAGGGAAGCCGACTAGGGAGTTCCCTCCCACAGAAACCAGGAAGGAGAAGAAGAAGAGGAAGGATAGAGAGCGGGATCTGGAGTCTGGTTTTGAAGCCATTGGTTTGGATGAGTCTCATGACCATTACATTCCTTCAAATTGACTGGATCGGCTATATATATATATAGCTTTTGGGGCAACAGGTATCCAGCTGGAAACTGGGACTTGGGTGCATCTCCTAGACTCCTCCAAAGTGCGAGAAATTTGGGTATAACTGACTCAGAATCTCCTCCTGAATCCAACTAAGAGATTCCTAGGTTTGCACATGTTGGTATGTATGCCCTGAGAGCCAATGATGGGATGATTGGTGGGATACATTAAGATTGATTTGATAAACATCAAAGGCAAGCTTCCAATTCTTTCTGGTTCAGTCATATGAGATAGTGATAGAACATATTGAATGTATAGATAATGATAGTACTCAATGACGTATGCTTTCAGGTTAAGGACCTGAACGATGAGATCGTATGGATGCTAAGAGTTTATACATTCTTGTTATGTCCCTAGTCGGATGTCATTGTGGAAGGTAGATAGACAGCAATGACACACAAGACTAGATTGTGGTGTTGGTTGATGACAGAATCTCATTAGTCATGATATATAGATATCAAACCAAACACATAGGTACTTGTTAGAGAACAAGGTACCAGACAGACCCACCGTGAGTTTGACACATGGAACCATAACATGGTAGTCACAGTCAGTACTCACAGTGATGGTGGTGAGTGTGATTCTTTGACCTGAAATCACTACACTCAACACATGTCGTTGGGCACACTTTGACATCATCAAACGCAGTCATGAAACATGGGTTGTTATAAAGGTGATGATTGGGTGGCTTTGACACATGGGGCTTTTGAGGGGTGAGTGATAGATATGGGATTTGTCCCTCCTGAGGGAGTATGATATCCAAGGCCACTTGATGAGTAGGATTGAGATAGGCGTGCGCACGCATATGTAAATCAATATGTGATATTGATGTCATACATATCTCGTTCAATCTACTCTGAGATCAAGAAAGTGAATGAACGTTGACAGGATGATTGTTCCATGCCTCGAGTTCATTCGGGATATCAGTGACAAAGGAATTATACATTCACTGTAACACCATTCACGGATTGTAGGATGAAAGTTGTTCTCCAACTTTCTACTTTCACTTGGGTAGCATTGATGTGTGACTAGGCACCGCTCTTTGCTTGTGAAGTCATAAGTGTTATGGACTTTCACTGCCAACGTGAAATGGACCTGCAGGGTCACACACATAGGATTTAACCTGGAAGAGGATTTTCGTCCACAAACAAATGTTTAGATTGATTACTAAAGGAGTTTAGTAGTTCAATTAAACACTCAATCAGTTGATAGCTCAATATCATATGGTTCAAGGTGTTGGACGCATTGATTGGAGTATCGGATTGATTGAAATCGCAATTGACTGATTCTGCACAACCTGTGCTCCCAACCGATCGGCTCAAGTGTTGAACCGGTCGGCTGAGGTTGCTGAACCGGTCGGCTCAAGTGTTGAGTCGATCGGCTCATGGTCAGAGTGAAATGATCGATTCAAGTGTTGAAACAATCGGTTCAACTGGTACAACCGAGCAAGTTGGGAAAGTTAGGTCGGTGAGAATTTTCCTTGCGTTTCACTTGCCCAATTTGATTGAAACAAGGATTGGTATTTGATACCAATTAGAAACAAAAGAAGGAAAGTCAATCGGGAACTGATCAGGACCACGAACCGACCAGTTCAGAAGTGAACCGATCGGCTCATGGGTCCCAACCGATCGGTTGGTGTTCCAACCGATCGGTTCAGGTCCCCAACCGACTGGTTCACTTGTGAACCGATCGGTTCAGGTTGCGAGTTGGTTGCTTTTGTGAAAATCTCAAACCCTTCTACTCCTGCTTTTAGTCTCGCATTGCCCGGGATGGAGAACCCTGTCCCATGACCCTCCTATATATATAGGGGTATTGGGGGCTTCTCAAAGCACAACTCAGTGCAACCAGTTGCTCTGCAAAGTTGTCGTTCTCTTTGGTTTTGGTAACCGAGAGAGAGCCCGAGCAAGTGATTCCCACAAAAGGGAGGTGCAGCAAGGGAAGGACAACTGCAGTTGCAACTAGAGGCAGGAGAGTGTGTTGGTGACTAGTACGTCAATAGGAGGGTGTGACTCCTTCCACTTCCTTGTGGGACAAGGAGTGTGGAGTTCCAGGTGGTCCGTGTGGACTACTACAGAGGCGGGAGGAAACTGCCGCTTAGGAGGACAACTGTCATCCGACAGTCTGGTAGGAGGAGGAGGAGTCAGTCCCAGTGCGACCAGGAGCTGCACAGACGTCGTCCAAGACCGGAATTGAAGACCGCACATTGCGCGAGGTATTGTCACCGAGCAAGCCTCGGGACAAGGTATGATTCCACAAACCATGCTTTCCTATTATATAGACGTTGATGCTTTTCCTCATGCTGGGTTTGGGGGAGAAAATTTTTGTTTCTGCTGCCTTCTCTACCTCCCCTAAAACCCAACAGTGGTATCAGAGCCACGTCAACTGCTCTATATTTTAGGAATATCGATATGATCGATTTTGGTTTGTCGCCTTTATTTATTGCATACGATGTGAATAATATTGGCTTTATGCATGTCCAATCCTAATTCCACAAATCCCAAATTACATATATAATATGTATTATTAATGCACTCGATACGCGTTGCCCTTAAACGAGTTTTGTGGTGGATGTGTGTAGCATGATTATGGCCTATAAACCCCTATCTGTGTGTGGTTGTTTGTGGTTGCTTGCATCTCGGTCTGCGCACCGATCTTCCCTCTCTTATTCCTGATGTAACTCGAAATAATTTGAGATTCTTTCCTACCTTTTCTCCCCCCGAATGTAACTCGAGGTTTCCCTTTTTAAAGCAATGTAATAAATAGGATAGATTTTTAGTTCATGTTATGTCGAAGACCGGCGGACATCAAGACGACAGCTGAAATGATCGGTTCAAGGCGTGAACCGATCGGTTGATGTTCCAGACGGTCGGCTCAAGGAGTGAACTGATCGGTTGATGACCGGTTCGAGGAGCGAGATGACCGGGTGGCGGACATGACGAGATGCACGACGTCCAGGCGAACCGATCGGTTGGAGGAGCCAACCGATCGGTTGGTGGCACCCAGACGACTGGCTGGAGAGTATAGATCATTCATGTGATGAGTTGATCAACTCGAATGGCAAGGCACAGATGTTCATCTTGTACAGGTTGCATGTGATGTTGACCTAGATGACCGTGATTCCTCTTGGCTCGAGGAATCACATTAGGATGGCCATAATCATCGCTTTTATCGTTTGTGCATGTTTGCTGTGGGATATAGCATGTATATGATACATACTATGTATTGTGGTGACTGGATATAAAAACCAAATCCCTCATTAAAATATTAAGTTTTAGATGCCTTCCAAATGTGACACGCATGAAAAGCTTGATCAAACAAGTGTGGGCACGCCCAAGCGTGGTGCACCGTCTATCTCGTGGAAGCGTGAAGGATGAATGTGTGGGTTTGCCCAAGCAGGGTGCATATTCATCGTGTTTGCTTTGGGTCGGACTTAACAAGGTGACCTAGATAGGATCTAGCGCCTTGAGGCATGGAGATGATCATGGCAAGGAGTTGCATATGACATCTCATCAAGAGTTGCATATGATGCAATTGGCAAAAGTTGCCTACCTGAGAGATCTAAGTTGTGGGCGATCAGCCCGAGCTGACTCATGACTTAGAGGATTTTAGGATCTTGCCCACTAGAAGGTTGTACACTGCAATCTTTCGAATTGATGGTGAGGGCTATAAATTTGAAGTAAAATAGTGGGAGCGATAATTAATTAAAGGCCTAATTATATCTTCAAACTTTCAAATCAATCAAATAAGTCAAAATGAGTTTTGGACTATAATTGCATATTTTCCTTTTTGTAGTTCAAATGGCAACAAACAACAACAACTTTTCTTTGTGATCGGTCCTTGACAAGGACAAGCTAAACGGGACTAACTTCCATGACTGGTATCAGACATTGAGAATTTTTCTCACTCAAGAGCGTAAGCTCTATGTCCTGGATACTCCAATTCCAGAGGAACCCGCTCCTAATGCACCAAAGGCAGAAAGGGATGCTTACAAGAAGCATTCTGATGATGCCATTGATGCAAAGTGCTTGATGCTATGTTCAATGAACCATGAGTTGCAGAGACAACATGAGAACATGGGTGTCATAGAGATGATTCAGCATCTCAGGAACATGTATGAAGATCAGGCACGGCAAGAGAGATACAATGTTTCTAGGGCGCTTTTCAAGTGCGTCATGACAGAAGGAGATCCAGTTGGTCCTCACACACTCAAGATGATTGGGTATGTGGAGAACCTGCAAAGACTGGGATTTCCACTGAGCCAAGAGTTGGCTACTGACGTGATACTGCAATCGTTGCCAGAATCTTACAGTCAGTTTGTGATGAACTACAACATGAACAACTTTGATAGGCCACTGTCAGAGTTGTTGGGCATGTTGAGGACAGTCGAGATACAGATGAAGAAGGACAAGCCCAAGTCTGTGATGGTGATCACGGGCAAGAAAGGCAAGTCCAAGCGCAAGGGCAAGGGCAAAGCTAAGAAAGGTTCTGATGCTAGCCAGGAGCCCAAGACGACTTCAGCTCTCAAGGCCAAGGGAGGCGTGACCAAGAAAGGAAATTGCCACCACTGTCAAAAGCCAGGACATTGGAAAAGGAATTGTCCTCTCTATCTGGAAGAACAAAAGAAGAAGGAGGCGACTGAAGCCTCTACTTAAACGTGTCATGAAAGTAAACTTGTAACACTTTTTGAGGTATATGATACCAAGATGTAAAGTGTAAAGCACTCATAATTGGGGCAAGTGTTGTCGCCATAGATAGAGTACTTTAGTTTATTTTCAGCCTACAAGGCATGTAATACAGTTATGAAATGCTATTTCAAATATTTCCAATAGATAGAAACACTTTATTTTTGCATATTGTATGACAATGATGGAAATTAATAAAGTAAGTCTTCAATCTTAAAGATATGATCTTTGTGGCAATGCCTTATTTATCTTGTGGTATTTGATATGCATGAGATAAAATGATACCTAAAAGTTATAGATAACTCAAACAATCAAATTAGCATCAATCATAAGAAATTCATTTCTAGTTTCCATGTGATGGATAAATCTAGACTCTTTTAGTTAGAGAACCAGTAAGAGACATGAATATCTTGGACATGATTAATCAATCTTCACTAATGGTAGTGAGAGAATGATTGTCCTATTAGGTATAATACATGTGATGTATTTACATACCTATTGAACAAATGCTAATACTTCAAATGGTGTTTAGATAAATACCAATATGAGTATCTTGAAGTGTTCAAGATTATCATAGATGAAGTACAAATTTTGTAAAGTGTTAATTCTTGATGAGATCAATGAATGAAATACTTGGACCAAATGTTTGAGATCCTTATGAGTGATTATGATAGTGTATCATAGTGAACTCATGATTAAGGCATGGTGATGTCTAAATCAAGAAGGAATCATACTCTAGGGAGTTAGAGAATGATTATCAAATAACTGAATTCTTCTTAATAAAAGAATACCCCACACTATAAAAGAAATTAAGAATCACAAGAGTTGTGAATTCTTATACCCTTAAACCTCAGTTATCTATGTGATGAGTTGTTCATGTGATGAGTTAACTATCTATATGAATATGAGGAACCAAATTTTGAGTTATGGTTTATGACCATTACATCCTAAATGACATCCATGTCAACCATAAGGTGTGACCTTGATGGTAGCACTCATTGGATCATATCCATAAGTGCAAATGAGTCTTAAGTGTTAAGACACATGGATAACATTTTGAGAAGGATGATGCTTGTTGATTGCAACTTAATGACTAAGACATTTGGCATATGGATACTAAAATCGCATTCCTATGAGGAATAAAACAAGGATGTGTACGTGACACAACCTATAAGGTTTATGAATCCAATAATGCAAATGAAGTCTATAAGTTACAATGGACCAATCAATATGATTGATTGAGTACAAGCAACTCAGAATTAGATCTTTACTTTGATGATATAGTCAAAGGGTTTGACTGATATGTCGAAGATAAAGAAGGGATCTGTGATTTAGTGGGAGCGTATTCACATTCCACATGTTGATGTGAAATGGAAATGTTCTAGAATGGAAATCCAAAAGTGGAAATTATCTTTAAGGAAGATAGAGATGTTTCCTATGTGATAGGAATAGAGATCTATATAGATAGTTCTTGAAAAACCTCTTGACCTGAAAAGAGAGAGCATACATTGGCAATTTGTACTGAAGTGTTCAGTATGCACAGATTCAGTGGGAGAAAACTTGTCCATGCTACATGGAGTTAGTATCCCAAGGCCAAGTGTCCAATTCTTATGAAGAATGGGAACACTAAGAATAGATATGGATCTATCATGTATGCAATCATCCCATTGTCTTGCATGTATGGACATGGCAAGAACAAAATGCATTCATTATCTTGCATGTATGACATGGCAAGAATAACATGCATTAATCATTTTGCATGTAGGACATGGCAATATGATGTGCTCATCCTGATAACTCGTATGTGAGACATGACGAGTGGATGTCTGTCTACTTCCAGTAAGGGTTACTGGAATACCATGAGAACTTGATAAGTACTTGGGAAGTACTGGTTCCATGGAGATAAGGAAGAGTTCGATGTAAAGAGTTACATTGATGCGAACTTCCGAAAGGACAGAAAATTAATCGCAAAATATACATAGGATGTATAAAAGTGAAAGTTTGTTGATAATTGGAAATGTTCCAATAAAACCATTTAAAAGGAAATGCCGAGTATCTATGTGTTAGAGAACAACAATAGATACTATATGGATCTGGAAGTTCATGAGATGAACTTATAGATATTCTGCTCATTGATGACAAGTCTGGAATCCTTGATCATGCAATGTGGCTAAAGGTTAGGAAAGGAATACTAGATCGCATATTATGGCAACTCCATCTCATACGTGTGACGTACAGTGAAGAGATGAGATACATGCATTTTAAACTGACTTTGGCAAAGTGTTGCCATTACTCACTATGTTTGCACTAAGAGCACAGTAACATGTGGGACATGTTTGAGGATCACTATGAATATGATTCAAGGGTGATTGGCTCACAGTGCAAGTGGGAGTCTTTTGGTATGTATGCTCTGAGAGCCAATCATGGGATGATTGGTGGGATACATTAAGATTGATTTGATAAACATCAAAGGCAAGCTTCCAATTCTTTCTGGTTCAGTCATATGAGATAGTGATAGAACATATTGAATGTCTAGAGAATGATAGTACTCAATGACGTATGCTTTCAGGTTAAGGACCTGAACGATGAGATCGTATGGATGCTAAGAGTTTGTACATTCTTGTTATGTCCCTAGTCGGATTGTTATGACCTGTTTCAAAGCTTATTGGTAAGCATTATGATTTGAGCCTAATTAAAGTTATTTGAGCCAACTTATGTGCTCATGTGATGGTTAGTGCATCATTAACTTGATTTAGTTGAATTAAGCACATAAGATCAATTAGTGCATAATTAAGATGATTAATTTGAATAAAGTAATAATTGGATGCAATTGGAATGTTGAATCAGTAAAATAGTGTAATTAGCTTGTTTTCATGCCTTGGGTTTGTAGTGGGCATTTCTCTTGAAAATATGCAAAAGAAATCACCTGATTTGGACTTTCGAGTCAAAAGTTATGATCTTTTCCGATTCCAAGGTTGAAATTGCAAAAATTCCAAAACTTTTCCTTATAAACTTTCCTTTATTTTCTCTGTTGGTTATCCGTTTCATTTTCATCCTGTTGGAGGCGGCGCACAGGAGGTGCAGGCCTGCAAAGGCGATCGCAGGGGCGATCGTTTGCCTACTTCCAGCAATTCGATTCCGCTTCCTCTCTTCTCTTCTTCTTTTCTTCTTTCTTCTTCCTACCTCTTCCTTCCCTTTATACTACCTTCCTTAGCTAGCTGCCGCATAGCAGCTTGGCTGCGGCAAGCTACAACTGGAAACAGTTGCCGTGCGTGGCCTGGAGAAGGTGGATTTGGGGCGGCCAAGGCTTCCAATCATCACCTTGGACCTCGGCTAGGAGGTCTAGTTCAGAAATTGCAATCAATTCAGCCCAAATCAACGCATAATAGAAGATTTCCGTTGGAGCGTGAAGTTCCTTTTATGTGAACAGGAACAGTGAAGAAATAATACCAAGGTTGAAAACGATCCGAAATCCCCCAGAATCCGGCCTCTAGACGCAATTCCGGGCGAAGTGAGTAGGAGTTCATTTAGTTATCATCATTTAACTCCTTCGTTGGAATTTTTCGGTAAACTGTGCATTTTTGCACTGATATCAGTGGTTTTCAGGCGTTTTATCAGTATTTGATGAAACTTGAATTTTATTTTATAAATTGCATCTGTATGATTAAACATGATCTAGAACAGCTTCTGATCAGTGTAGAACAGTTCAATGATTTTATTTGGTGCAATGGAAAGCAAAAGTGCTTAATACAATTACTGGAATAGAAATACTGCTGTGTATGTTTTGGATAATTTAGATATTTGACTAGCTGTGATAATTCTTTTGTACCTGTTGAGTAGTTTGTTGAATGTTGTACAGTTTATATTTAAGAGTATAATAAAAATGTTAGATTTAGGTGCCCTAACACCGTAGAATCCCCTTTGTGCGGTCTGTGATCTTAAGGGGATGAAACGACCTAACTGGAGGACAGTCCAGACGGTCGGCAACCTACTGGAGGACAGTCCAGATGGTTGGAGAGAGAGACCTACTGGAGGACAGTCCATATGGTCTAGTAGTTTTGTGAGGCCTACTGGAGGACAGTCCATATGGCCGAGTAGTCGTGTTACCTACTGGAGGACAGTCCAGATGGGCACGGCTCGACACTCCGCCTGTGTGCTCAGGTAGGAGGAGTCCAGTTTACACTCTTTGAGAGTGCCGTGAGACCAGAGAGCTTGTGGTCCTGTAGCAGACCAGGACGAGAGCATTCAGACTTAGCATTTCCCGGGTGTGTCACTAAGTCTTGTACGGTGGGATCGTAGTTCGCTACAGATCTTTATATGCAGAGTGCACTGCATATGATTGGGGCATAATAAAATATGTAATCATGTAGAACCACAGTAATTTAAAATATTAAGAGTCTAGAATCACTATGCAAAAATCTCGATAGTTGTTTTTATGTTTAAGGTATGCAAATCCTGATATTAAATGCTTCATAGTTATGTACTATCTGCTAGTTTCACTATGTTGTTAGAACTGCTCTATATAATATTGTTCGTATGCTTTATTTCAATTTAATAATCTTGACGAGTTGTTTAGTGATAGTTAAATGAAAAACTATTCACTGAGCGAGTAGGCTCACTCCTCTACTCAAACATTTTCAGGTCAGCGACAGTTCCTGGAATATGAAGGATCTTACCACCCTAGTCACTAGAAGGTATATGTATTTAGTTAGATAGTGGTCTCTTAGTCCTTTCCCCTCGGTGACGTGTATTTTACTACGTGCTAAAAATGCAAGTATATGCGTCGAGTAGTACAGGCCTTTGTGAGGCCCGAGTCGAACACAGGGATACTCAGAATTTTCAAAGACTTCTACTAACTATTTGTGATCAGCTAAGCCGAATAACAAATTGGGGTTTGTTGTCAAAATTAAAAGAAAATTAAAATAAAACAAAGCAAACAATCGATTAAAGGTTAATTTAATCAATTCAAAAAGGAATCTTTAGGATTGCGGTTTCACCGCGGGTTTTCATTGTATTAGATTTTATATAATGCCTCAATCTTCTCTCTCTATCCGTGTAGTGGCCTGAAAACATATTTGCCCACTGTCGTGGTACAATTAACTACTTAGGTTTAGGTCGGTTCCACCGTCGTAGTAACGTATCCCCTAAACTAAGTGCATTACGAACGATCTCTCAGTATCCACCATTAATTTTACACCACCTTGTTCAAGGGATTTATCGATTAATGTAGGTTTCGTCTCTTTTCAGCCGTTAATCCTTCTGTCGAAGTGATTAAGGGCATTAGATTATTATTATAGTGATCAAGCATAACAATATATGGAGAAAACGAAGCTATACCACGGATTTAAGAGAGAAAATATGAATTACTATTATAAACTTGTCATACAATGAATTCACGGGATACTCCCGGTCCTAAAGATGGAGGGGATTAGCCCCACATGTTCATCTCACACAAGTACATGGTAGAAATAAGGGAAATCATATGAAAAACGTGAATTGAATGAGAAAACCCTTGAACGGAGAAGAACCGATTGATCCTTTGCGTAGAACACGTGCTTTCCCGCCTCTCGGTGGTGAAATCCGTCTTCGGCAGCGTCTGGATCGACTGGTATGAACTTCTGGCCTCCGTTCTCCTTTCTCCCGCTCCTCGGCACTTGTCCAATGGCTAATCCTCTTCCCCCCTGTCTCAGGCGGCCGTCATTAGGTATAAGTCCCTAATTAGGTCGCTAATTAACTCCAGTCGTCCGATGGAGATCATTAGAAAGCAAACTCATATCCTACGGCGTCGATACCATCGACGCGAGTCGATGGTATCGACCCGCTACAGTAGCGGCTAGCTGCAAACCCTTCCTTTGTCGCGCCCGGCATCATCTCGATACCATCGACTCGGGTCGATGGTATCGACTCCCTTTTTGGCGTCGGTTCTGTCATTTTGCGACGATGTAGCCTCCATGTGTCGATGGTATCGACTTCCGTCGATACTATTGACTGCTTCTTCGCCAGCAATCTGAAGACGTCTCGATACCATCGACATCAGCGTCGATGGTATCGACTCTTTGCTGCTCCTTTCGGCTGGCAACCTGCGGTCTTGTCGATGGTATCGACTTCCGTCGATGGTATCGACTTCCGTCGATGGTATCGACGGAAGCAAATACTTGTTTTTCCTAAAATTCAAAGACAAGATCAAATAAATCCACACAAATAATAATAATGTGATAATTATGCTCAAAACAATGAAATAAAGGGAATTTGACATAAAATGATGGCAAAGACCAAAATGGATGAATTATGCAATATTAACCATAAAAATGACTAATAAAAGCACAAAACACATATCAAACAGGTCTATAAATGTGACTAAAAATCATCGCATCAAACTCCCCTAAGCTTGAATATTGCTCGCCCTCGAGCAACTCATCCTTAGAATAGAATTGCAAATGTCAATTGAAAAACAACAAACCAACCCAACATCCCATATGACTCCCATTGATCATTCACAAACCAACCTTCTCTAACCACAGAACGGTAATTACCCTAAAGGTGACAGTAATCATCAATAAAAGAAATTGACCTCCAAACCGATGAATACTATCACATAAGGCAGTTAACATAATAAAACTCGCCAGTTCAGCCTTGGTGCATCCTGTGATCGCCTAAACTACGTTGCTCGCCCTAACTACCATCTAAATGGAAGCAGTTTTCCTGATATTCATTAGTGAGGAGAAATTCACGGTGACCTACCAATCTGAGCAACGGGTGGATGAAGATGGGTGGCTCATGGAAGAACGTGGAAGTATTGTATAGTTTCAACATGCATATACAAAAATGTCCTATATGATGCACATGCACATTAGAAATGCCCTAATGCCTAAACTTGGGTGGAATGATGCATGCACTAACCATCCCTCTCAAAATAAGATGGATATCTAGTCAAGCTACATCATGTACTCAATTATCCTGAAATGCAACTAATATCATGTTCCTTTCTCCTTCTTATTTCACTTTCTTCTAAATTCTTTTTCTTTTCCTTTTTTTTATTTTTATTTATTGCAGATTTTCAGCTTTTTTTTTCAGCCCACATATCCATAATTGCTTAAAGATAAGTTTATTGGGCTATTTTTCTTCATTGATCAGAATTTTTTGTACTATTTAGAAGGTATGGAACAATTAATTCACCATTCGGGAAAATTGAGATACATGATATACTTTATGCATGAAGATCATGAATGCAACTACATGGCATGCACCTAAAGGTAATGTGCATAAATCACTATATTTTTTCTTTTTATGCAAACATATGGAAAATACCAATGCAAGTCCTATCTAAATGCTATGCACACAAAAAGGAATTAAAACTGCACTTTACTTCCAATTCTTAGGTGGATTATAGAAAAATGAAGTGGAACGATCACAAGACTAGATGACTGAACCTTAGAAAGATATTATGTGTCCCTCCTTACGGACCTGTGTAGTAGTTTAGAGGGCTCTCTCTCTTACATCCAATTAAGGTCTCATTACCATTTGGTTAGGTTAGGCTCAAACAACCATTTCCGGCCACTTTCATGAATCATTAGGAGTACATGTATGAAATGTTGTTTTAAAGTTGACATAATCAATCATTTTCATAGGATGTGTGCCCAAGGTCAAACAAAACAAGCTATCCAAACACACAAAAATTTTCAAATTTCCCTTGAATTTCCCATGCACTAACAGCAAGATGACACAACTTTTATGACAACCACAATTACACTAGATAGCATGTGGATCCTACAAAAGCTAAAATTGCAAGAAACAAATAACAAGAGAACAAAAGCAATAACACTAAAAACTAAAAATGATAAAAGATAGAGCTGTTCCAACTACCCCCCAAAGCTTGAATTCGACTATGGCCTCATAGTCAAAAACAAACTTAAAGATTGGAACAGGGATACCCGATCACTCTTGTGGAGGTGGAGGCGGGTACTGCGGCGCCGTGGGGTCCCAAGATGGGTATTGCCCCTGGAAAGTCAGATCATACTGGGGCATCGGAGGAGGCTGTGGATACCCCCCAAAATAATTCTGGCTCCAGTAATGATCGTAAAATGGCTGCTGCTGCTGCTCCATCCTATGCAGCTGATCATGGATTTTCTCTTGATTTGCAAAAAGAAGGCGTTCATTCTCGAAGATCGCCTGCTGGTTGACAAAAAGCCGGTTGGTGGTATCTTGAATACTGGCATACGCAGCGGTGTGGTTGTGTTGCGTCTGCTGAATATCTTGGAGCATGATGTACATGCCCTGCATAGAATAAACATCCTCGCTCTGCTGCGAGGGCTGTGGTGATGGCGGTGGAGGTTGTGATGATGAAGACGCACCCGGATGCATCCGAGGACGCTTCCGGGGTGCTACTCGTGCTCGAAGAGGTGTAAAGGCCTCTTCTTCCTCCTCAGCCTCGTCGTCCTGTCCGTCGTCGCCGCCGTCATTGCCGCCTTCTTCATCATCGGAGTCGATGGCTATGATCGGCCATCTGAAATGTTGTGCGCCCTCGATGTTGAAGACGGGATCCGGCAGCGCGCACTCCTGGTACGCTTGATTTACGTGGCAATGCGCAAATGCCACGCCATCCCGGAGAAGAATTAGGTTGGCCCGGTGAAGATGTTGCAAGTTGACCTTGCTTCTCGTAGAAAGAGGAGTGAGGGATTGGAAATTTAGTCCCAAGTATGACGCCAGCTTGGTGATGAGCCCACCGAAGTGAATCAGCACTTTCCTCGTACTCCTCTTCACATCCAACACACGTTGTAAAAAGAATGCACCCCAATTGCATTCTTGTCTCTTCAGGAGTTTGTATAGAAAGAAAAGATCGGAACCCTGAAATTTGCTAAGGGCCAGATCACCCCGCGCAAAAACTGTGGAACTCAGCATCCGATGCAAGACCCGGACGAAGGGGTTCTCGAAGTCGGCTACTGCAGTGTTGTCGTAGCTAACCGACCTCCCTTGTGGCACCGTCACCAACTCGGAGAAGATTACGTCATAATCGGTGTGGTGGTCCGGCCGCCGGTGGTCGTACTGGGAATGGTTCCAGTAGAAAATTGTGTTGAACTGCTTCAGCGTGAGGACGTAGTCGTGGTTGTACAGCCGGAAAGACACCCGGCCCTGGATCCACTCGCGGTCGGTAGCATTGATGTCGTTGGGAACGATGCAGACGTCCAACGACGCCATGAACTTGGCTACCAACTCTTTATATGTCGGCCAGTCACCAAAGAACGGCTGGCCATCTTGGTGAAACTCTAGTTCGCCAGGCCTTATTGAAGTGTGACGGGCCTGCCCGTTAAGAACATAGGCCAAGTTGGCCTCGAATCCCAGATCTCGGACCATCTCCCGGTCCACATACCGGGTAGGCTCGATCTTCCTCCGCATTATCTCCTCGTAGATCTTTCGAACCTCCGAGGAAGGATGGACGAGTCGGGGACATGCGACCGATCCTGGTGGTGGTGGTACGAATTCCGGTGGAGTTGCGCGTGAGGACGAAGCTCTGGCTGTATGCACCATGTTGGCGACGAGAAAGGGGTTGGAGAAGGAGAGCTCGGTGAAGATTGGAGAATCGGATCTCCGCTCGATGATGATCGTCGCTCGGTGATGCTGGTCTTCGCTCTTGGATGGCTCGGGGGAGTGCTCGGCGCAAAGGGAGGAGATCGCTCTGAAGGTGTGACGTCAAATGACGTAATGATTCTCCTTAAATAGACTTGGTCGGAGCTACTGTTGTCCCGTCGATACTATCGACGCGAGTCGATGGTATCGACTTGGGTCGATGCTATCCGCCCCTCACTGGTATCGACGGTCGTCGATTGCTGGATCTTGTCACCTGAATCGCTGTCGTGTCGATACCATCGACATGGGTCGATGGTATCGACTCTGCACCCGGATCGATGACGTGGAAGCCGCGATCGCCGTCAATTTCTTTGCTCGGATCGGTGACATGGATGGTCGATACCATCGACAGGTGTCGATAGTATCGACTTGGCTTCATTGCGACACCGCCTTTTTTCATTTCAACCTGGAACCATGTCGATACCATCGACAAGGCCGTCGATGGTATCGAGTTGAGTGAGACAAATCGGTCTGAACTTCTCCAGAGATCTCGATGGTATCGATGCCTGTGTCGATACTATCGAATGTTGTTGGGCGACCTGCCTGTAGGTGTGTCGATACCATCGACGAGGTCGTCAATAGTATCGACTCAGAACGAAATCTGTAGTCGTCAACCTGTACCCTTGTCGATACCATCGACGAGGGTTTCGATGGTATCGACTCTGCCTCAGCCTGCACAATGAACAAACGGATCAAGGTATCTTTTTTTACACTAAAAATTAAACAAAAATAAAGCAACCTATGATTTTAAATACTCGATCCTAATGTACCGATGGTTGGGTTGCCTCCCAACAAGCGCCCTTATTTAATGTCTTAGGCTAGACGGCTTCCGGGCTTCTCATTCATCCAAAAGTGAAATGAGTTTGACCTCATTCACCTTCCTCTTGTAACTCTCCCCAAAATAGAGTTTCAGCCTCTGTCCGTTCACCAAGAACGTGGTATCACCATCACGCACTAAAATCGCATCGTGTGGTTTGACCTCTTCCACCACGAACGGTCCACTCCACTGAGATTTGAGCTTCCCGGGATGCAACTTGAGTCGAGAGTTGAACAATAAAACACTATCTCATTTCTTGAACATGTGCAACTCGATGTGGCGATCGTGGATCAGTTTTGTGCGCTCCTTGTATATCCGGGCATTCTCATATGCCGTCATCCGTAACTCATCCAGCTCATTCAATTCGAACATTCTCTTTCTCCCAGCTTCATCATAACTTAGATTTAGCATTCTAAGCGCCCAATGGGCCTTGTTCTCCAACTCTACCGGTAGGTGACAAGCCCGGCCATACGCCAACCTAAAAGGTGTGGTGCCTATAGGTGTTTTGTAGGCCGTTCTGTACGCCCACAGTGCATCCGGTAGTAAGGCACTCCAGTTCTTCCTCGTGGATGCCGCTGTTTGCTCTAGAATATTCTTAATCTCACGGTTGGAGACCTCCACTTGGCCTTGAGTCTGCGGATGATATGGGGTGCCAATGTTGTGCTTGACCCCATATTTCTTCAATAATGTCGAGAACTTCTGATTCTTGAAATGTGTACCCCCATCACTGATTATCATTCGGGGTATCCCAAACCTGCAGAAAATATTCTCCTTCACGAACCTGCACACTACATTGGAATCATTAGTCCTTGTGGGGATTGCTTCCACCCACTTCGACACATAGTCAACTGCTAACAGAATATATAAATTGGAGTTCGAGGACACAAAGGGTCCCATGAAATCTATGCCCCACAAATCAAATACCTCAACTTCCTGAAACACATTCAGGGGCATCTCCTGTCGCTTTGAGATATTACCTGCTCGCTGACAAGGATCACATTGCCTCACAAAATCATAGGCATCCTGAAATAAAGTTGGCCAATAAAGGCCGCTTTCCAAAACCTTAGCTGTCATTTGTGAGCTGGCATGGTGTCCTCCCGTAGGTGATGCATGGCAATGATGGAGAACACTCTCGTACTCCACTTCAGGCACACACCTGCGTAAAATATCGTCCCTGCATTGCTTCAAAAGAATTGGATCATCCCAAAAATAGTATCTTAAGGAATGAAAGAATCTCTTCTTTTCCTGATATGACCAATCTTTTGGGATGATCCCGCAAGCCAAATAATTAACAATTTCAGTGAACCAAGGCTCTTTCGAATTAATTTTCAAAAGTTGTTCATCCGGAAACGTCTCGGTTATGGGTATGTGTAAATCTTTTTCATCTACCCTTTCTAACCTAGACAAATGATCAGCCACTACATTCTCAATCCCAGATTTATCCTTGATTTCAATGTCAAATTCCTGTAAGAGCAAAATCCACCTAATGAGTCTAGGCTTTGCATCTTTTTTTTTCCATCAAGTATTTTATTGCAGCATGGTCAGTCCATACAACTACCTTAGATCCGACTAAATACTGCCGGAATTTTTTGAAAGCAAACACAACGGCAAGTAATTCTTTTTCAATAGTTGTATAATTCAATTGAGCATCATTCAGAGTTTTTGAAGCATAGAAAATCACAGTGGGCTTATTATCTACCCGTTGCCCCAATACGGCTCCTACCGCAAAATCTGAAGCGTCACACATCAATTTGAAAGGTTTTGTCCAATCCGGTGTTTGAACAACCTGGGCAGAAATCAATTTTTCTTTCAAAACATTGAATGCATGTAGACACTTATCATTGAAATCGAAAACCGCATCTTTCTCCAAAAGCTCAGATAAAGGTTTTGCAATTTTAGAAAAATCCTTTATGAATCGCCGATAGAACCCGGCGTGTCCCAGAAAACTTCTCACCCCTTTTACAGAATTTGGTGGGGGCAACTTGGAAATGACCTCAATTTTCACCGGGTCCACCTCAAGACCTTTGCTAGACACCTTGTGTCCTAGCACTATTCCCTCTGTCACCATCATGTGACATTTCTCCCAGTTAAGGACCAAGTGTGTGTCCTCACAACGCTGCAACACTTTGTCTAGGTTATAGAGACATTCATCAAATGATGCACCATAAACCGAGAAGTCATCCATAAAAACCTCAAGACAGCGCTCTACCATGTCAGAAAATATGGCGAGCATACAGCGTTGAAACGTCGTCGGTGCGTTGCATAAACCAAACGGCATTCGACGGTAAGCAAAAGTCCCATAGGGACAAGTGAACGTAGATTTCTCTTGATCCAAAGGATCAATCGAGATCTGGTTGTACCCCGAGTACCCGTCTAGAAAACAAAAGTGCGATCGCCCGGCAAGACGCTCTAGAATGTGATCAATGAACGGTAAAGGAAAATGATCCTTAAGAGTGGCAGCGTTCAAACGACGGTAGTCAATACAAACTCGCCACCCGGTTACCATTCGGGTGGTGACAGGTTGATTCAATAAATTTTGAGTGACAGTAATTCCCCCCTTCTTAGGGACTACCTGTGTGGGACTCACCCATGTCGAGTCTGATATGGCATAGATAATCCCTACAGCAAGAAGTTTAATGAGCTCTTTCTTCACAACCTCCATCATGCTCGGATTTAGACGTCTCTGAGGCTGAATCACTTGCTTGGCTCCTTCCTCGAGCCGAATCTTGTGCTGACATAGAGTAGGGGAAATCCCCTTGATGTCTGCAACGGACCACCCAAAAGCTCCTCGGTGGTTTTTCAGCACTATCAACAGTTGCTCCTCCTCTTCCGCACTCAAATAAGAAGAAACGATCACCGGTAACTTGTCTTTCTCAGCTAGAAAGACATACTTGAGATGCGGGGGTAGCGGCTTTAATTCCAAATCCGGCGGGCTGATAAGAGATGATTGCAGTGGTGGGGGAAGTGCACCTAAATCTTCATAGTGCCTCGCATAGAAGCATGGAAGCATCTGAAGCATTTTAGCGCACTCCTTGAGTGATTTACTCCGCATCCAATCATATGTAATATTCAACAAACAAGCCTCCAGTGGTAGTTCTGGATATGCATCAACAATAGAAATAGCAATCGCATCATCCTCCCAAGAAGACGAAATGTCCTCATTCTCATCATTCGGAAATCCCACAGCTTTACAAAAAGAAACAACCTTAGTCTGCTCCATGATATCCACAGTTAAGGTTCCATTATCCACCTTGCTCATCACATGAGCCATGTCCAGAAATGGTTTTCCAAGGCAGAGTGAGATATTGCGATCCATATGTTTCATCAAATTACATTGTTCTTTTGCATTAGATGGCGCAGTGCTAGAAGGCATGACCATCTCAAAGCGGTCATCTGCTATGCCCAAGGTCAAGCGACCTCTTCCCATCTCCAAGATCATGTCGGCTGTAGCTTGGAAGGGACGTCCAAGTAACAGCTCATTGCCATGCTCATCCTGCATCTCCATAACCACAAAATCAGCAGGAAAGACAAATCTATCCACCTTTACTAAGACGTCTTCACAGATTCCATAAGGCTTCACCACAGAGTTGTCGACCAATTGAATAGTCATATTGCTCGGACGTGACTCCTTCAGTCCCAACTTTTTAAATGTTGAAAGGGGCATCAAGTTGATGCTTGCCCCTGAATCACACAATGCTTCTCCAAATTTACACTTCCCGATATAGCAAGAAATGTTGAAACACCCTGGATCCTGTCTCTTTGGTGGCAAAGTACCCATAATAAAGGCACTCACTTGCTTCTTTAGCACAACGACCTCAGTATCTGGTATTTTCCTCTTCTTGGTAATGACATCTTTTAGAAACTTCCCGTATGAAGGGATTTGTTCAATGGCTTCCAGTAATGGGATATTGACTGAAAGCTTCCTAAAACTGTCCAGGAACTTCTTGAACTGTGCATCTACCTTCCTTGACTTCACACTATTTGGATAAGGGACCGGAACAGCTTGTGCCCTTTGATGGGGTGGCACATAAGGCATCTTTTTCTGCAGTTCTTCCTCTTCAACTTGTTCTTCAGTACCATTAACGGCTATGTCTTCAGCTTGCCCTGTAACTGGTGTGGGCTGCTCCTCATTGGATTTACCTTCAACTTTATCTTGTGGTGTGCTTGTTTCATCCGTTCTTGGATTCAACACTTTCTTGCCGCTTCTCAGCAGAATAGCCTTAGCTTGCTGGTTTCCCCCGGGAACATTTGTATTCCCCAGAAAACCCGGATGTGCCGGTTTCTTCAAACTAGCTATTTCGGCTGCCATCTGCGCCATGGATGTCTCTATGGTCCTCATTTGAGCCCCATGGCTCTGCAATGTCTGCCCAAATTGATTCATGTATTCTCCTTGTTGCTTGAATTGCTGCCCGAATGTATTCATTAACTCTTGATTTTGCTTGATGACCTGATTGAGCAACTCCATTCTCTTGTCTTCTGCAGCTGGCGTGGGTTTGGCTTCCAGATCCTGTAGAAAATTGTTCGGATCCTTCCATGAGAACTTTTTGTCCTTTCTCCATGAGTAGTCATTGTTCCTATACCCTTGTTGTTGTCTCATGTATTTGACTTGAGCCTCATCCTCGGACTCATTTTCTTTTTTTTTGCAGTAGCTTCTTTGCGAGAAGATCCATCTTCTCATTCAGCTCTCTCATTGCCTTTGATTCACTGGCGACTCGTGCTTGCTCAACTGGGCCTCTCTCTCTTTCTCCCCATGACTGCTTTCTAGCCATTTTCTTGAGTATTTCCCAGCATCTAGTGTCTGTGTTGTTTAGAAAAAATCCTGACCCGGCTGAATCCAGATTACTCCTATCATGCTCGGAGAGAGCAAAATAGAAGATTTTCACCTGCATTTCCTTGTCCAGTGCGTGATGCGGACACCTCCTCAACATAACCTGAAATCGCTCCCAGGTCTCAGAATATGTTTCACCAGCCTGTTGGGTGAAATTATGAATCTTCCGGATCATGTCGTTAGTCTTTTCAGGAGGGAAGAACCTCTCAAAGAAGACCTCCACCATATGGTCCCAAGACTCCACAAACTCATCGTCTAGATTATGTAGCCACTCTCTTGATGCTCCCGCCAAGGAACTTGGGAAAAGCTTGAGATATAATGCATCTTGTGGAAACCTGTCTATTTTTACCATGTCGCAGTTTTCAACGAACTGGCTGATGTGTGCAACAGGATCCTCATTCTTCAACCCATGAAACGCATTTGATTTCACCAAATTAATCAACGCTGGATCGATCTTATATGTCGGTATGTTGATCGCCTACTTCTTTATAGGACCCTTTGAAGCTGATGAGGAAGAAGCTTTGATCTTCTCCCATATGGTCTGTGGCTCGGCCATCTCTTCTGGTTCAGATTCAGAATCTATCTCTTCTCGGTGCTCTTGCTTGTGATACTCCTCGTCCTCAGGTCCCGGAAGTGGAACCCCGGGTGTGCGATTGTCGTAGTCTGTACTACGTGTCTGCACCATACACAGTACCTAAAATAAGAAAATTCGAGTTCAGTACTATGCTTAGACGAGTATAAACAATTATAGCCCAATGTAAAAATATTTGAAATTGAATGAAAAATATAAAAAAAAATTGTGGCCTAGAGTGGCCGCGCGTAGCATTCGAAGTGCCAACAATTCCGCCGTATTCCCCGGCAACGGTGCCAAAAACTTGACGTGTATTTTACTACGCGCTAAAAATGCAAGTATACGCGTTGAGTAGTACAGGCCTTTGTGAGGCCCGAGTCGAACACAGGGATACTCAGAATTTTCAGAGACTTCTACTAACTATTTGCGATCAGCTAAGCCGAATAACAAATTGGGGTTTGTTGTCAAAATTAAAAGAAAATAAAAATAAAACAAAGCAAACAATCGATTAAAGGTTAATTTAATCAATTCAAAAAGGAATCTTTAGTATTGCAGTTTCACTGCGGGTTTTCATTGTATTAGATTTTATATAATGCCTCAATCTTCTCTCTCTATCTGGGTAGTGGCCTAAAAACAGATTTGCCCACTGTCGTGGTATAATTCACTACTTAGGTTTAGGTCGGTTCCACCGTCGTAGTAACCTATCCCCTAAACTAAGTGCATTACGAACGATCTCTCAGTATCCACCATTAATTTTACACCACCTTGTTCAAGGGATTTATCGATTAATGTAGGTTTTGTCTCTTTTCAGCCGTTAATCCTTATGTCGAAGTGATTAAGGGCATTAGATTATTATTATGGTGATCAAGCATAACAATATATGGAGAAAACGAAGCTATACCACGGATTTAAGAGAGAAAATATGAATTCCTATTATAAACTTGTCATACAATGAATTCTCGGGCTACTCCCAGTCCTAAAGATGGAGGGGATTAGCCCCGCATGTTCAGCTCACACAAGTACATGGTAGAAATAAGGGAAATCATATGAAAAATGTGAATTGAATGAGAAAACCCTTGAACGGAGAAGAACTGATTGATCCTTTGCGTAGAACACGTGCTTTCCCGCCTCTCGGTGGTGAAATCTGTCTTCGGCAGCGTCCGGATCGACTGGTATGAACTTCTGGCCTCCGTTCTCCTTTCTCCCGCTCCTCGGCACTTGTCCAATGGCTAATCCTCTTCCCCCCTGTCTCAGGCGGCCATCATTAGGTATAAGTCCCTAATTAGGTCGCTAATTAACTCCAGCCGTCTGATTGAGATCATTAGAAAGCAAACTCATATCCTACGGCGTCGATACCATCGACGCGAGTCGATGGTATCGACCCGCTACAGTAGCGGCTGGCTGCAAACCCTTCCTTTGTCACGCCCGACATCATCTCGATACCATCGACTCAGGTCGATGGTATCGACTCCCTTTTTGGCGTCGGTTATGTCATTTTGCGACGTTGTAGCCTCCATGTGTCGATGGTATCGACTTCCGTCGATACTATCGACTGCTTCTTCGCCAGCAATCTGAAGATGTCTCGATACCATCGACATCAGCGTCGATGGTATCGACTCTTTGTTGCTCCTTTCGGCTGGCAACCTGCGGTCTTGTCGATGGTATCGACTTCCGTCGATGGTATCGACGGAAGCAAATACTTGTTTTTCCTGAAATTAAAAGACAAGATCAAATAAATCCACACAAATAATAATAATGTGATAATTATGCTCAAAACAATGAAATAAAGGGAATTTGACATAAAATGATGGCAAAGACCAAAATGGATGAATTATGCAATATTAACCATAAAAATGACTAATAAAAGTACAAAACACATATCAAACAGGTCTATAAATGCGACTCAAAATCATCGCATCACTCGGTCCTTGGGACATGGTGTGGAGAGAGTGTGTTTAATATGTAAATCAATTTTGTAATTAACTGTCAACTTTATATTCCGCATGTAAATGTAATATGACAATTACTCTGTTTATGTTTCTAGCAAGTAAAATTTGAAATGCCTCTGCAAGTTGTGTAAGTTTCAGTATTTAATTAATTTGTAATATTTTCTTGTTGGTATGTTTAATGTGACTAAGAAAAGAAAATGTTAAGTGTGGTTTTTGTGAAACGTGTTAATCCTTCTTACGCCCTAATCTCATGATTAGTGGGAAATGTGAGATCAGGGTGTAACAGTTTTGGTATCAGAGCATAGGTTGAGTACATAGATACTCAGAGTCCAGGTCAGGGGACGATAAGAGACCAATAGGACTAGCATTTAGGTGTCTTTTTTCTATCTGCAGTTTTCTAACAGGAAATGTTCTGTTATAATATTGTAGATGGCAGGAAAGGGACTTGGTCATGATGACCAGGCTGAGAGCCATGTTGGGTCAGATCCGCAGGATATGGGTCCAGGTGGAGGTGATCATGTGGAAGAAGCATCCCGGATGTATAGGATGTTTTTGGAGACCAAAGAGAAGTATAAGACTAACAGACGAGCCTCTACTTCCAACAGTAAGGACTTGATGTGATCATATGAGCTTGTTAAGAAGCTCGGAGGCACTGAGTTCAGTGGCACTACAGATCCTGCAGAAGTTGATGAATGGCTGAGGCAGATAGAGAAGGTCTTCCGTCTGATGGAGCTGCCAAAGGAGAAAAAGATTAATCATGTTGTTTACCTTCTGAAAAGCGATGCAGAGTTATGGTGGCGCGGTGTGGAGGATAAAAGAAGAGGCACAGAGCTTACTTGGCAGGATTTCACTGAGGAATTCCATCTCAAGTATTATCCTCCTACTTTCCTGAATGAGAAAACAAGGCAGTTGGAAAATATTAAGCAGGGAAACATGACAGTCACTGAGTATGAGGCGCTTTTCACCAGGTTGGTGAATTTTTGTCCTCACCTTGTACCTAATAACTTAGAAAGGTGCAGAAGGTTCCAAGAAGGGCTGAGGTCAGAGATTCGACATATTGTTTCTGCTACTAGTAGGAGAAATAGAGAGAACTTTGGTGAGTTTGTAGAGGCAGCCAGACAGGTAGAGGAATCTGTGGATGCTGATAAGACAACTGAGACCAAGAAGAGATCTGGGGACTTTGCTAGAGGACAGCCTAGCAGTGGTTACCGAGGAGGTAGCAGTGGTTTCTTTTCCAAGCTTGGACGTGGTTTTGGCTGTTTCAGCAGGCCAAGATCTAGTGATGTGACATCTTCTCGCAGTACAAGAAGTTTTAGTCCAGGGAGATGGAGCCATGCACCAAGTGGACGGTCTTCTGGGTCATCAGTGTCAGTGACAGGTCCACAGAGGCAGGAGGCACCAATATGTGACAACTGTGGGAGATCACACTATGGTCAGTGTTGGGGTTTGAGTTCTCGAGGTTGCTATCATTGTGGTCAGACAGGACACATAAGGAGCAACTGCCCCCAGTTACCACATGTAGCATCACAAGCTTCTCAACCTCAGTATCAAGATGTTCTGAGACAACCTCTTGTTGATAGACCGAGTTCTTCTGTAGCTTCTGGCTCTCAGGGTGGTGGAATACCCAGTGGCAGAGGTGGTTAGTGAGGACGCCATGGAACTGGTAGAGCTTCAGCACGTTTCTTCTCGTTAACACCACAAGAAGGTATAATTTCTTCTCAGGTTGTTACTGGAGAAATGCTTTTATTTAATAGTATACCAGTTACAGTTTTGATAGATCCGGGTGCTACTCATTCATTCATACGACGTTCTTTAGTCAGTGACCTTAATATGTTAACTCAGGAATTAATGCATGAATTGGTACTAAGTGTTCCACTAGGTGAAGCAACATTTTTATCTGAGTTTTGTCCCGGATGTTTGTTGTCTTTTAGTGGTTATACCTTTGTTGTTAATCTTATACCCTTGGATGTTAATACCTTTCAAGTTATACTGGGTATGGATTTCCTTGAAACGTATCGAGTTCAACTCGACTGTTGGAAGAAGGAAGTTGTCTTTCAATAGGGTGAATTTTCTTGTGTCTTTTCTGGAGACAGGAAAGTTCTACCTACGTGTATCGTGTCAGCTGTTGTAGCTGATAGGATGCTGAAGAAAGGATGTGAAGCTTTCTTAGCCCATGTGGTGGACACAAGAGCAGAGAAGAGCACAGTCAATGTATATGATGTGCCTGTGGTTTGCGAGTTTCCAGATGTTTTTCCAGAGGAACTACCAGGTTTACCTCCAGTAAGGGATATAGATTTTGAGATCCAGGTGTATCCAGGCAGTCACCCTGTAGTGTTGTCAGCCTATAGAATGGCACCTGCAGAGTTGAAGGAACTCAAGGTACAGTTGCAGGAGTTGTTGGATAAGGGTTTCATTCAACCCAGTTCTTCACCATGGGGTGCACCAATTTTGTTTGTGAAGAAGAAGGATGGTACCATGCATCTCTGTATAGACTACAGGCAGCTGAATAAGATCACTATTAAGAATAAGTACACTTTGCCAAGAATAGATGATCTGTTTGATCAGTTGCGTGGAGCGACAATCTTCTCTAAGATAGATTTGAGGTCGGGGTATCATCAGTTGAGAATAAAGGCTTTCAATATTCCTAAGACAGCCTTCAGAACCAGATATGGGCATTATGAGTTTCTAGTCATGTCATTGGGACTGACTAATGCCCCAGAAGCTTTTATGGATATGATGAATCGGATTTTCAAACAGTTCTTGGATCAGTTTATTGTGGTTTTCATTGATGATATTCTGATTTACTCCAGAGATGATGAGCAGCATGAGCAACACCTGAGGATGACGTTGCAGTTGTTGAGGCAACACCAGTTGTATGCTAAGTTCAGTAAGTGTGAGTTCTGGTTAGCTGAGGTGGCATTTCTTGGACATGTCATCTCGAGGGATGGAGTAAGTGTTGACCCTAAGAAAGTCGATTCTGTACTTCAGTGGGAACAACCTAAGACTCCTACTGAGATCAGAAGTTTCTTAGGTTTGGCAGGTTACTACAGAAGATTTATTCAGAACTTCAGTGTTTTAGCATCGCCTCTGACACGTCTAACGAGGAAGAATGCACCGTTCGTCTGGTCTGATAACTGTGAGAAGAGCTTTCAGATTCTAAAGAAGAAGTTGACCACAGCACCAGTGTTGATTTTACCTGAGGCAGATAAAGGTTATACAGTGTTTTGTGACGCTTCTAGAAGAGGTTTAGGTTGTGTGCTGATGCAAGAAGGCAAGGTAGTGGCTTATGCATCTAGACAGCTTAAGAAGAATGAAGAGAACTACCCGACTCATGATTTGGAGTTAGCTGCTATAGTTCATGCTCTTAATACATGGCGTCACTACCTTTATGGTGAGACATGTCAGGTGTTTACAGATCATAAGAGTTTAAAGTATATCTTCACCCAGAAGGATCTAAATCTGAGACAGCGAAGATGGCTCGAGCTAATCAAGGATTATGAGGTGACAATTGATTATCATCCTGGGAAGGAGAATGTGGTAGCATATGCTTTGAGCAGGAAGTCAAGTTCAACAACTGACGTATGTTCTATGGCATGTTTCAAGAGAGACTTGCTTGTAGATATTCGAAGGTTGAACTTAGACTTGGGAGTGTCAGGACAGAGTGGTTTGATTGTGCAGATGCAAGTTAAGCCTACCTTCTATGACCAGATCAGAGAGTTACAACAGAGTGACAGTGAGTTGCGGCAGATTATGCAGGATATGACAAAGGGAACAAAACCAGAGTTCAGGTTTTCAGATGACGGATTGCTATATCTGCATGACAGGTTGTGTGTACCTGGAGATGGTGATTTGAAAGAATAGATTCTTGAGGAGGCACATGCATCGATGTATGCCATGCATCCGAGTAACACTAAAATGTACAGGAATCTCAAGGAATTGTACTGGTGGCTAGGTATGAAAAAGGATGTAGCTAAATATGTGGCTAGATGTAGTGTGTGTCAGCAAGTTAAGGCTGAACATCAAAAACCTGCAGGTACCTTGCAATCTCTTCCTATACCAGAATGGAAATGGGAACATATCACAATGGATTTTGTGATAGGGTTACCCAAGACACCTAGAGGTTGTGACTCGATATGGGTGATTGTGGATAGATTGACTAAATCTGCTCACTTTCTTCATGTTAAGTCAACCTTTGATGTTCCAAAGTTGGCTAAGATATACGTGGATGAAATAGTCAGGTTGCATGGTATTCCAGTTTCAATTATATCTGATAGAGATCCTAAGTTCACATCCAGATTTTGGAATCAGTTGCATCGTGCTTTAGGCACAAAGTTGAGATTCAGTACAACCTTTCACCCACAGACGGATGGTCAGTCAGAAAGGACCATCTAGACTCTTGAGGACATGCTGAGAGCTTGTGTTTTGTATTTCAGTGGAAGTTGGGAAGAACACTTAAGCCTTATAGAGTTTGCATATAACAATAGTCACCATTCCAGTCTTGGTATGGCCCCGTATGAAACTCTGTATGGTAGAAAGTGTAGATCACCCATATGTGGGTATGAGGTTGGTGAAAAGCAGATTCTTGGACCCGAGATAGTAGATTTGACCACTGAAAAGATTACTTTGATCAAAGAATAGTTAAAAGTTGCACAGGACAGGCAGAAGAGTTATGCTGAGAAATGACGTAGACCTCTTGAGTTTGAGGTTGGTGATGAAGTATACTTGAAAGTTTCACCATGGAAAGGAGTGTTGAGATTTGGTAAGAGAGGCAAACTGACTCCTAGGTTTATGGGCCCGTATCCTATCATTGAGAGGATTGGACCTGTAGCCTATAGGTTAGAATTGCCATCTGAATTGTCTAATCTGCATGATGTGTTTCATGTATCCATGTTGAAGAAATGCTATCCTGGTACAGAAAAGATAGTTGACCCAGAACCTGCACAGCTCAGATCAGATGTGTCTTACGTCGAGGGACCAATTCAGATAGTTGATCGAAGGATCAAGAAACTCAAGAATCGTGAGATACCATTAGTGAAAGTTCTGTGGAGGAATCATAACCTAGAGGAAGCTACGTGGGAGCTTGAATCTGAGATGTGTAACAAGTTTCCTTTTCTCTTTTAGGAATTTCGGGACGAAATTCTTATAAGGGAGGGAGATTGTTATGACCCGTTTCAAAGCTTATTGGTAAGCATTATGATTTGAGCCTAATTAAAGTTATTTGATCCAACTTATGTGCTCATGTGATGGTTAGTGCATCATTAACTTGATTTAGTTGAATTAAGCACATAAGATCAATTAGTGCATAATTAAGATGATTAATTTGAGTAAAGTAATAATTGGATGCAATTGGAATGTTGAATCAGTAAAATAGTGTAATTAGCTTGTTTTCATGCCTTGGGTTTGTAGCGGGCATTTTTCTTGAAAATATGCAAAAGAAATCACCTGATTTGGACTTCCGAGTCAAAAGTTATGATCTTTTCCGATTCCAGGGTTGAAATTGCAAAAATTCCAAAACTTTTCCTTTAAACTTTCCTTTATTTTCTCTGTTGGTTATCCGTTTCATTTTCATCCTGTTGGAGGCGGCGCACAGGAGGTACAGGCCCGCAAAGGCGATCGCAGGGGCGATCATTTGCCTACTTCCAGCAATTCGATTCCGCTTCCTCTCTTCTCTTCTTCTTTTCTTCTTTCTTCTTCCTACCTCTTCCTTCCCTTTATACTACCTTCCTTAGCTAGCTGCCGCATAGCAGCTTGGCTGCGGCAAGCTGCAGCTAGAAGCATTTGTCGTGCGTGGCCTGGAGAAGGTGGATTTGGGGCGGCCAAGGCTTCCAATCATCACCTTGGACCTCGGCTAGGAGGTCTAGTTCAGAAATTGCAATCAATTCAGCCCAAATCAGCGCATAATAGCAGATTTCCGTTGGAGCGTGAAGTTCCTGTTCCATGAACAGGAATAGTGAAGAAATAATACCAAGGTTGAAAACGATCCGAAATCCCCCAGAATCCGGCCTCTAGACGCATTTCTGGACGAACTGAGTAGGAGTTCATTTAGTTATCATCATTTAACTCCTTCGTTGGAATTTTTCGGTAAACTGTGCATTTTTGCACTGATATCAGTGGTTATCAGGCGTTTTATCAGTATTTGATGAAACTTGAATTTTATTTTATAAATTGCTTCTGTATGATTATACATGATCTAGAACAGCTTCTTATCAGTGTAGAATAGTTCAATGATTTTATTTGGTGCAATGGAAACCAAAAGTGCTTAATACAATTACTGGAATAGAAATATTGTTGTGTATGTTTTGGATAATTTAGATATTTGACTAGCTCTGAGAATGCTTTTGTACCTGTTGAGTAGTTTGTTGAATGTTGTACAGTTTATATTCAAGAGTATAATAAAAATGTTAGATTTAGGTGCCCTAACACCGTAGAATCCCCTTTGTGCGGTCTGCGATCTTAAGGGGATGAAACGGCCTAACTGGAGGACAGTCCAGATGGTCGGCAACCTACTGGTGGACAATCCAGATGGTTGGAGAGAGAGACCTACTGGAGGACAGTCCAGATGGTCTAGTAGTTTTGTGAGGCCTACTGGAGGACAATCCAGATGGCCGAGCAGTCGTGTTACCTACTGGAGGACAGTCCAGATGGGCACGGCTCGACACTCCGCCTGTGTGCTCAGGTAGGAGGAGTCCAGTTTACACTCTTTGAGAGTGCCGTGAGGCCAGAGAGCCTGTGGTCCTGTAGCAGACCAGGACGAGAGCAGTCATACTTAGCATTTCCCGGGTGTGTCGCTAAGTCTTGTACGGTGGGATCGTAGTTTGCTACAGATCTTTATATGCAGAGTGCACTGCATATGATTGGGGCATAATAAAATATGTAATCATGTAGAACCATAGTAATTTAAAATATTAAGAGTCTAGAATCACTGTGCAAAAATCTCAATAGCTGTTTTTATGTTTAAGGTATGCAAATCCTGATATTAAATGCTTCATAGTTATGTACTATCTGCTAGTTTCACTATGTCGTTAGAACTTCTCTGTATAGTATTGTTCTTATATTTTATTTCAATTTAATAATCTTGACGAGTTGTTTAGTGATAGTTAAATGAAAAACTATTCACTGAGCGAGTAGGCTCACTCCTCTACTCAAACATTTTCAGGTCAGCGACAGTTCTAGGAATCTGAAGGATCTTACCACCCTAGTCAGTAGAAGGTATATGTAGTTAGTTAGATAGTGGTCTCTTAGTCCTTTCCCCTCGGTCCTTGGGACATGGTGTGGAGAGAGAGTGTGTTTAATATGTAAATTAGTTTTGTAATTAACTGTCAACTTTATATTCCACATGTAAATGTAATATGACAATTACTCTGTTTATGTTTCTAGCAAGTAAAATTTGAAATGCCTCCGCAACTTGTGTAAGTTTTAGTATTTAAGAAATTTGTAAGATTTTCCTGTTGGTATGTTTAATGTGACTAAGAAAAGAAAATGTTAAGTGTGGTTTTTGTGAAACGTGTTAATCCTTCTTACGCCCTAATCTCATGATTAGTGGGTAATGTGAGATCAGGGTGTAACACGGATGTCATTGTGGAAGGTAGATAGACAACAATGACACACAAGACTAGATTGTGGTGTTGGTTGATGACATAATCTCATTAGTCATGATATAGAGATATCAAACCAAACACATAGGTACTTGTTAGAGAACAAGGTACCAGACAGACCCACCGTGAGTTTGACACATGGAACCATGACATGGTAGTCACAGTCAGTACTCACAGTGATGGTGGTGAGTGTGATTCTTTGACCTAAAATCACTACACTCAACACATGTCGTTGGGCACACTTTGACATCATCAAACGCAGTCCTGAAACATGGGTTGTTATAAAGGTGATGATTGGGTGGCTTTGACACATGGGGCTTTTGAGGGGTGAGTGATAGATATGGGATTTGTCCCTCCTGAGGGAGTATGATATCCAAGGCCACTTGATGAGTAGGATTGAGATAGGCGTGCGCACGTATGTGTGAATCAGTATGTGATATTGATGTCATACATATCTCATTCAATCTACTCTGAGATCAAGAAAGTGAATGAACGTTGACAGGATGACTGTTTCATGCCTCGAGTTCATTCGGGATATCAGTGATAAAGGAATTATACATTCGCTGTAACACCATTCACTGATTTTAGGATGAAAGTTGTTCTCCAACTTTCTACTTTCACTTGGGTAGCACTGATGTGTGACTAGGCACCGCTCTTTGCTTGTGAAGTCATAAGTGTTATGGACTTTCACTGCCAACGTGAAATGGACCTGCAGGGTCACACACATAGGATTTAACCTGGAAGAGGAGTTTTGTCCACAAAGCAATGTTTAGATTGATTACTAAAGGAGTTTAGTAGTTCAATTAAACACTCAATCAGTTGATAGCTCAATATCATATGGTTCAAGGTGTTGGACGCATTGATTGGAGTATCAGATTGATTGAAATCGCAATTGACTGATTCTACACAACCTATGCTCCCAACCGATCGGCTCAAGTGTTGAACCGGTCGGCTGAGGTTGATGAACCGGTCGGCTCAAGTGTTGAGTCGATCGGCTCATGGTCAGAGTGAAATGATCGGTTCAAGTGTTGAAACGATCGGTTCAACTGGTGCAACCGAGCAAGTTGGGAAAGTCAGGTCGGTGAGAATTTTCCTTGCATTTCACTTGCCCAATTTGATTGAAACAAGGATTGGTATTCGATACCAATTAGAAACAAAAGAAGGAAAGTCAATCGGGAACTGATCAGGACCACGAACCGACCAGTTCAGAAGTGAACCGATCAGCTCATGCGTCCCAACCGATCGGTTGGTGTTCCAACCGATCGGTTCAGGTCCCCAACCGACCGGTTCAGGTTGCGAGTTGGTTGCTTTTGTGAAAATCTCGAACCCTTCTACTCCTGCTTTTAGTCCCGCATTGCCCGGGATGGAGAACCCTGTCCCATGACCCTCCTATATATAGGGGTATTGGGGGCTTCTCAAAGCACAACTCAGTGCAACCAGTTGCTCTGCAAAGTTGTCATTCTCTCTGGTTTTGGTAACCGAGAGAGAGTCCGAGCAAGTGCTTCCCGCAAAAGGGAGGTGCAGCAAGAGAAGGACAACTGCAGTTGCAACTAGAGGCAGGAGAGTGTGTTGGCAACTAGTACATCAACAGGAGGGTGCGACTCCCTCCACTTCCTTGTGGGATAAGGAGTGTGGAGTTCCAGGTGGTCCGTGTGGACTACTACAGAGGCGGGAGGACACTGCCGCTTAGGAGGACAACTGTCATCTGACAGTCCAGTAGGAGGAGGAGGAGTCAGTCCCGGTGCGACCAGGAGCTGCACAAACGTCGTCCAAGACCAGAGTTGAAGACCGCGCATTGCGCGAGGTATTGTCGCCGAGCAAGCCTCGGGACAAGGTATGATTCCACAAACCATGCTTTCCTATTATATAGACGTTGACGCTTTTCCTCGTGCTAGGTTTGGGGGAGAAAATTTTTGTTTCCGCTGCCTTCTCTGCCTCCCCTAAAACCCAACAGCACATGCATTGATTTGTGAGGAAAATCGAGGGAAATAACCCTCTGTTCTTGCAGTTCAGTCCTTCTCGGACTCAAGGAAAGTGATGCACAACTTGCCTCAGATCTTGATCTGACGGCTGGCATTATTCCTTCTATTTCCATTTAAATCAGAGAAATCATGACATTTATTATAAACCCAACACTTTAGGGAATCTTATAAAAGCTATAACTCCCAAAACAAGTATCCAATTAATCCCAAATTTGGAGAGAAAGTCCATAATGACTTATTCTATCTCTCTAATAAAATTGGGCTCATTATCTCAAAGAAAACTTTATTTTTCTTTATGTGCAAGATATCTCTTAATTATATATATATATCACCTATTTTCTCTTTCCTTTGCTTTTAAATTATTATTTTGAGTTCCTTGAACCTCAAGGAACCTTAATGGCTCGAAATCCTCTCTTGGGAATATTTCCTTAGCCTCTTTCCTTATCTTTCATCCCTTTTCTTATTATCTTACTTTTTCTTTATTAAAATATCTCTTTTTGAGAATTTCTCTTTATCTCTCTCTTATTTCCTTATTTGGAGTTTCTTTTAACATTAGGAATCCTTTGGATACGAAAATCCACCAAGATAACTCAATTATACCTTTTTCCACACGTTTTCCACATTTTATCATTATTCTCAATTTCTTTCTTAATAAAGAAATATCTAATTGATCTTCTCTTTTCTTATTGCTTTATCTTTACAATTTTGGACTCCTTAGGACCCAAGGAACCCATGTGGCACGAAATCCCTCTTTGGAATTGCCTTCTAGAGGTTTCCACATTCTTCTTTTCTCAAATATTCAATTATTCATTCACTAATTGAATTTTCTTATTATTTGGGCCCAATAGCCAATAAAGCCCACAACACAATCATCAAGGCTATTGTAAATGAATTCCATTTATATCATTTGTTGTTCAAATATCTTTAATAGGAGAGATTATATTTCTCACCAAATGAACCCAAAATATTGTGGTTGTAACAAATAATGTGTCATGCATGATAATGGTTGAACTTAGGTCTTAGGGTCTTTAGTATTTGAGGTGTGTTTTTAATGTAACTGATTTTACTGTTTTTCTCCCTATCACGCGACGATAAAAATTTTGAGTAATAGGCATATGAGTAATTCCTATTTTCGGATTATCCAATCCCAAAAAAGGATTTCATGTTTTCATCTTACTCGTGATTGATCAACATTTGATAATTCGTATATTTTAATTGGTATTTCCTATGGGGTCTAGAATATAAAATATTTTATTAATTTTTCAAGATCTA
Organism: Alisma plantago-aquatica; assembly: GCA_963693085.1. Taxonomy (NCBI): domain Eukaryota; kingdom Viridiplantae; phylum Streptophyta; class Magnoliopsida; order Alismatales; family Alismataceae; genus Alisma; species Alisma plantago-aquatica. The sequence continues at coordinate 969,325,584 of OY856409.1, read as the reverse complement.
GTCATTAGGCTACTTTAGGAGTTATGGTTCTATTTATTGTTTCTTGGATTTCTAGACTTAACCTAATTAGGGTTTATGAGAAAATAATTCGGGTTTTGGGTTATAATTATAGGAAGACTAAAGTTCTAAGATTAGGAACTTAGGAGTGAGTGTTCCTACTAGACTAGGTAAGTGTTCCATGCCTTGGGTTTTTTATATACTGCCTTCATATATTTTTTCTCGCTCAATCATGTTAAAACTTCATATTATATATGTTATCATGTGATCATCTTAATGCTTTAAGAGGTATTTATCATATGCACATCTTATTAAGATTTACTTCATTAATATTCATGTTAAGATTAGATCAGTTAAAAGAATATATATCTTCATGTTTAAGATCAATATTGCAATTATGGGTGAAATAAGATAAGATCATATCATATCAAATTAAGAATAAATAATCAGGCCCCACTCATTAACATATTTTATGGAAGGTTGGTGCCTCATGATCCCCCTTCATTTTATTGGGTTCAAGCCCAAACATGTTTACTTTTAGTGTATTCAGTATGTTTATGTTTATGTTTATTGGGTCTAAGTCCAATCCTATTCACTTTCTATGTATTTAGAAGCTTGTTCACTTTCAATGTGTTCATTGATGTTTTGTTTATTGGGTTCAAGCCCATCTTGTTCACTTTCAGTGTGTTTGTCACACCCCGATCTCACACTAACTACTAATCACGAGATTAGGGCGCGACGGAGGGATTATCACATAAACAAATCACTGAGAACTTTTCCTTTTTAAAACCTCATAATGATATCCGGATTATTACGGTAAACTAAAACATAATAAACTATTGTAGGAGCAATTCAATTAAACTGGCTAGAGTACGTAAACAGAGTTTACAACATGTAACATTGTTTAACAGAAAGTAAACATAACAGTTAATTTACATCTTTATACACATTCCACATACACACTCTCTCTCACCCACGCCATGTCCCAAGGACCGAGGGGAAAGGACTAAGAGACCACTATCTAACTAAACTAACTACATATACCTTCTACAGATTAAGCGTTAGGATGAAAAGATCCTTCTGATTCCTGGAATTGTCGCTGACCTGAAAATGTTTGAGTACAGGAATGAGCCTACTCGCTCAGTGAATAAAATTTCACTTAGCTATCATTGGATAACTCCATAATTTACATTTAACAGGAATATGTGGATAAAAGAACAAACTGAGCAGTTCAAATTAAACAGTGAAATTATCGCAGAAAAGTATATTGAACATTTAAAGAACAAGTATTATAACTTCTAAATCTGAACATACACAAGTTTCATATTAATCTACCTTAATTCTGAGTGATCATCTTTTAACTTATGCCCTGATCATATGCAGTGTACTCTGCATATAAAGTCTCGTAGCGAACTACGAACCCACCGTACAAGACTTAGCGACACACCCGGGAAATGCTAAGTCTGACTGCCGTCCTGGTCTGCGTCAGGACTCTCAGGCTCACACGACCTCACTGCACTCTCAAAGAGTGTACTCTAGACTCCTCCTCTAACCTGAGCACACAGGCAGAGAGTCTGGGTTACCACTGTGACACACGCACAGATTATTGTTGAATAACCCCTATTTACTCCAGTGCCACCGTGACACACGCACGGATTATTGTTGAACACTGCCTCTCTGTCCTCGTGCCACCGTGACACACGCACGGATTATTGTTGAACACGAGCCACCGACCATCTAGACTCACGCTAGGTAGGTCGTTTCACCCCTAAGGCACAGACCTCCAAAAGGGGTTCTACGGTGTCAGGGCATCTAAATCTATTAACTGGTTAACATATAAACACTTAAACAGGAATATCACATTTACTGATTTCATATCAGATCACAATACACTGTCATTCTAAACTAACAGAGCAATATATTTCAAATCATTGTAATTTCTGAGAAATTCTCATACCATGCATTCAGACAAATTAGAAATGCATAAATAACCCAACTTATTTCAATTTGGCACCTACATAGCGAATTTACGCAATTGAACATCTTATTGCACAAATTAAAGAAATTTACTTCTCATATGAGAATCATACTCAACAATTATCAATTCTCTAAAATTCTCGAAAAACATGCACATTAACCCAAATCCTGGTTTGTGCATCACTTAACTCAATTAAGAGTTAATTACATATCACAACACAATTTAATAACAATACTTGAGAATTTCTGGTAATATTTCAGAGAAATGTGCCATTTCATGTAAATATCAATTTACACATATTAACGTCAAAAGATATATGCAATTAGGGTTTTCATGCATATTTTATTTATTCATATCAACTTTGAAATCGTACATCTGATAATTTATCAGAAATCTTCATTGCCTGGGTTCATACCCAAATTATACCATTTTCAGACATGAATTTCTAATTTCAACATTCAAATGAGCAATTTAGGTTCCAATGAACCATATAAATCTACTGATTCAATCCGTACTGTTCAAATGCTAAATTTAATCATATAACAGTGTCTAGAAGCAGTTTATGAAATAAAAAGGTCAGGCGACGCCAAACGCTGCCCGTTGCCTGATAACGCCTGTTATCAGCGTAATTCGTGCACAAAATAGAAAATATTCAAACGCCTGAGTTTATTAATGATAAATAAATGAAATCCTACTCACAGCGATTTGGACTGTCCGGATTCGTCCGGAGATGCGTCCAAGGCCTGATTCCGGGCGAAATTGGGTTGTCTTCTTCCTTTGATTTGGCTTTTACTGTTGCTGTTCACGGAAAGCTGCTTCACGCTCACCACAGGTTGGCGATGAAGTAGCTAGGATCTCAATAGAACAACTGCTTGTGAGCTAGGGCTGCTATTTCGAACTTAGAACTCCAAGCCGAGGTCGATGACGTCGAATCGTGCTGCTTCCCACGCCAAAAGGATGCCATGGCCGTTACTGCAGGTGTTGCTCCTCTCACTAGTCTAGCGCTGCCCTTGCTAGCTAAGTGCCTAATCACAGCAATTGGCTACGGATTTGGATTCTAGCCTCATAGCCGAGCTCAAGGGAAGCTTCTTGGTTGCTAGGTGCCCAAAACGGCACCCAATTGCTACTGTAAAACACAGCTACGGCTGCCGTAGATGCCGCTTGCCAAGCTGCAAGTAGCGCTAGCCAAGAAAGGAAGTAGGGGAAGAGGAAGAGAGGTAGAAGAAGAAGAAGAAGAAAGGTAAAGAAGGGAGAGGAGCTGTTGGGAACAGAGCTCCGTTGCTCTGCTCTGAAAATTGCCCGATCGGCGCTAACTAGATACAGCCGCTTCAAGCGGTTACTTACTGGAAATCGAGAACAGATAAGGAAGAAGAAAAAGAAAAAAAAGGTTATAACGCCAAAACGTGGAAAAATTGCAAGTTTGACCCTGAAAACGGAAAAAGGTCATAACTATTGACTCGGAGGTCCGAATAGCATGATTTCTTTTGCATCTTTTCAAGAATGAGGCCCACTACAATCCCAAGGCATGAAAACAAACTAATTACATTGTTTTGTTGGTTCAAAATTCCAATTGGATCCAATTATCACTTTACTCAAATTAATCACCTTAATTATGCACTAATTGAGTTCATGTGCTTGATTCAACTAAATCGAGTTAATGATTCACTAACCAAATCATAAGCACATATGTTAAATCAGATAACTTTAATTAGACTCAAATTATAGAGCTTACCAATAAACTTTGGAACAGGTCATAACAATCTCCCTCCCTTATAAGAATTTCGTCCCGAAATTCCTAAAAGAGAAAAGGAAACTTGTTACGCATCTCTGACTCAAGCTCCCACGTAGCTTCCTCTAGGTTATGATTCCTCCACAAAACTTTTACTAAAGGTATCTCGCGATTCTTAAGTTTCTTGATCCTCTGATCAACTATCTGAACCGGTCCTTCAACATAGGACACATCTGATCTGAGCTGTGCAGGCTCTGGGTCAACTATCTTTTCTGTACCAGGATAGCATTTCTTCAACATGGATACATGAAACACATCATGTAGATTTGACAACTCAGATGGCAATTCTAACCTATAGGATACAGGTCCAATCCTCTCAATGATAGGATACGGGCCCATAAACCTAGGAGTCAGTTTGCCTCTCTTACCAAATGTCAGCACTCCTTTCCATGGTGAAACCTTCAAGTACACTTCATCACCAACCTCAAACTCAAGAGGTCTACATCTTTTCTCAACATAACTCTTCTGCCTGTCTTGTGCAACTTTTAACTGCTTTTTTTTTCACAGTAATCTTTTCAGTGGTCAAATCTACTATCTCGGGTCCAAGAATCTGCTTTTCACCAACCTCAAACCAACATATGGGTGATCTACACTTTCTACCATACAGAGCTTTATACTAAGCCATACCCAGACTGGAATGGTGACTATTGTTGTATGCAAACTCTATAAGGCTTAAGTGTTCTTTCCAACTTCCACTGAAATGCAAGACACATGCTCTCAGCATGTCCTCAAAAGTCTGAATGGTCCTCTCAAATTGACCATCTGTCAGCGGGTGAAAGGTTGTACTGCACCTCAACTTTGTGCCCAAATCTCGATGCAACTAATTTCACAACCTGGATGTGAACTTAGGATCTCTATCTGATATAGTTGAAACTGGAATACCAGGGAACCTAACTATTTCATCCATGTATATCTTAGCCAATTTTGAGACATCAAAGGCTGACTTGACATGAAGAAAGTAAGCAGACTTAATTAGTCTATCCACAATCATTCATATCGAGTCACAACCTCTAGGTGTCATGGGCAACCCTATCACAAAATCCATTGTGATATGTTCCCACTTCCATTCAGGCATAGAAAGAGATTGCAATATACCTACAGGTTTCTGGTGCTCAGCCTTAACCTGCTGACACACTACACCTAGACACGTACTCAGCTACATCCTTTCCATACCAGGCTACCAATACAACTCCTTGAGATTCTTGTACATCTTAGTGTTGCCTGGACGCATGGTGTACATTGATGCATGTGCTTCCTCAAGAATCTTTTCTTTCAAATCACTGTCTCGAGGTACACAACATATCATGCTAATACAACACACCATCATCTAAAAACCTGAACTTTGGTCTTTACCCCATGTCAAGTCATGCATGATCTGATGTAACTCACTATCACCCTACTATAGTTCCTTAATCTAATCATAAAAGATAGGCTTGACTTGCATTTGTGCAATCAAACCACTCTACTTTGTCACCTCTAAGTCTAAGTTTAACTTTCACATTTCTACTAGCATGTCTCTCTCGAAACATGCAATAGAGAATGCATCAGCTACAAAACTAGACTTCCAGCTTAGGGCATCAGCTACCACATTCTCCTTCCCAGGGTGACAGTCTATCGTCACATCATAAAGATAGTGACGATGTGTCATAAGAGCATGAATTACATCAGCTAACTTTAGATCATGTAAGGTAGTATTCCTCATTATATACTACTTGCTTCTTGTTATTACTGCAAGAATTTATTTCATATCGCACTTCACTTATTTTTATATTTCTCCTTTTATTCAACACACACTTATTACATTTCAAATTTATATTTTACTCTTTCCGAGCCATTTTCATATTGTTTATCTACCTTTCAGATTAACTACTCTTAAACCCTGGATCACTATCAGTGCTAGCTTGCTTTTCATAAAGCAAACCTCATGATTAAATTTTATAGTGATGCTAGTATTCAAGGTCAAATCATTAGTGATATTCCTTGAACTACTACAACTCTAAGCGTTCTAGGGTTTGGTCCTTATCAGTAACACGACGTTATTATGATGTAATTTTTACTCCCTTAGTTTGAAATTCAAACTCTGAATCTCATAAGTTTTACTAAAGTCGTGCTTATCTAATCACTGGAATTTCCTTTCTCTAACTTGGGCATTCAGATAAATTACATTCTGAATTTACCCCGCTAGGGTTTTATCATCGTATTGTGTGCCATTATTTCATTCATTTAAACATCTCTACCTTGGTAGTTATGCAACATATATGATGCATTCAATTACGCATTTGTTCCTTATTTTAGAAACAAATTCGTTAGTCTATCGAGACTCAGAATTCAAAGACAGTATGTATGAATGTATTAAACTTTATAATAAAGATATGCATTCCATACTCTCAATTATGTCATGTAATTCTCGTTCCTTAATCAAAGTCATCATTCTAACATTTCCTTTAATCCAACTAAGTTTCTTGTCTTGGTCTTATGATTTTCATAAGACTCTTTATTTCTATGTACTTATTATATACTCAACTCTTTTCTTTTATTTTCTCTTTGCTTTGAAGTACATAAAAGTATTTTACTCCATTCCATGATCCAACCCAAAGTTGATTCTTACTATTTTAGCCATTACATACTTTTCTCATATCCTTTCCATACTCTTATATTTAGAATTCGTATAATACAAATCATTAAATTGAATCTGAACCTTGTATCATGTTCCTTTATTTCCAATTACGGATTGCTCATATGAGACTCCAACATTGGGCCTCTGATATCATTTCCAGCTACTTCTTAGCTGTTCTAATCTTTCCCTTATATCTCAACATCTTATCGTATGTACATTCTTACTATGATTCAGATCTAAATCATCCAGAGTCTATTCTAATTATACTGTTAATAGGAGTCATTAGATCCCAGTAACGCATTCTGCCAGCCGGACCAGGCCGAACCTGTAGTCCTGAAGCCAAGAGCTACTCGGGATTAACCAACTCCCATTAATCTTAAACATGTGAAAAGAATATCCACTTAGGGAAAACTCATTTAAACATAACTTCTGGTCTACTTAATACAAGGAATTTTAACAAAAATAAATCATTTCATGACATACAACAACATAAAGAATCATATTTATTCTAGAAACTGAAAATCTAAATTCATGCATATAAGAGCATTTGTAGTGATTTTCAATCAAATAAGCAATATAAAGCAAGAACTATATCGCATCTTATATTTAATCTCTTATTCCTACATTAATTTCTTATCTCATAACCCTAAGATTTCTAGGGTTTTTCTCTAGACTATCCTCCATCTGCATACCTGGCCAGGGCATCTAGAGAAAAATAGACAGAGTAGCTTGATACTGGTCAATCTAAGTATTCAGACACCTGGCCAGGGTATCCAAACACTCAAATCTCCCAGAGCTAAAGACACATCATTTCTTATCCATCTTAATTATAACTCTATCTTTTGATCCTAATGATCCCTGTTGACTCGGCCTAAGCTTTCAACTTGGTCCTCGTGACCACATCATCTTCCTACCATCTGCAATAATATAACAGAACACTTCCTGTTATAAAATTGCAGTTAGAAGGAAGACACCTAAGTCCTAATCCTATTGGTCTCTTGTCGTCCCCTGACCTTAACTTAGAGCAACCATATACTCAACCTATGCTCTGATACCAAGATGTCACACCCCGATCTCACACTAACCACTAATCACGAGATTAGGGCGCGACGGAAGGATTATCACATAAACAAATCACTGAGAACTTTTCCTTTTTAAAACCTCGTAATGATATCCAGATTATTACGGTAAACTAAAACATAATAAACTATTGCAGAAGAAATTCAATTAAACTGGCTAGAGTACGTAAACAGAGTTTACAACATGTAACATTGTTTAACAGAAAGTAAACATAACAGTTAATTTACATCTTTATACACATTCCACATACACACTCTCTCTCACCCACACCATGCCCCAAGGACCGAGGGGAAAGGACTAAGAGACCACTATCTAACTAAACTAACTACATATACCTTTTACAGATTAAGCGTTAGGATGAAAAGATCCTTCTGATTCCTGGAATTGTCGCTGACCTGAAAATGTTTGAGTACAGGAATGAGCCTACTCGCTCAGTGAATAAAATTTCACTTAGCTATCATTGGATAACTCCATAATTTACATTTAACAGGAATATGTGGATAAAAGAACAAACTGAGCAGTTCAAATTAAACAGTGAAATTATCGCAGAAAAGTATATTGAACATTTAAAGAACAAGTATTATAACTTCTAAATCTGAACATACACAAGTTTCATATTAATCTACCTTAATTCTGAGTGGTCATCTTTTAACTTATGCTCTGATCATATGCAGTGTACTCTGCATATAAAGTCTTGTAGCGAACTACGAACCCACCGTACAAGACTTAGCGACACACCCGGGAAATGCTAAGTCTGACTGCCGTCCTGGTCTGCGTCAGGACTCTCAGGCTCACACGGCCTCACTGCACTCTCAAAGAGTGTACTCTAGACTCCTCCTCTAACCTGAGCACACAGGCGGAGAGTCTGGGTTACCACTGTGACACACGCACAGATTATTGTTGAATAACCCCTATTTACTCCAGTGCCACCGTGACACACGCACGGATTATTGTTGAACACTGCCTCTCTGTCCTCGTGCCACTGTGACACACGCACGGATTATTGTTGAACACGAGCCACCGACCATATAGACTCACGCTAGGTAGGCCGTTTCACCCCTAAGGCACAGACCTCCAAAAGGGGTTCTACGGTGTCAGGGCATCTAAATCTATTAACTGGTTAACATATAAACACTTAAACAGGAATATCACATTTACTGATTTCATATCAGATCACAATACACTGTCATTCTAAACTGACAGAGCAATATATTTCAAATCATTGTAATTTCTGAGAAATTCTCATACCATGCATTCAGACAAATTAGAAATGCATAAATAACCCAACTTATTTCAATTTGGCACCTACATAGCGAATTTACGCAATTGAACATCTTATTACACAAATTAAAGAAATTTACTTCTCATATGAGAATCATACTCAACAATTATCAATTCTCTAAAATTCTCGAAAAATGTGCACATTAACCCAAATCCTGGTTTGTGCATCACTTAACTCAATTAAGAGTTAATTACATATCACAACACAATTTAATAACAATACTTGAGAATTTCTGGTAATATTTCAGAGAAATGTGCCATTTCATGTAAATATCAATTTACACATATTAACATCAAAAGATATATGCAATCAGGGTTTTCATGCATATTTTATTTATTCATATCAACTTTTAAATCGTACATCTGATAATTTATCAGAAATCTTCATTGTCTGGGTTCATACCCAAATTATACCATTTTCAGACATGAATTTCTAATTTCAACATTCAAATGAGCAATTTAGGTTCCAATGAACCATATAAATCTATTGATTCAATCCGTACTGTTCAAATGCTAAATATAATCATATAACAGTGTCTAGAAGCAGTTTATGAAATAAAAAGGTCGGGCGATGCCAAACGCTGCCCGTCGCCTGATAACGCATGTTATCAGCGTAATTCGCGCACAAAACAGAAAATATTCAAACGCCTGAGTTTATTAATGATAAATAAATGAAATCCTACTCACAGCGATTTGGACTGTCCGGATTCGTCCGGAGATGCGTCCAAGGCTTGATTCCGGGCGAAATTGGGTTGTCTTCTTCCTTTGATTTGGCTTTTACTGTTGCTGTTCACGGCAAGCTGCTTCACGCTCACCACAGGTTGGCGATGAAGTAGCTAGGATCTCAATAGAACAGCTGCTCGTGAGCTAGGGCTGCTATTTCGAACTTAGAACTCCAAGTTGAGGTCGATGGCGTCGAATCGTGCTGCTTCCCACGCCAAAAGGACACCATGGCCGTTACTGCAGGTGCTGCTCCTCTCACTAGTCTAGCGCTGCCCTTGCTAGCTAAGTGCCTAATCACAGCAATTGGCTACGGATTTGGATCCTAGCCTCATAGCCGAGCTCTAGGGAAGCTTCTTGGCTGCTAGGTGCCCAAAACGGCACCCAATTGCTGCTGTAAAATGCAGCTACGGCTGCCGTAGATGCCGCTTGCCAAGCTGCAAGTAGCGCTAGCCAAGAAAGGAAGTAGGGGAAGAGGAAGAGAGGTAGAAGAAGAAGAAGAAAGGTAAAGAAGGGAGAGGAGCTGTTGGGAACAGAGCTCCGTTGCTCTGCTCTGAAAATCGCCCGATCGGCGCTAACTAGCTACAGCCACTTCAAGCGGTTACTTACTGGAAATCGAGAACAGATAAGGAAGAAGAAAAAGAAAAAAAAGGTTATAACGCCAAAACGTGGAATAATTGCAAGTTTGACCCTGAAAACGGAAAAAGGTCATAACTATTGACTCGGAGGTCCGAATAGCATGATTTCTTTTGCATCTTTTCAAGAATGAGGCCCACTACAATCCCAAGGCATGAAAACAAACTAATTACATTGTTTTGTTGGTTCAAAATTCCAATTGGATCCAATTATCACTTTACTCAAATTAATCACCTTAATTATGCACTAATTGAGTTCATGTGCTTGATTCAACTAAATCGAGTTAATGATTCACTAACCACATCATAAGCACATATGTTAACTGAGATAACTTTAATTAGACTCAAATTATAGAGCTTACCAATAAACTTTGGAACAGGTCATAACAGTGTTCAGATGCATGTTCACTTTTAGTGTGTTCAAAAGCTTGTTCACTTTTAGTGTGTTCACTGAATTTTACATTTATTGGGTTACAACCCAATTCTATTTACTTTCAGTGTGTTCACAAGCTTTCACACCTCATGTGTGTTATGAGATCAAATCTAGATATGATTCATTGATGTAGGTGCCCTAATCAGAACACCTAATTAAATTAAGAATGCATCCTTAAGATATAACTAATTTTATGCAAGTTATATTAGTTTTAAGCTTTGTTTTAGATTAAGTTCATATATTTACTAAAACCCAACCACTTACAATCAATTTTTCGAATGCATGGTTGGGGGCACGATTCCCACATGTAAGGAGCAAGTTAAAGGATAAAGCCATCTGATATGTAAGGAATAGCTCAAGGATCTAGGTAAGGAATAGCTCAAGGATCTAGGTAATAGTTCAAGACTCGGTGGGATACCATCTATAAGATCCAAGGAGGTTTAACTAAATTCTTAGTTATATAATGTATTATGTTCTTTATTGTAATCTTTGTGAAAAGAATATATATGAGAATCAATGTATCAATATCATTTGTAAAGCTATTTTTTATTATTTCAATGAATGATATATGCTTTTTATGATGTTTCTCAAGTGTGATCTTTATGGCCCATGTTCTGTGATGTTGCTTTATGGATTGCACTCCGGGGATGCTACAAAAGTGGTATCAGAGCAATAATATAAATGGCCACCAAGAAAGATTCTCAGATTCTTATGTCTTCAACTCTTAGATGAGTACTAAGTGTAAGGAAAGATAGAGCAAGTAGTATTAATAAGTTCTTCTTCTTATATATATATATATATATATATATATATATATATATATATATATATATATATATATATATATATATATGTGTGTGTGTGTGTGTGTGTGTGTGTGTGTGTGTGTGTGTGTCTTATCATTATCCCATCTTTAAGAATTTTAGGAGTTGTGGATATAGAATATCCTAGCTTGTAAGTTTGTTATATCCTAGATAAGTCTATACCTTTATTAGAAGATAACTAAGTGCAGGTCAAGTTCTATGAAACCTCAAATAAGTTATATTTGATGATGATGAAATAGTGAACAACTTGATGAGGAAAATATATTTTAATTTAGATAAAGATCCCTCACCTTTGATACATGGCTAGCATCAATGTAAAACTATTGATTTATGTTTTCCCGAATAATGATTTTGGGTCCATATTTTATATTGATTTTAGCATTTCTCTTGAACGGTTTGGTTATGATCGGACAAAGAATATATTTTCTTCTAGTTATTATATCATAAAGTGTTTTGTTTTCTCAATATTTTTAGTTCTCAAACTCTTTCGAAGGAAGAAATGAAAGAAAGGTTTTATCAGGATTTCATGTTAGAAAATCAAATTTGTTTCATATTGAATGCAAGAACCAAATAGGGATAAGTGAATTTAAGTTTAAGTGTATTTTTGTTGTGGGTTTTGAGTAATTACTTCATAGATCATGGCATGTCATCTTTCTTTCTCAATAATTTGTGGTATGGGATGCAAATAAAATGAGAACCTCAGAGGATATATTATGAGAAACAAAATCTTATTATATTGATCTCCTTCCTCCTGGTACTTGTGGTATGGGACACTAGTACTAGGGGATGTTGGGGATAAGTATAATATGATCTATCCTTTTTAGATATGTGTATTCACAAGTATGTGTCAAGATATGCCTTAAGTGATTAATGCAAGGAACCCATACATGTGGTCACTTTAACTTAATGGTATGAGAATGAGGTAGAAGGCACGGATCAAAGTTTTATTTATATTCTATGTCATAATGAATAGAATAAAGGGCTTAGAGTAATTGCTTATGGGTTATGGAAACATCAAATAGGGTTTAGGGTATATGAACACTCTTAAATGGACCTAAAAAGGGACTTATATACAATAAGGTCTACTGCTATATTTCAGATTTTATTAGGTTATGAACATTAGAAAATTTGGGTGTTACACTTAAAGTCAATTCAAACTTCAAGAAATCATCCCTCTTCTTGCTCCTTCAAACTCAAGAACCTTAAACAAGAAGGAAAGAAGAGAGAATAAGAAGATGAGGTGAATTTGTATCATTCGATCCAAATCATAGGGAGGATGACCTAATGATATGTGAGAGAAGGAATTCCATGAAAATTTACAAAGGACTAAAGAACATACATGAATCCACCATTCTTAAGGATGGAACCCTATATACTCTTCCAAGTTCAAGATCTTTGGATCACTGGAAATATCCATCACAGTTAAGAAATCAAAGCTCTAGAATACAATGTGTGAATGAGGGGTGCTTGGGTCAAATTGCTTTTATGTAAACCAATTCTGGTGTTTGGGAAAATTATGTTGGAACCTTTTTTGCTCTTATTATTTTACTCCTTGCCATTTTGGTTAATATTATTTCTCAACTGGCATATGTAATTTTTATGATCGTCTCTATTTCCCCCATAGCAAACTCATTTGACCATGCATTTCTGTTGAATTAAAGTATAATTCATTTCAAGCACATACTTCATGTTACATCTTTAAAAGCATCAAAGTTTTATTAATTTTTAGGTGTAAATTTCATATCTCTACTAACATCAAACCATCTCACTTCCCTTACAAACCTGTATTAGATTTAGGGTTCTTTATTCATGCAATCGTTCAACGTCATATACCCCAAAACCCTAATTTTAACTTACTAGTGTTTTTAGTCTAATCTTGCTAAACGGTCATGTTAAACAATAAACTAGTTAACCAAGCTTAGGGTTTCCAAAGATATTAAAAAAATAACTTAATGCAAATAACTTCTAATGACTCTTACGAAAGATAAAAATTAGTATTTAAGATAAATCAGGAATAGATCCTTACAATTAGGTACAAGTGGTCTCAAGGCATGCTAAAAGATGCTAAGTTAGTGATATAATCAGTTGTTGATTGCCATTTGTGTTTACCTTATTTTTTTTAAAGCATAATGTCTACTTCGGTAAATTATTTACATATACTTAGATATCATTTGTCCTCGTACATGTTCACTTAGGAAATGGCTAAGTAATCCATTGACAAACTTTTAAGATCCTAAAGTCGAGTCATCCTTTAATCTTTCTGGAAAACAACCAAAGCAATTTTGACCATTTAGTTGAACATGGCGTTTAGATATTTGTGTTAGATAGTTCCTCTAATGGGGATCTTTGGTCCTGTTTCATTAGTATGGTCATGTGATTGTGTGGCATACAAAATAATATTTTTTTTATAATTTTGTATTAAATTATTGTGCTAGATGTAATAGTGTTGTCAATACCAGAAGTGAAATTTTTCTATGTGATGATATATTTTAATAAATGATGTTAGTTTTTGTCTCTATTTGCAATTTTTTATTTTAACTAATTCATTAATATGTTTTGGTAATGATTTTTTCGTTTTGTGTAGTTCAAAAACACCTCAGGACCTTCTCTCGGGACCATCCCTAATAGTAAGACCAAAACACTCTTAGTGGTGACGGTAATTGTAAAGCTTTAGAGTGGGCTATATGAACTCATCCATCTTTTAGGGTGACAATGTTTTGAGTTGTACCCACATACTTTGGAATTTGGATTGTCTCAGAGTTTTGTTGTTGTACTACCTTACTATGAATCAACAAATTACATATGGCAATAGTTGAGAGAAGTTGAGCAATTGTAGCTTCATACATGGGCAAGCATATACGAATAATTGCATAGGGAGACGAAACCAAACAATTCATATCAATATTCAATGAGGAAGGGAGTCAAGACGTATAATGAACACTGCAAATAAATTATAAGACAAAAAAATCCAATTTTATATAAAATTTGCGTGAGATGCGCGATCGCTTTGCTTATTTCAGTTCGGTAATCTAGTTATCGGATATCTCGCGATGAATGATCAACGAGAAGTTGGGCAATTCTAGCTCCATTCGTAGACATATACTGATAGTTGCTTAGGGAGACAAAATCCAACAATAAATAGCGAGTAGTGGCAACTTATTAATAGAGTAAGGGAGTCAAAAAGTATAACGAACAATGCAATCCAATTGGAAGAGAAAATATCCAAATTCAAATCAAAATTCGTCTGAGATGCGAGAAAACGAAATACAAAAAATATTCTTTTTTTTTTCAGAAAATGCGGAAAATTTCCTCTGCTGGAAGCCAATGTACAAAGCAAAAGGAAACAAATCATATATATATCATTAGCTTTGATATAAAATAAAAGACGTTCAAGATTCCCGCTGATGCGACGACGACTCCTCGCGAGTATCCATGCTCCGCCCCGACGTCGATCGCCAGCGTGATTGGAATGGAGGAGCAGGAAAGATCCAGCGCGTGTTGGTTTCTACTGCTGATCCATGATGTTAATATGTGCTGCCGCCGGCGCACTGGCGGCTGCATTTGGCAATCCGAAGACATTACCTGTGCCGTCATCACCGCCGGCCCCGCCACACACAAGGTCGAGCTCCTTCTGTCGGAGCAGCAGCAGCATGCGGTCGCTCTCCAGGCGCCGCCGCTCGTTTTCGAGCTTCATGCGGTCCATTTCCCTTTCTTTGTTGTTGCTGAACCTCTGCCATTTGAATCGTTGCCTTTCCAAATCCAGCGCCCGCCGCTGGTAGGCCACCCTGGTCTCCTCCAATTCAGCCATCCTCTTCTTCAGCCACCGTATCTGCTGATCCGGCGGCCCGCCCAGCCCGTTGAGCTCCATCCTCAGCTTCTGTTGCTGTTGCGAAGGTGGCGGTGTCGCTGGAGGCGAGCCCGACGTCGTAGTCGTCGGTGGAGACGACGCACGATGTCTTTTGTTTCCGGAGGAAGTGGCCGTCGCCGAGTTCAGGAAGGCCTTGCTGTCTTCGAACATGTCTTCCGGATCGCCTGCCCTTGGAGGCATCCGGTGGCGTTGGTGCTTGGCTCCTCTGTTGTTACTGTGGCGTTGGTGATAGCGGTCTTCATTGTCATCAGCATCGTCCTCTTCGTCGTCATCAGCGTCGTCATCGTCGTCTCCATAATCATCGTCATCATCCATATCATCCTCCATTCTCCCCGTCTCCTCATTCGTAGTCGTCATACCATTCATCCCCTGCTCTTCCAGCAGATCACCACATCCTCCGCCACCGCCACCTCCACCCTTATCCATCAGATTGAGAGCCGTATGCGTCTCCGCCACGGCCGACACGCTCGGCGCCGCAATGCCTTTCGGCGGCTGCCCCTCATGATAATGAGCAGAGACGACAGCCGACGGCGGCGGCATAGAAGCATGATGATGTGGTCCAGACGAAGCACAGGGGATCACAGGAGGAGCACCACCCGCAGCCTGCGCAGCAGCCGCCGCACAACTACTATGATACGCACACATCTCACGAAAGAACAGGTGCTTGGAGTTTAACAGCTTCCGTGCCTCCTCCTTCGCCTTGGGTGATATATCCAGCGTCTCGAGCAACGCCTGGTTCTCAACGACCTTACACGCCGTCCCTCTCCCAAGGAGGTCGTTCACCCTCTTATACCTCTTGTTGAGATCGTTGAACTTGTCCTCGCACTGCTGCGGCGACACGTTGTACCCGCGCTCCATCATCGCCCGAGACACCGACTTCCACTTCCCTTTCTTCTGTTGCTGCTGTTGCTGCTGGAGCTGCAGCTGCATCTGCTGCGCCGCCGCCGATGCAGCGCCACCCTTCTTGGTAGATCCCGGCGGCCCTCCACCGCCAGCACCTTTGCCGGCCGAAGATGACGCGGGTTCCCCGGATGATGATGTAGGGTGGTCGGCCCCGCTCTCGTCACCGACGTAATAAACGATCATGATCAGGAGCCTCACCATGGTGTCTGTCCACTTCATCCTCTGCCACGGCGACGACGCCGGTGCGGCCGCCACCGGCGCAGCTCGCTTCCCAGAGCCTGCGGCAGAGGAATCGTGGTCGCCATATGCTGACGCATGCTCGTCCACCTCCGGGCTCATGGCCATGCCCATTTGAAAGGAGTGCTGCTGTTGATGCTGCTGCGGATGTTGTTGCTGCGGCTGCTTCGCTGATTTCGAAGCGAGTGCTCCAGCAGCTCCGCCGTAGTAGTTGGCGGCTTGCGCAGAAGCAGCGGAGTGGTGCTTCAGGGAGAGATGGTGGTCGGTTGAGCCAGAAGCATCGTGGTGTAGCTGTTGCGGCTTCACGGTGGTCGCCGTCATGGAGGAGGAAATGGGCAGGAACTGCTGTTGGTGTTGAGGGTGGTGCCGGAGCTGTTGCTGCTGTTGCTGTGGGTGGAGTGGCATTTCTAGCCCGAGCATGCTGCCTCGGGAGGAGTTGGACATGAGACCGCTGCTGCTACCATCCATGATCGACCGGGAAGATCGATGATGAAGTGGCTAGCTCTAGCGTCCTGTGTCAAGAACCAATTGACTAGATGTTCAAGTAGAAGTAGAAGTAGAATTAGATGAAGAAGAAATTAAGAAGAGAAAGAAGTGGTCACAACGATTAGTTCAACGATCAATTGAAGGAGCAGAAGGATTGATTAAGGGAGAAGAAGAGATGGTGATTATGGGGCAACTCAAGCAAGAAGGGGAAAGCAGAAATGGTAGAAGCAAAATAGAGTACGGCTGATGCGAACAGAGTAGACAGAGAGAGAGAGAGAGAGGCGGAGGAAAACAACCAGCTTGGTGCTGCTGAATATCAGTCGCCAGCCAGTAACGAGCCTATACAACCAGCCGGCCGGCAGCCGCAGTATCTCTCATCAAAGCAATGCGGTGACGGCGGGCAGGAGATTGCAATCACGGTGCTAGAATTAGGGATATAGGAGGCGACGCCGCCGGTTTCGATCGGTGCTTGAAGAGGGTGTGCGGGACAGAGAGAGAGAAGGGGGGTTGAATGAGTGAAAGAGAGAGAGATAGAAGAGTTTACAGATGAAAAGCGGCGAAATAGTCGAATTCTCCAGTTGTGGATTTCACAAGGGGCAGCAGCAGTCCAGTTTCGTTTCGGTGGGCCGAAGCGCGAACTGGCGACGGGAATTGACGGCGGACGGTATGGGAAGGCGGTTTCGGTTGCGGCGGAGTGGCCTGACGGACCACAGTTTTGGGATCCTAAAGCCGGAAGTATATTGATGGCATCAGTTACAACAACAGCAGCAACACCACTATAACTATTTCAAAATGAATATTAATTATAATACTGTGTTCTTAATCCGAGTCCGACTGAGGTGGTTTTGCGGTTCGCTAGTTTATTTTTTAGAGAGAGAGAGAGAGAGAGAGACTCGCTATCGATACCGGAAACAACTATTTCTATACCGGAAAGTCATTTCCTGTCTGTATTTTAGGTATTTTTTCATGCAGAGGAGCTATTGGCGTGCCATAAATTTTAGATTTTTAATCAAGTCTTCTTTACAACTTTTTCCCACACCTTTAAGATAGCCATTGATTTTATGAGATACGCGTATAGCCATAGTAGATTTTCGTAGTATCGTTGTCAATATATGTGTGCGCCTATGTGAGTAAGAGGGGATACGTTAAAAACAAATTTCTCAATTAGTAGAAAATTCAATAAATTAGAATGTTATGTTTTGTTTGATAAATATAAACTCTTTTTCTTATTGGTCCTGCCGCGACTCGAATTACTTACTGTCAAACATAATTTTGACGAAGACCAAAATTTGAGATTTTCTTTATAATTTAAATATCATAAAACTTACACGCATAGATTGCACAATACTGGCCAATACAACAAAATTTGACAAATCGAACATTGTCCTATGTTTTAAGTTTGCCTTTACATACAGAAATAGTGTGTAGGAAATTCCCTACGCTTTAAGAATCACTTTTCGCGTACGGTACACACACATATTCGTTCGTCTCTCATGTAAAACTGGTCCTTGGTCTATGTTATCCCTTTTGCTAGAATATAATTAGTCCCCCCGACAGGGCGTGACGTGCAACCTTAATGCCGTGGGGTTGGTTTCCATCTGGTCTGTTCCTATTAATAAAACTCCAAACAGGCGACGAGTTAGTTAAGGGGATCTAAACCATGTGACACATACTAGATTCATCATGATGTAATTTAGATACTGGTACGAAATCTATCAGAGTGATAGCTTACGCACACTAGCCTGGATTTGAAAGCCTTTTTCTTCTTTGTTACAAATACAGAAGTGGGGCACACGATAAAAATTAGAAGAAACCCCTCAATGAAACTAGCACCGTGCAAGAAATTGAATATTAAGAGGTCAATACGACCAGCCAACAGCCCATGGTTCGAGTCCCGCATTCGGATTCAACAAAAGATATTTGTAAGCGTCTTTTACTATATAAAAGAATCTGAAAGATTTGTGTTGTGGTTTTTCTTTCTAAATTACAAAGTGATATTTGTACTAAGAAGCAATTTAAGACGTACAGATACGTATGTATGATAATAAAAAAATACTACTAATGTGTATCAAGTACAAGAGCAATATGATCTTATTGAAAAGTGGCAAAATTAGGTCTTCAAGATGTCGGTTATATGTCCTGAGAGTCGAGCAGATAATGATTGTAATGGCACACTTTGCAGTTAATTTGATTAACAATAAAAGTATTTCTAGATATTATATTTGTTTTAATATGAGATAATGAATAAATATAATAATGTTAAGAAATGTATAACTCTGTGACATGTGATTTCAGGTTGACGGTCTGAATTTAAAAATTATTTGTATGGTTAGAGTATTCAGTCTTGTATGTGTCCCATTATTATAGAAATTAGGACAACAATAATATATTATGACTAGTATGTATGTTGACTCACGACTGCATCTCATTAATCATAATATTGGATATCAATCAAACACATATGTACTTGTTATGCACAAGTGTACTAGACATACTCACTTTGAGTGTGATACATGAAAGTCAATAATGGTGGTTAGAAGCATACTTCAATGTAATAGTGGTGATTGTGGTCCTTAGACCTGAAGTCAGTACATTGATCACATGTTGTTCGATGTGCTTTAGCCCTATTCAACATGACATTGAATAAGGATTGCTATACAAGTAGTGCTTAGGTGTATTTTGACAAACATGAGTGACGTAGATGGAATGTGTCCCTCCCATTAGAGTGACATTTTCATTTTGTGACTATGCTCATGTGAGTCAGTTTTACGTCAAGGAAAAAAAATCGAATATTAATAGGATGACATTTTCATGCTTCTAGATATCAGAGATAGAGAGATTACAATAACTTTAACACATGTCACAATACTAGGTTAAAGTTGTTCTCCAACATCTCTAATATAAATATGGTAATCAACTCTTTCTAGATACCATTCATGGCTTGTGAAGTCATAATTTGATTATGAACATCACTACCAATATTATTTGAAGCCTATAGAATAACATGAATAGGATATTGTTGTATATGCCCTAGAATCCAGTCATTAGATGATGGGTGTAGGGATATTTGTACTTTTGATTCGATAAAGGCAATTCTAATGTATTAATGCACATTTAATTATTGCTATATTAGAATACATAATAAATATCCTCAGAATGATTGCTTCAAAATCATGGGACTTAATGTACCTAACTTGAACCTGAGAACTTGATAGATGTTAAGAATAATAATTTTTAATGTCTCTAGTCAAGTATTATTGAGGATTGGAAAATATTAATACATGTGAGACTAGCATGTGTAGTGACTTATGGTCATGTCTCATGAGTCATAGGTATTTGATATAAAGTCACACACATAGATACTTTTTAGAGAATAAGTGTACTGGAAAAACCCACCTTGGGAGTGATTAATGGATCGTTATAAGATAGTCTTAAGCAACTCTCAAATGTCGCAGTGGTGTTGTAGTCCTTCAACCGGAAGTCACTACAATGATGACATGACACTCATTGTGCTTTGACACTATGCAATGTGATCTTGAATAAAGTAGTCATAAAAGTAGTGATTGTGTGTACTGAGAATCATGCTACAAATTATGAGTGATGTAGAAGGAATTTGTCCCTCCCACATAACAAGAGTGATATCCAAGGCCTCTTGATAAGTGAGACTAGGGAGATGTATGTCCATGCTCATGTGAGTTAGTAGCTCATATGTATCTTACTAATCTACTTGGAGATCAAGGAACTTAGACTAAATGTAACGAGGATGACATGTTCATGTCTATAGTTCAACCTGAATATTTGTGACAAAAGGATTATACAACAAGGTAACACTAATCGTCGTTGGTTTAGTCTTTTATGACTAATCCTACTATTAATTTGGATAGTAATGATGTGTAACTAGACACTTTTCATTGTTTATAAAACTTAATATTGATTAGTGAATCAATTGCCAATGTAGTATGCTGCCTATAGGGTCACACACACAGAGACAGATCAAAGAAAGGTTGAATTGGATCTTATTGTAATTTTTATAATATATATAGGGACCTATAAGTAAGTTTCAGAAACCTAAATAAAATACAGACCCAAACTTAAAAAATTAATTTCTTTAAGTTAGAGAATCCATAGTATGGAAAAATAGGGATTAGGAAACGTTGACTCTCCACTCGTCGATATATTTGATATGAGAGGAGGCCTTCAAGACACACACTTAGATTCTTGTATTGTTGCCAGGTTTGAGAAACCCTAAGAACAACTCAGAGAAAGAAAGAGGAAGAGGTGGAGACTAGCAACTTTGCCTGTCTTCAAGTACTCGCATGTCTACTGTAGAGTTGAGTTCACATAATGTATTCATTTTGGACAAAGATCTTCATCAATAGCACACAAATCAAGGTGACTATAGAATGACGCCATTCACAATAGGCGTGGACCACAGAATAATGTGATCCTCAAAGAACACATATCGAGGAGAAGGTCCCTTCCCAGTGGAACAACACGATCTTTCGCCTAGGGCATGCATCCCAAGGTTGCAGATCAACGCGATCTGTCATACATGATCTATAGGGTTAGTTTTAGGGTCAACAGAGCCTTCTCTACGACTTTGGGATTAATGCAAACAACTAGAAGATTTTCACGATTTGACACCTACTATAATGTGTGGGTCACTACGATTAGCCAGAAAACAAATAGTTTATAGCACACATCCCAAGGTGACTCCCACAGTGTCAAAACCCCTAGAAAGAGGTTGTGATTGCTGATCTAATGAGATATGAAGGAATCATAGATTAGAAGGTCCCAATATACACCGAGTGCTACAAGTTGAATCGTCAGAGCATCTTTTATGATAAGGTGTAAATTTGTAAATCATAATCTGGTTGTGTTGCATTAGATGGATCTTGCTCGAAGGATTCTTAGAAATATCTTTATTCTACTGTATTTTTTGCTCCCAAAATTTCTATATAGGATTATTGGAATATGAGTATAATTGTGAACATGATTAGCAATATTCCAAGTCAAATTGATTAATTATCCAAGAAAGTTGGCTAAAACGTCTTAGTTGCAAGGACTGATTTAAAATTATCAACTGATATAAGAAGTCGGTAAGATATCCCCGAGCGATCAGTTGAAATTGCCAGTCGGGTGCTTAGAAATTGATTAATAAATTAATTTGATTTGTTTATTAATTGATCTACGCCATAATTCCATAAATGTTATGACTTAGTCAACTAACT
This sequence comes from Alisma plantago-aquatica, assembly GCA_963693085.1. NCBI lineage: Eukaryota > Viridiplantae > Streptophyta > Magnoliopsida > Alismatales > Alismataceae > Alisma > Alisma plantago-aquatica. The sequence goes on along the minus strand of OY856409.1, from coordinate 969,303,505 downwards.
CATTGGCCATATATGAGAGGGTCGCTTTAAATGTGGACATTGTCTTTTCATTTTCTAGAATTTTTAAAAATCCTACTTCCATGCCTCTCCTAATTAGTGTTTTTTGAAAAGACAATCACATTAAGACTATAGAAGGATTTGGATGTAGTTTTTCTTTTCTTTCTTATAAGTACAAATTGGTAGTTGTCTATTCTATTACGATTATATGAAATTTGTGAGAGAGATTGAAACATAATACTTACGTATAATCATATGGTAGCTTTGGCTGCATCAGGAAGCAATCAAAATTCATTTGATTTCTTATTTTTGTCTTGACGATCTTCTTCTTTAATACTGGTTCTGATATGACTTTATAGTCTAAGTTAAGGTTCAACATACTCCTTTTTCTTCTCAAGAACACCTTGCTCACAACATATTTATCTATTAGTTGTATTTTTATTTTTTTTATTAGACATAGACATGCAATGCTCGTATGCTACTTCCAAAACACATTAAAAATTTTAAAATCCTGCAATACACGATTAGAATGAGTAGTTAATGTTGCAATACTAGAAGAAGTTATAAATGATAGGAACGAAGAAGTGCAGAGAAGGAAAAAAAGCAGAAAAGGGATTATGCTGCGAGACGATTATGGTGTAGTGTTACTAATAATTCTAGGTGTAACCGGCTAGTTTTATTTATTTTTAAATATGAGAGAAGTAAGAAGAAAGAGAATAATTGTATTGCTCATAAATTTTAAGCTACAATGAATTTTTCAATGAAACAAAAAATATTAGATTCGTAACAAAAAAATATTTTTCAACAAGACCAATGTTGATATACTTTGAAAAAATAATAATATGAAAAAATACAATAAACATGTTTAGGTATAATAGTCCATATTTACGGTACAATACCCATAAGGAGAGTGTACACTTTATCTCGTACAGTCAACAACATTAAAGGTAAAAAATAAAAGAGAAAGAAAATGATTGTCTCGTAAAGCCAACAACATTATAGGTAAAAAATAAAAGAGAGAAAATGATTGTGTCCATAACATTAATCCAGTTTTCCTCAAAATTACAATACACATTTGGTCAAAAATCAACTATAAAATGCAATTATAAGTATTGTACCCACTTGTTAATTTCAACTCAATTATTGACGCATAAGTATAATACCTAGCAAATTACAAAATTAAGTATAATTGTATAAGTAGTCTAGAAGCATAAGTACAGTACCTACGGAATCCCATAGCAACAATTGTCATCTGGATAATTTTTTTTTACAAAATGAAGACATAAGTTGAGTACCTACTTGTTAATGATCTCAAAAGTATAGTGCACATTAGATCAATCTAGGACAATACTTGTAAATAAACGATTATGACAACCTTTACAGGCTGCCCCCGCGTCCTTTGCCCAGCCATAGCCCGGATAGCTGGCGGGTGGTAAATACAATGCTTAGCATGGGGCTCGAACCCGAGTTCCCCCGGAGGGGGACACCGTGCCTACTACATGAGCTACGCTGGTCGGGGTAGATCAAGAACCAGCTATAAAATGCAACCATAAGTATTGTACTCACTTATTAATTTCAACTCAATTACTGATGCATAAGTACAGTACCTAGCAAATTACAAAATCAAGCATAATTGTATAACTGGTCTAGAAGCATAAGCACAATACCTACAAAATCTCATAACAACATTGGTCATTTGATTTTTTTTTTACAAAATGCATACATAAGTTTAGTACCCACTTGTTAATGATCTCAAAAGTACAATGCACATCAGATCAAGAATCACCTATAAAATGTAACCATAAGTATTGTACCCACTTGTTAATTTTATCTCAGTTAATGACTCATAAGTACAATACCTAGTAAATTACAAAATCAAGCATAATTGTATAGCTGGTCTAGAAGCATAAGCATAGTACCTATGGAATCTCATAGCAACATTGGCCATCTAGACAAACATTTGTTTCAAAATGCAGACATAAGTTGAGTACCCATCTCAAAAGTACAGTGCACATCAGCTCAAGAGATCAGCTATAAAATGCATCCATAAGTACGGTACTCATTTGTTTATTGCAACTGAGTTACTCAAGCATAAGTACAGTACCTAGTAAATTACAAAAGCAAGCATAATTGTATAACTGGACTAGAAGCATAAGCACAATACCTACGGAGTCTCATAGCAACATTGCCATCTGGACAAACATTTGTTACAAAATGCACATATAAGTCGAGCACCCACTTGTAAACGATCTCAAAAGTACAATATACGAATGTTTATTGATGACATATTGTACCTCAAAATTCAAATATCGTACTCCAAAATATATGTATTGTACCATGAAATACGAATATTATATTTCTCTTCGAAATTAAAAGTTACGAAGAAAATCGTTTTCTCTCACCTCTTTTTATTTTATTTTTAAATTTTAATTGAGTTTTGCTACCACATCATCAACCCCCAGGTAGGAGAGGGGGGTGTGTAGGGTTACTCAAATGAGAGAGAGAGTGTGTCTCTGAGTAACGTCGTTCGTTGCGATCTAAAGAAGAGCCCACGGTTTTGGCGGTGTTGGGTTTGTGATCAGCGTCCACCGGATTCATGTTTTAATTATTCCCCCTGGGGGACCACCAGTCCAGTTCGCCACCGCAAACACAAACCCACCCACCCACCGTCTCACTTAACCATGAGGACGCCCAGGAGTACGCCCCCGCGAAACAACAACAATCGTATTCCTGCTGTGTTAAGCGTAATACGCTCCGGTGGACCGACCGAGCCTTCCGGGCCTGGGATGGGAAATAAAGTAGAAGCAGGATTTGACGGTGGACCTCGACTGTGGACAGAGAGAGGCTGAGGAGTGGTTTGGAGGAGGCGGTTCCGGTTTCCCATGCCGTGGACTGCCGCCATTGGCAGGAGGTTTTGCATCCTTGAAACCAGACTAGGTTTAACAATAATATAATAGAAGGGCGGTTCCGGTTTCGCAGTCCGTCATTGCTATTGCCCATCAGGCACCGTTATGGGAAAGAAAGAAAGGATCCAACTCTCTCATATGTATTGGCACCATCCGTTTTCGTGGTGTAATTGATACACCAGGTGTCCAGGTCAAGAGGCATCACATTCGCGATTACGTAGGTGTGTCATGTACTTGACTCATGATAAACCTAGACTTAGCTGAGGCGCAATAATTGGATCATGGATTTTGTTCCTAACACTCAGTTTATTGCTAGGCCAAAACAATTTCACTTTATGTTCATTTTTAGGTGAGTACAAATCTCTTGCAATCTTTGATATTTTAATTAAGTGGGTTCTCCAGTGGTTGCCGCTCTCCACACCCTATTATGAGCCCTTGTTCGTCATGTAAGAGGGAACCAAGCTGATAGATAGATCTCATTCTTCTGTCATTTTCTTTTTCTTCTTGCGGGGGGCATGTTAAACATACTTCGTGGTTGTGTGGTCGTCGTTCAACAATAGAGACAAAACAGGGTGGTGGACTTATGATGACATGGATTTAAGTGTTTGAAGCCTGAGAGTCCCATTTCATACGGGTCTTTTCTTAGGACGTGTTGAGCGTCATGATTTCTTATTTTTAAATTCAGCGGTCGGATTCGTGGGGAGAAATATTTTGGCTATCCAATAATTTCGTAATTTGTCAGACTTGTGCTGCTTACAACTTGTAAGACGGACCGATCCTTCACAACCCACCGTTTTCGTGGTGTAATTGATACACCGGGTGTCCAGGTCAAGAGGCATCACATTTCTCGATTACGTAGGTGTGTCATGTACTTGACTCATGATAAACCTAGACTTAGCTGAGGCGCAATAATTAGATCATGGATTTTGTTCCTAACACTCAGTTTATTGCTAGGCCGAAACAATTTCACTTTATGTTCATTTTTAGGTGAGTACAAATCTCTTGCAATCTTTGATATTTTAATTAAGTGGGTTCTCTAGTGGTTGCCGCTCTCCACACCCTATTATGAGCCCTTGTTCGTCATGTAAGAGGGAACCAAGATGATAGATAGATCTCATTCTTCTGTCATTTTCTTTTTCTTCTTGCGGGGGGCATGTTAAACATACTTCGTGGTTGTGTGGTCGTCGTTCAACAATAGAGACAAAACAGGGTGGTGGACTTATGATGACATGGATTTAAGTGTTTGAAGCCTGAGAGTCCCATTTCGTACGGGTCTTTTCTTAGGACGTGTTGAGCGTCATGATTTCTTATTTTTAAATTCAGCAGTCGGATTCGTGGGGAGAAATATTTTGGGTATCCAATAATTTCGCAATTTGTCAGACTTGTGCTGCTTACAACTTGTAAGACGGACCGATCCTTCACAACCCACCGTTTTCGTGGTGTAATTGATACACCGGGTGTCCAGGTCAAGAGGCATCACATTTCTCGATTACGTAGGTGTGTCATGTACTTGACTCATGATAAACCTAGACTTAGCTGAGGCGCAATAATTGGATCATGGATTTTGTTCCTAACACTTAATTTATTGCTAGGCCGAAACAATTTCACTTTATGTTCATTTTTAGGTGAGTACAAATCTCTTGCAATCTTTGATATTTTAATTAAGTGGGTTCTCCAGTGGTTGCCGCTCTCCACACCCTATTATGAGCCCTTGTTCGTCATGTAAGAGGGAACCAAGCTGATAGATAGATCTCATTCTTCTGTCATTTTCTTTTTCTTCTTGCGGGGGGCATGTTAAACATACTTCGTGGTTGTGTGGTCGTCGTTCAACAATAGAGACAAAACAGGGTGGTGGACTTATGATGACATGGATTTAAGTGTTTGAAGCCTGAGAGTCCCATTTCGTACGGGTCTTTTCTTAGGACGTGTTGAGCGTCATGATTTCTTATTTTTAAATTCAGCGGTCGGATTCGTGGGGAGAAATATTTTGGGTATCCAATAATTTCGCAATTTGTCAGACTTGTGCTGCTTACAACTTGTAAGACGGACCGATCCTTCACAACCCACCGTTTTCGTGGTGTAATTGATACACCGGGTGTCCAGGTCAAGAGGCATCACATTTCGCGATTACGTAGGTGTGTCATGTACTTGACTCATGATAAACCTAGACTTAGCTGAGGCGCAATAATTGGATCATGGATTTTGTTCCTAACACTCAGTTTATTGCTAGGCCGAAACAATTTCACTTTATGTTCATTTTTAGGTGAGTACAAATCTCTTGCAATCTTTGATATTTTAATTAAGTGGGTTCTCCAGTGGTTGCCGCTCTCCACACCCTATTATGAGCCCTTGTTCGTCATGTAAGAGGGAACCAAGCTGATAGATAGATCTCATTCTTCTGTCATTTTCTTTTTCTTCTTGCGGGGGGCATGTTAAACATACTTCGTGGTTGTGTGGTCGTCGTTCAACAATAGAGACAAAACAGGGTGGTGGACTTATGATGCCATGGATTTAAGTGTTTGAAGCCTGAGAGTCCCATTTCGTACGGGTCTTTTCTTAGGACGTGTTGAGCGTCATGATTTCTTATTTTTAAATTCAGCGGTCGGATTCGTGGGGAGAAATATTTTGGGTACCCAATAATTTCGCAATTTGTCAGACTTGTGCTGCTTACAACTTGTAAGACGGACCGATCCTTCACAACCCACCGTTTTCGTGGTGTAATTGATACACCGGGTGTCCAGGTCAAGAGGCATCACATTTCGCGATTACGTAGGTGTGTCATGTACTTGACTCATGATAAACCTAGACTTAGCTGAGGAGCAATAATTGGATCATGGATTTTGTTCCTAACACTTAGTTTATTGCTAGGCCGAAACAATTTCACTTTATGTTCATTTTTAGGTGAGTACAAATCTCTTGCAATCTTTGATATTTTAATTAAGTGGGTTCTCCAGTGGTTGCCGCTCTCCACACCCTATTATGAGCCCTTGTTCGTCATGTAAGAGGGAACCAAGCTGATAGATAGATCTCATTCTTCTGTCATTTTCTTTTTCTTCTTGCGGGGGGCATGTTAAACATACTTCGTGGTTGTGTGGTCGTCGTTCAACAATAGAGACAAAATAGGGTGGTGGACTTATGATGACATGGATTTAAGTGTTTGAAGCCTGAGAGTCCCATTTCGTACGGGTCTTTTCTTAGGACGTGTTGAGCGTCATGATTTCTTATTTTTAAATTCAGCGGTCGGATTCGTGGGGAGAAATATTTTGGGTACCCAATAATTTCACAATTTGTCAGACTTATGCTGCTTACAACTTGTAAGACGTACCGATCCTTCACAACCCACCGTTTTCGTGGTGTAATTGATACACCGGGTGTCCAGGTCAAGAGGCATCACATTTCGCGATTACGTAGGTGTGTCATGTACTTGACTCATGATAAACCTAGACTTAGCTGAGGCGCAATAATTGGATCATGGATTTTGTTCCTAACACTCAGTTTATTGCTAGGCCGAAACAATTTCACTTTATGTTCATTTTTAGGTGAGTACAAATCTCTTGCAATCTTTGATATTTTAATTAAGTGGGTTCTCCAGTGGTTGCCGCTCTCCACACCCTATTATGAGCCCTTGTTCGTCATGTAAGAGGGAACCAAGCTGATAGATAGATCTCATTCTTCTGTCATTTTCTTTTTCTTCTTGCGGGGGGCATGTTAAACATACTTCGTGGTTGTGTGGTCGTCGTTCAACAATAGAGACAAAACAGGGTGGTGGACTTATGATGACATGGATTTAAGTGTTTGAAGCCTGAGAGTCCCATTTCGTACGGGTCTTTTCTTAGGACGTGTTGAGCGTCATGATTTCTTATTTTTAAATTCAGCGGTCGGATTCGTGGGGAGAAATATTTTGGGTACCCAATAATTTCGCAATTTGTCAGACTTGTGCTGCTTACAACTTGTAAGACGGACCGATCCTTCACAACCCACCGTTTTCGTGGTGTAATTGATACACCGGGTGTCCAGCTCAAGAGGCATCACATTTCGCGATTACGTAGGTGTGTCATGTACTTGACTCATGATAAACCTAGACTTAGCTGAGGCGCAATAATTGGATCATGGATTTTGTTCCTAACACTCAGTTTATTGCTAGGCCGAAACAATTTCACTTTATGTTCATTTTTAGGTGAGTACAAATCTCTTGCAATCTTTGATATTTTAATTAAGTGGGTTCTCCAGTGGTTGCCGCTCTCCACACCCTATTATGAGCCCTTGTTCGTCATGTAAGAGGGAACCAAGCTGATAGATAGATCTCATTCTTCTGTCATTTTCTTTTTCTTCTTGCGGGGGGCATGTTAAACATACTTCGTGGTTGTGTGGTCGTCGTTCAACAATAGAGACAAAACAGGGTGGTGGACTTATGATGACATGGATTTAAGTGTTTGAAGCCTGAGAGTCCCATTTCGTACGGGTCTTTTCTTAGGACGTGTTGAGCGTCATGATTTCTTATTTTTAAATTCAGCGGTCGGATTCGTGGGGAGAAATATTTTGGGTACCCAATAATTTCGCAATTTGTCAGACTTGTGCTGCTTACAACTTGTAAGACGGACCGATCCTTCACAACCCACCGTTTTCGTGGTGTAATTGATACACCAGGTGTCCAGGTCAAGAGGCATCACATTTCGCGATTACGTAGGTGTGTCATGTACTTGACTCATGATAAACCTAGACTTAGCTGAGGCGCAATAATTGGATCATGGATTTTGTTCCTAACACTCAGTTTATTGCTAGGCCGAAACAATTTCACTTTATGTTCATTTTTAGGTGAGTACAAATCTCTTGCAATCTTTGATATTTTAATTAAGTGGGTTCTCCAGTGGTTGCCGCTCTCCACACCCTATTATGAGCCCTTGTTCGTCATGTAAGAGGGAACCAAGCTGATAGATAGATCTCATTCTTCTGTCATTTTCTTTTTCTTCTTGCGGGGGGCATGTTAAACATACTTCGTGGTTGTGTGGTCGTCGTTCAACAATAGAGACAAAACAGGGTGGTGGACTTATGATGACATGGATTTAAGTGTTTGAAGCCTGAGAGTCCCATTTCGTACGGGTCTTTTCTTAGGACGTGTTGAGCGTCATGATTTCTTATTTTTAAATTCAGCGGTCGGATTCGTGGGGAGAAATATTTTGGGTACCCAATAATTTCGCAATTTGTCAGACTTGTACTGCTTACAACTTGTAAGACGGACCGATCCTTCACAACCCACCGTTTTCGTTGTGTAATTGATACACCAGGTGTCCAGGTCAAGAGGCATCACATTTCGTGATTACGTAGGTGTGTCATGTACTTGACTCATGATAAACCTAGACTTAGCTGAGGCGCAATAATTGGATCATGGATTTTGTTCCTAACACTCAGTTTATTGCTAGGCCGAAACAATTTCACTTTATGTTCATTTTTAGGTGAGTACAAATCTCTTGCAATCTTTGATATTTTAATTAAGTGGGTTCTCCAGTGGTTGCCGCTCTCCACACCCTATTATGAGCCCTTGTTCGTCATGTAAGAGGGAACCAAGCTGATAGATAGATCTCATTCTTCTGTCATTTTCTTTTTCTTCTTGCGGGGGGCATGTTAAACATACTTCGTGGTTGTGTGGTCGTCGTTCAACAATAGAGACAAAACAGGGTGGTGGACTTATGATGACATGGATTTAAGTGTTTGAAGCCTGAGAGTCCCATTTCGTACGGGTCTTTTCTTAGGACGTGTTGAGCGTCATGATTTCTTATTTTTAAATTCAGCGGTCGGATTCGTGGGGAGAAATATTTTGGGTACCCAATAATTTCGCAATTTGTCAGACTTGTGCTGCTTACAACTTGTAAGACGGACCGATCCTTCACAACCCACCGTTTTCGTGGTGTAATTGATACACCAGGTGTCCAGGTCAAGAGGCATCACATTTCGCGATTACGTAGGTGTGTCATGTACTTGACTCATGATAAACCTAGACTTAGCTGAGGCGCAATAATTGGATCATGGATTTTGTTCCTAACACTCAGTTTATTGCTAGGCCGAAACAATTTCACTTTATGTTCATTTTTAGGTGAGTACAAATCTCTTGCAATCTTTGATATTTTAATTAAGTGGGTTCTCCAGTGGTTGCCGCTCTCCACACCCTATTATGAGCCCTTGTTCGTCATGTAAGAGGGAACCAAGCTGATAGATAGATCTCATTCTTCTGTCATTTTCTTTTTCTTCTTGCGGGGGGCATGTTAAACATACTTCGTGGTTGTGTGGTCGTCGTTCAACAATAGAGACAAAACAGGGTGGTGGACTTATGATGACATGGATTTAAGTGTTTGAAGCCTGAGAGTCCCATTTCGTACGGGTCTTTTCTTAGGACGTGTTGAGCGTCATGATTTCTTATTTTTAAATTCAGCGGTCGGACTCGTGGGGAGAAATATTTTGGGTACCCAATAATTTCGCAATTTGTCAGACTTGTGCTGCTTACAACTTGTAAGACGGACCGATCCTTCACAACCCACCGTTTTCGTGGTGTAATTGATACACCAGGTGTCCAGGTCAAGAGGCATCACATTTCGCGATTACGTAGGTGTGTCATGTACTTGACTCATGATAAACCTAGACTTAGCTGAGGCGCAATAATTGGATCATGGATTTTGTTCCTAACACTCAGTTTATTGCTAGGCCGAAACAATTTCACTTTATGTTCATTTTTAGGTGAGTACAAATCTCTTGCAATCTTTGATATTTTAATTAAGTGGGTTCTCCAGTGGTTGCCGCTCTCCACACCCTATTATGAGCCCTTGTTCGTCATGTAAGAGGGAACCAAGCTGATAGATAGATCTCATTCTTCTGTCATTTTCTTTTTCTTCTTGCGGGGGGCATGTTAAACATACTTCGTGGTTGTGTGGTCGTCGTTCAACAATAGAGACAAAATAGGGTGGTGGACTTATGATGACATGGATTTAAGTGTTTGAAGCCTGAGAGTCCCATTTCGTACGGGTCTTTTCTTAGGACGTGTTGAGCGTCATGATTTCTTATTTTTAAATTCAGCGGTCGGATTCGTGGGGAGAAATATTTTGGGTACCCAATAATTTCGCAATTTGTCAGACTTGTGCTGCTTACAACTTGTAAGACGGACCGATCCTTCACAACCCACCCTCCATATGTCATTCTTTAGAATAGGTCACCTAAATATAGTTGAATCAATTGTAGCTATTATAGAAGATAGTCGTCCTAAATGCAGTCTAGTCGATTGCAGTAACGGTAGAAGATTGCCTTTTCCGATCATGTAGACTCAACGTGTTTTATTTATAACCAATATTCATATATTGAAAAGACTGGGTTCCAAGATTGTATTTCGTAAGTCATAAATATCACACAAACTCTAAACATTGCTTACCACTTAACCATTATGGCCAAGTGTCCTGTCATCAATGTGTATCCTTTGCTATATTAGAGCAAGCATGAAAACGTGCATGGTACCATATAGAGAAACCCTAAACCTAATGTTTATTTCCCAAACAAAGCAATGCTGCCTATCAATATGTGTTTTTAGTATGAGCTGCAAAGATCACTAATAGTAGCATGCATGTCCTCCTCAACTCTCTGCATGTAGAGATTATCCATAGGTGATCATGACGATGAAGACTTCGTACTTAAGGAACACATGGACATGGTATCTCCCGGTAGCAACAATATTATCTGAAAATCTCCTACTTACAACTTTCTTGGGACATCTTAAGGGAAACCCACCCCCGGTTTTATTATTATGTAGCTACAAGTCTTTCCATCTAGATATACACACAATTTATATGTGTGCACCTATGCTAATATTTATGAATTGGATTTTACATGTTCGATATGTAGGTCTTATATATATTATGATATGGTCCTATTGCTAATAATAGATCTTGTAATATTTGCATATTAGTATTGTTCATCCTTGAATAGTGGTTCATATCAGATCTCTATATAGTTTACCCAGTATATGCATTCATCATTATTTAATATCTCCAAGATTGATTAACCCGTATTGAATATGATAAGTCAAGTGTATACATGCCATACAAGTAAATTACCTAGTATACGTAGTTGCGAATCTTTTATAATGTTTTTGAACCATTGTTAACACCTGGAGTTTGGAATCCTAATAATATCATTTAATATTCATTTCATTTTTTGCAGGTTAGTCTCGATAGTTAATGGACCTTTACAAGAGGGGTTGTTGCTTTGACTCCTTGCAATCTTCCCTCACAACTTTAGTCTACTCCTACTTATGATGATTTGGTATATCAATCTTAAACACCACCCAAACTCCATAAGGTACTCATTTCCAGGTATGCTATTTTTCCATCTAAGCAATCTGGCCAAAAGCCTAACCATAACTCTAGTAAGGATCTATATAACAATAAGCTCGAGATGGAAACAAACATAGAGTAAAATTTAAACCCAATATCCTCTAAGCAATGTAAATATTGATCTTTGCTTTCAATATGAGCTTAAAAGAGCCCACAAAAGGAATGTTTTCTCCCTCACATTTGGCAAAGACATGGACTGGAGGTAGGTCCAAGTTTAGTTCATATCATCGTTGGACAATGTCGCAGCTATGTGTTGTTTCTTTGGCACTATAATAACCATCCAATGTCTATTTGGGGATGGAAACTGTAATATCCCTGACCTGGGTTATGCCCTAACCCTGGAAGTTTTGTTTAAGCAAGTTAATTAGATCCTTGATTTTATCTTGTGGAAATTAATTAAGGCTCAAGAGGAACTTATGTTTCAATTTTGGTCCTGTTTGAATAATGTTGAAGCAATGTTTGCTTATTTTGGACTAAAGTGCAAATTACCCAAGTTGAGGGGTTAAATCGCAAATTTTTCATGGTAAAATGTTCCTCAAAGTGTTTGAGAATCATGAGAATGAAAATGATGCAGATGTATGGCTTGTGGAAGCTGAGCACCAAGAAAGAGCTTATTAAGCAATGTTTGTGCATTAAAACCTAGTTTTGATATAATGTGTAATTTACCCAAAACCTAAGGTTCAATGTGACGATACTTCGCGGAAAACGAGATCAACAAATGTGGAAGCGATTAACTAGCAGCGAAATTATTAAAAATCACTAAAAATTAAAACTTTTTGTAAAGAGACCTATAAACGATTAAACTCTTTCATAAAGAAACATGATAAGTTATTTACAAACTGATCCATCATTACATCTATGTAAAATCACATTTCAAGAGTCACAAGCATCAACTGCCCTACTAAACTGTACATGAGAAGTGTACAAAAATATCGAGGCATTAAGCCAAAAATCTCATATCTACTTTAAACATCTACTGACTCCTAGGACCTGAGAGTACAGAGACGACACATAGGACATTCTATCTACAAGACTTGACAGATAGTGTCTCCACCTGAAGATCACTGTTGTCCCTGATGTTGCTGCTGCTGATGTTGTTGCTCACCCACTGACAGGTTCCTTCGTCCTCGGCGTCTACCTAAAAAGTCGAATCCCACAGGAGTGAGACAATTGAATAATTGTCCCAGCGAGAGTTATAACTCTCCGCCAGAAGCATTGTTATTGCAATAATAGAATAACATTAAGCAGTAGAACTATAAACATTCAACAACACATTTAACATTGTGTAAACTAAGTGAAGCAACATTCTTTTAAGAAATTATTTCAATTATAACTTAATTGAATGACAAGACATATAACAATAAGGAATATGAAGAACATGTATACTAGTTATTTAACTAAAGCACTGTAAACAATGTATTATCAATCATTGTTTCTCATAATTCAACCTAAGCAAATATGCTACACGACTGATTACATTTTTCAAACATTTTTATGCCCTGAGGAGATGAGTTACACCTCTCATACTCCAACCGACCATTACTAAATCGCAATCGGTACCATACATAGGTCATTAGAAGAGCCGGATTCCTATGACCTCATCCTCCTCAGTCAATATGAGGAACAACATGTAAGACATCTTGTGTCTCTGCTGTAATATCTTTCCAGGGTATTCTGGCAACTTCACTATTAGAGTTACAGTTGCGTTCTGTACTCTCTTCGCCATCGAGGGATTTCTTGTTTATCTCTCATCGATGCGGCATTAACAATATCATCAGGAGATTAGTGATACATCATCCCGGCATAAACATATAATGAAGGATTGAGAGATTAAAGGTACATCTCACATCAAATCCTACATTAGGACGTAAGGATATTCACGTCCATAACCCCCACATACTCAAAAGTATGCTCTCCAAGAGTTCCCATCATTTAACTTCTGACAATGATGGATCTATGGTCAGGGCTCTACATGATATCATTATACTTGATTATTTAAGTACATTATGGCATTCTTTTAGCATTAATTAGGCATGTTTTCAAACATAAACCAATAATACAACTGCTATAAAGAAAGAGTACTAATTATATCAAGTTTATGTCACATATTGTTAACACTGGGATATCAATCCCTAACCATCTCATCATTGTGATTCAAGAATATGGGTGTTCAAACCCTTAGATCATCAAAACACTTGTTACCAAGTAACATATTGATGATTTGATGGCGATGCAGATATTTCTCATGGCTTATACAGCCTATCAATCTCATATGTTACCCCTTACTAGGCAACATAGCATGTCATTATTTTCAAAGCTTATAAAGTGCTTTCAATATATATGACATCATAACCCTTACCTGGCTATGCTCACCTCTTAATAAAAACCTGCATGGTTAATGCAATTGATAACATGCACATTGTATCTATATTAGCACAATACAGAGATAACCTTTCAATTCAAGGGTTGTACCACTATTCCCTTACTAGGGTTAGGGTTTCCCTTTTTAATCCAATCAGGGCTATTCAACCCCTATAGCTAAATTAGGAATAATGATTCCTCATTTCATAATTCAAAAAGAGCTTCATGATATGAAGCATCACCCAAAATTTGGGTTTACTATTCACATTAGATCACATTACCCTAGATTAGGGTTTACTATTCACATTAAAATGAATTAAGATCATACCATCATCATGTATGAGGATTACTTCCATTAATGCACTCTCATTAGATTAATATTCATTAACCATCATAATTAGGGTTTTCATGATCTCACTATGATGGATCATACCCTAATTAGATATATATACATACATGTTGGAAATGTATTACTTAATTTTCATTCATATAAGGAGTCTTCTCTCTCCTCTATCTATTAGATGATGTTTACATCTCATATGATTAGGCTAAGTCAATTCAATACTGACATCATGGGTTCTGTCATTACTATTGTGGTCATTAAGATTCACTTGATCAAAGGGTATTGGTTACTCTATCCCATCAAGGGTACCTTTATAATGTTCACCATTGATCATAACATGCATTAGTCATCTAATTACTTGACCCCTTAATCACTTTAGGTATCTATAGGGTTTAGGTTAATCAACTACTAAACCATCTTGACCCCTAAGGCATCAAACGATCTTGACCTTTTTAGACCTCAAATGGTCTTGCACACTAAACCCCCAAACGGTCTTGAACTAACATTGAAACCATTTGGTGGTGTTGATGATGGAGCTTCCACTTACGTGGAATTGCGTGCACCAACTAAAAATCCTAAAGATGGTAAGTCTTTAGGTTTAGCCTTGCTTATACTAGATAGAGAACTCCACCCACGTATGCTAAGATACGTGGAAGTCTTATCGCAATATAGTTAAGGGTCGAATCCACAGGACAACAGTCTTGTTGGGAGCAACAAGATAGAAAACGTTGGAATTTCACTTAATTGCTCAATAGTTGGTATTTAAATCGAAAGGTTGGTTTTGGTTGTTTTAAGCTAAGTGAAAGTAAAGTAAAGGCAAGAAAGTAGACTTAGGTTGTTAACAATGATAAGGAATCACTAGGATGTGATCGGTTTTCACCACCACTACACATGGATAAACACATGCAACGTAAAAGCATAACCTGCAATAAGAGTTAGATCAATTAGTATCTTTGTAGACTTAGTTTCCTTTCGGATAACTAACTACGAGGAGCGTGGGAATGTTGTAACGCCAACCATCCATGTAGGTATGGTCACTTACTTTACAACATTCCCTTCGCAAAGTGTGTTCCTCGGCTCACCAAGGTTGTACTTCCACACGTCAACTGATTCCATTTCATAGCATGAAAGTGCAGCGATGGGAGTGAGTATACTCCACTTCTTGAAAGACACTCCTAGATACCAAAACAGATACATGGTGGATACATGCACCAAGAACCAACATGAAAATGAGTTTCAAATTTAATAGTACAAACGCAGACAATTCATACTAAAAGATAAAAGATAACACAAGTTGGTGATCAAGCAACAAGCATTTATTAAACGTTTGATGTTGAACTGAAAAGATATAAACTCTATATTACAAGCTATGGATTACATTTACATGATACGAAAACATGGGTAGTGGGGCTACTCCCCGCACCCTAGTGAGGGAAACTACTCGCTCATGACTAGGACAAAGAAGGAGGCAAGAAGAGAGAGAAAGAGCGTCATCCCCACAAAGGAGAGAGGAAAGTCAACCCCTTAGAGAGAGAGAGAGGCGATCCACCAGCTTCATAGGTTGCTTGATGACGAGATCCCCTCTTCCCACCTTCTTTGGTGGAGAGAGAGAAAGCAACTTCGAGATGGAGTGTGGGTCTCAGACCGGCAGCCCCTGGGCGGAAGATGGAAGTCGGAATCGCTCTGGAGTGATTGAGGCAGCCTCTGGACGTTTGAAAACTTCTCCCCCTGGTGGAGGACCCTTGGGGTCTTATTTATAGGCCTTAAGTGAGTTCCAAACGGTTTGAAGACCGTTTGGACCTCAAGACCATTTGGGCCTGAAGACCGTTTGGACCTCAAGACCATTTGGACCTCGAGACCATTTGGCTTCATGCGGTCTCGGGACCGGTTGGCTTCGTGCGGTCTTGAGACCGGTTGGCTTCATGCGGTCTTGAGACCATATGACTCCATGCGGTTTGGGGACCAATTGGCTTCATGCGGTCTTGAGACTGGTTGGCTTCATGCGGTCTTGAGACCGTATGACTCCATGTGGTCTCGGGACCAGTTGGCTTCATGCGGTCTCGGGACCGGTTGGCTTCATGCGGTATTGAGACTGTGTGACTCCATGCGGTCTCGGGACCGATTGGCTTCATGCGGTCTTGAGACAAGGGCGAGGTATCAATTCTAAATCCCTCCATTTTCCTCCCTTTTCTATGTGTACATATCTTCTTTTTAACTTTTGTTTTCTTTAGCCACCCTCAGTTAACTCTAGAATCTTGTTAGTCCTCAAAAGTAAATAGCACTTAGACATATAATGGCGATTTAATAATGTCACTCCACTATTGATTTTCATGCTTTTTGCTTCACTTATTTATCTGACCCTCCATAGGTCATTCTCAAGGTAGAAATAAGCCAGGCTCTCAATGATGAGAAGGGCATCAGGCAGCTTCCAAATCAAGAAGTTCTGCAAGTGGACCACAAACAAAATAAGTGCATGATTGAAAAACTCTAAGAACAACTTTCCTCTCTTCAAAACAAAAGAGGCTTGGCCGCCCAAAATAATTTCCCAAACAAAACCCCAAAACCCAAGCCTGCGAGTTTTCGAATAAAAGCCAGAGAGTCAAATAAAATTATGAGAGTTGTGCCATAAATAAGGATCTATATAAAGAACTGATGAAGGTCTCACCCGAATGACACATTTAGCTGCCCTCACAAAGGAAGATGTGTCGTGCCCGGTAGTGAAACCCTAAAGTATCCAAATATATGAAAGGCTTATAAAGGACTCACCCGGCCGATACATTCAGCTGCCCTCACAAAGGCAGATGTGTCGTGCCCGGTAGTGAGATCCTAAAAGCATAGACAACCCCTCCCCCACTTGAAGGGGGAGTCACACTTCAAGCCTTTAGCCAACCCTCATACCCTTTCTAGCTTCCAGTAGGTCCTTCAGAGAGGTATAAAGCTGATTAGAGTCAACAACATGCACAAAATAAAGGTGGTCCCGATGCGAGCTACGAGATACGAAAAGAACCTGAGACCCAAGCAACTCTCGAAACCTGAAAGAGTCAAGGCAAGCAATAAGACCTGATATGACCTTAGGATAACTCAGGTTAAGAATTGAAGCAAGAGTATGGAAATCCCAACTAAATAAAATCACCTTGCCATTACATGCCTCAACTCTATCTAACTTGAGGACAAGCTAGACTCTAAGTTAGGAGGGGTGATAACCTCCAATTTTGGATGATTATCTTAATCTTTTATTTAGGATTTCTACACTTTTATTAATTAGAATTAGATATAATACCTAAATATTCCTTCTTATTGTAGATATACCATTAGACTAACTTTTCCTCTTTTTATTTGCAGAAAAAGACACATAAAAACCATAAAATACCAAACGGTCTCAAGACCGCATGGAGTCACACGGTCCCAAGACCGCATGAAGCCAACCGGTCCCGAGACCGCATGGAGTCACACGGTCTCAAGACCGCATGAAGCCAACCGGTCCCGAGACCGCATGGAGTCATACGGTCTTGGGACCGTGTGACTCCATGCGGTCTTGAGACCGTTTGGTCTTTTATGGTTTTTTGTGTCTTTTTCTGCAAATAAAAAGAGGAAAAGTTAGTCTAATGGTATATCTACAGTAAGAAGGAATATTTAGGTATTATATCTAATTCTAATTAAGAAAAGTGTGGAAATCCTAAAGAAAAGATTAAGATAATCATCCAAAATTGGAGGTTATCACCCCTCCTAACTTAGAGTCTAGCTTGTCCTCAAGTTAGATAGAGTTGAGGCATGTAATGGCGATGCAATTTTATTTAGTTGGGATTTCCATACTCTTGCTTCAATTCTTAACCTGAGTTATCCTAAGGTCATATCAGGTCTTATTGCTTGCCTTGAATCTTTTAGGTTTCGAGAGTTGCTTGGGTCTCAGGTTCTTTTCATATCTCGTAGCTCGCATCGGGACCACCTTTATTCCAAACGGTTTGAAGACCGTTTGGTCCCAAACGGTTTTAGTACCGTTTGGTTCCAAACGGTTTCACGGCCGTTTGGTTCCAAATGGTTTCAGGACCGTTTGGTTCCAAACGGTTTCAAGACCGTTTGGTCCTCAAACGGTGTCAGGACCATTTGGAAGGTGAAACGTCAGGTGAGGCGGCTGGCAAAAACCAGAATCGTGGCGGAGTCGGCGGCGATAAAGGTGAAGGCGTTGATGGAAAAGGCAGAGCTGACGGCGATGGAGGTGATGGTAAAGATGCTCGCGGCGGAGCTGGCGGTGGTAAAGATGAAGGCAGCGATGTGGGGTGCCACAGCGGAACCGAAGGTGACGGCAAAGGTGAAGACGATGGTTGCGGGAGTAGGCGACGGCTGTGGCCAGACTACCTTGTTGTTGTGAGTAGGGAAGATGACGACAAGAGCGTCGGAGACGGAGGTCACGCGGGAGCAAGGAGACGAATGCAATGGAACAACACTTGAACAGAAACTCTAGAGAATTCGAGAGTCGAAAAAGAAAAAAAACGAGGGGGTGGGGTTTATATTTATAGGAAACAGGGGTTTGACTTGACAAAAACCCTGGTCAAACAGTTTAGCGACCGTTTGGATTTCAAACGGTTTCGAGACCATTTGGCTCCAAACGGTTTCAGGACCGTTTGGCTCCAAACAGTTTCAGGACCGTTTGGGAGGGTTAAGGGCAAACATATTTTTGTATTTTTATATTTGTTTTGTTTATATGAATTTTTTTTGTATATTTTCATTTTGTTATTTTTATTTTTGTTTTGTTTATATGAATTTTTTTGTATATTTTCATAAAATAGACCTAAGGTAAATAAAAGAACGGGAAATAAAGGAAGAGGTTGAAATCTTGGGTTGCCTCCCAAGTAGCGCCTGGGTTTTATGTCGCCGGCTCGACGAAGCTGTGACGTTGTTATGTTGACGGCATGGCGTCTTTGATTTCAATGGTTTGTCTTGGTATTTTGTCTGTCGGAGTGTAGTATTGTTTTAAACGGTGACCGTTGACCGTCCTTTCTCCTCCGTTGTTGTCGACAATTATGACAGCTCCAGTTGGATAAATGTGCTTTATGGTGAAGGGCCCAGACCATTTTGTTCGAAGTTTTCTGGGAAACAACTTGAGCTTGGAGTTGAAAAGGAGTACTTTGTCATCGACGGCGATGTATTTACTCTTAAGATGACCTTCGTGCCACATTTTGGTTTGCTCCTTATAGATTCTGGCACTCTGATAGGCGGTCATACAGAGCTCTTCTAGCTCCTGTAGCTGGAGTTGTCTATTTTCTCCTACACTTTTAAGATCGAAATTTAGTTGTTTGATGGCCCACCAGGCTTTGTGTTCCAGCTCTACTGGAAGATGACACGACTTCCCGTACACCAAACGGAATGGGGTTGTCTCGATTGGTGTTTTATAGGCTGTTCGGTATGCCCAAAGGGCATCAGGAAGTTTGGTGGACCAATCAGTGCTGTTTCTGTTCACCATTTTTTCAAGAATTGCCTTTAATTGTCTATTTGATATCTCGACCTGACCACTAGTCTGTGGATTATAAGGTGTTGCTACTTTGTGGTTGACTCCGTACTTTTTCAACAAGGCTTCACAACTTCGTTCCAAGAAATGGGTCCCTCCATCTGATATGACAGTTCTTGGAACTCCAAATCTTGGGAAAATAATATCTTTGAACAATTTAATAACAGGCTTGGAATCGCTGGACACAGTGGGTACAACTTCGACCCACTTTGAGACGTAGTCCACCGCGACCAAGATGTAAGAGAAGCCATAGGATGAAGGGAAAGGGCCCATGTAGTCTACCCCCCACACATCGAAAAGCTCAATTTCCTGCCACATAGTGAGGGACATTTCATCTCTTTTTGATATGTTGCCAAAAAATTGGCATTTTTTACAAGCTTTCATAAAATCATATGAATCCTTTGATATGGTAGGCCAGAAGAAACCAGATTGTAAAACTTTTATAGATGTTTTCGTAGCACTCATGTGCCCCCCCGTGGGTCCTGAATGGCAGTGCTCTAGGACTGGGGTTATTTCTTCTTCTGGCAAGCAACGACGGAAAAGTCCGTCAGCACAAAGGTGGAATAGGTAGGGTTCATCCCAATAATATTGTTTTATGTCGTGAAGGAACTTCCTTTTGTCATAGTAGGAAGCAGAGGGGTGGATAATCCCTGTGGCTAGATAATTGACGATATCCGCGTACCAAGGGAATCCATGGGTGGCCTTCATAAGCTGGTCGTCTGGAAGAGAATCCTGGATAGGGATTTTATCTTCTTCTTCAACCTCGATACGGCTGAGATGATCAGCTACAACGTTCTCCACTCCACTTTTATCCTTAATTTCCAATTCGAATTCCTAAAGCATCAACACCCAGCAAATGAGCCTGGGTTTGGCATCTTGCTTTTGAATCAGGTATCGAATGGCGGAGTGGTCGGTATAAACAATGACCTTAGAACCAATCAAATACGAGCGAAATTTTTCGAACGCATAGATGACAGCCAGAAACTCCATTGGAAGTCTGTGCATACACAGGGCTGTATTTATGCCCGTTAGGTCAGTTATTTTATATCCAATGACCTTTTTATGCTTCTTCATCTCATCCAGAAGCTTTTCTTCCTGATCTTCTGTAAGGGTAGAGCTGATGATGACCGGACATAGTTTTTCCTTATCTAAGAAAACATGTTTAAGCCCTGTGGGTAAGGTCTTCATTTCAGGGGCTTTTGGTGGCTCAGCTGCTTCTATAATGGTAACAACTTTAAGTTCTTCAAAAGTGGTCGTTGATGCTTCTTCAGCCTGTTCCTTCACAGAGAATTCAACATCCAGATTGATTAGGACATTCTCTAGTTCGTCAGCTGGTTCAGATATTTCTAACTGAGACATTTGTTGTATTGCGTCAAGAAGAAAAACCTCATCTTGGATACTAGGGCCTTTCATGCTATTAAGGACTCATAATTGAATTGCTTCTTTTTCGAGCCTAAGAATGATGGTGCCAACTTCGACGTCAATAAGCGCCCTTGCAGTAGCGAGGAAAGGTCTGCCGAAAATAATCGGGTATCTCAAGTCTTCTTCAATATCCATGATAACAAAGTCGCACGGGACGTAGGCATCCTTGCCTATCCTTACTGGGATATCTTTAATGATCCCCAGAGGTGTGGTTATGGTGGAATCAGCTAATTGAATAGTCATTGCTGTAGGCAGCAATTCGGTGAAACCCAGACGTTTACACATAGAATAAGGCATGATGGATATACTGGCCCCTAGGCCAGCTAATCCTTTTTTAGTAGATGCATTTCCAATGCAACATTGGATTCCGAAGGAGCCTGGGTCCTTCTTCTTTTTGGGAATCTTGTTTAAGATGATGTCAGAAGTGGTCTGAGCAAGCTTATTAGTTTCTTGCTCCTCGGTGATGTACTTTCTTGATAGTAAGGTCTTGAGGTATTTTGCCCAGGCTGGCACCTCGGAAAGAGCATCAAGGAGCGGGATATCAATGTATAGTTTCTTTATCGCCTCCTTGAACTTTTGAAACCTGGTGTCCATCTTCGTTTTTCGCAGTATTCCTGGATACATGATTCTTGGTTTATATTGCAAAACTTCAGGTTCTGCGGACACTTGGTCTTTATCTTTTCCCTTTGTGCAATCTGAGGGTTTCTTCATTTCTTGTTGCGGGCTCTCATTCGTCATAAAAGCAGGGGTATCATCATTATCCGGGGTGATCTTGGTAGTATAATGAAGAGTGCGTCCCGATCTCGTGGTGACAACATTCAACTGTTCATGTCTGTTCTGTCCATGCTTAGGATTTGATTCGGGCTGTCCTGCAAACGTGCCTGCCGGAGGCTTCAATTGTGCAACAATCTGGGCAAGCTGGGCTTCTACTACTTTTTGCTGTGCTTGCTGATTAGCGAGCATAGTCTTTTGAGATTGCAACATCTACCTTATCAAGGATATTTCATCTTTTGGTTGAGAAGGAGTGTTTTTCAGAGGACTTTGTTGTTGGGCTTGTTGAGATTGTTGTGGTGGCAGAGCCAGCTGAGGTTGCTGAGTATGAAGCTGTGGATGGAGCGGAGGATGAGTGTACTGATAGTAGGCCGATTTGTTCCTGGGGTAGTTAGCCCTAGGGAAGTTATTCCTGGAATTCCCTTGATTTTGGTTGAAATTGTTTGGGAATCTAGGTGGTAACCTACTAGAGGATCCCCCCTGTGTCTGATGCTGTGGATTAGCGGTCCCAGTAGGGTTTCCATACTGAAATCCTGGATGATTCCTTGGCTGATTTGGGTTGTAATAGACTTGTCTAGGGATAGAGTGGATGGAGTTGACTTGTTCCGGTAGTTGTTCTTCAGACTGGTCAGTGATGGGTTCATATGGTTGTGGTGGTGGATGCAGATCCATCATCACATTATAAAGCATACCGCAGGAAAGAGTCGGATGGTCAGAAGCATGACAGGCCTCACATGTCCATGTGGTGGCCTTGACTTGTTGAATAAGAGGATTTTTCTTCTTATCAAACTCTCCGAGAGAGGTCTCAAGAGCTTGTTGTTTATGAACTATGGTTTTCAGGGCTTCAGCTATTGCCTTCATCTCTATTGATTCTTCAGCTTTGTAGACCTTGAGGACACCTTTACCGGATGACCGTCCCCAGTTAGACTGGTTTTCAGCTCCGAGTGTAACAATTTTCCAGGCATCCTCATAATTCTTTCTCATGAAGTTTCCTCCATATGAGGAATCCAAAAACTGTTTAATATCATCGCTCACTCCCTGATAGAAGGTTTCTATCAATTGGTTCTGGGAGATTCCATGATGGGGGCACTTCCACAAAAGTTCTTTAAACCTTTCCCATGGTTCAGCAAGGGATTCTCCAGGAAGTTGAGAGAAGTGATTAATCTACCCCCTGATCTCGTAAGTCAGTGAAGGGGAAATAACTTTTTCTAAGAACTTTTCCTATAGGGGAGCCCAGGTGGTTATTATGGGTTCCCTGTCAAGTGAGTTATACCAACTCAGGGCCCTCCCAGATAGAGTGAAATGGAACAGATGAAGCATTATCACATCAAAAGCGATTCCGGCTTGCGGAACTAGGTGACACATTGCCTTAAACCTTTTCAGATGATCCATGCAATCATCTCCAGAACTTCCAGAGAAAGAGATGCCTTGCATGATCTGGATCCACTGGGTCCGAATCTCGAAGTTGGGAATATTAATAATCGGAGGTCGGACCAGGTGGTTATCCTCATAGTTCTTTGGGAGAGCATAGTCCCTCAGTTGCTTGTTCCTTAACTCCAACTGAGCAGCTTGGGTTGCTGCCTCGGTTTCAGCTCTGATGCGAGCTTGTTCTTCCGCACGAATCTCCGCTTGAATCTGGGCACGAGTATCATCGATGAGTTGTGCCCTTTGAGCGGCGATGGAGGCATTGACCCTCTCCATCACCAATGCAGCATGGCATTGATCTTCATCCATTTGCCTGGCTCTTTGGCAATTGAGTCAAATGCAGCGATGGAAGCTTCTCTCTACCTCAGAGTCGTACTCTGGATCAGGGGAGAATCCGAGGTTATGCACTGGTTGCATACACATTTTCTACCTGAGTAGAGAGAAGAAAACACCTTTTAGATGATGGTGGAGATATAATAATTTCAAGAAGATATGGATTAATGATTAAAAGAAAGTGTAAAACCCTAACCAACTAGCAAGATACTAAATGAAATAAAAACGTTCCGTTATCCCCGGCAACGACGCCAATTTTTGATGAGCTTCCACTTACATGGAATTGCGTGCACCAACTAAAAATCCTAAAGATGGTAAATCGTTAGGTTTATCCTTGCTTATACTAGATAGAGAACTCCACCCACGTATGCTAAGATACATGGAAGTCTTATCACAGTATAGTTAAGGGTCGAATCCACGAGACAACAGTCTTGTTGGGAGCAACAAGATAGAAAACGTTGGAATTTCACTTAATTGCTCAATAGTTGGTATTTAAACCGAAAGGTTGGTTTTGGTTGTTTTAAGCTAAGTGCAAGTAAAGTAAAGGCAAGAAAGTAGACTTAGGTTGTTAACAATGATAAGGAATCACTAGGATGTGATCAGTTTTCACCACCACTACACATGGATCAACACATGCAACGTAAAAGCATAACATGCAATAAGAGTTAGATCAATTAGTATCTTTGTAGACTTAGTTTCCTTTCGGATAATTAACTACGAGGAGCGCGAGAATGTTGTAACGCCAACCATCCATGTAGGTATGGTCACTTGCTTTACAACATTCCCTTCGCAAAGTGTGTTCCTCGGCTCACCAAGGTTGTACTTCCACACGTCAACTGATTCCATTTCATAGCATGAAAGTGCAGTGATGGGAGTGAGTATACTCCACTTCTTGAAAGACACTCCTAGATACCGAAACAGATGCATGGTGGATACATGCACCAAGAACCAACATGCAAATGAGTTTCAAATCTAATAGTACAAACGCAGACAATTCATACTAAAAGATAAAAGATAACACAAGTTGGTGATCAAGCAACAAGCATTCATTAAATGTTTGATGTTGAACTGAAAAGATATAAACTCTATATTACAAGCTATGGATTACATTTACATGATACGAAAACATGGGTAGCGGGGCTACTCCCCGCACCCTAGTGAGGGAAACTACTCACTCATGACTAGGACAAAGAAGGAGGCAAGAAGAGAGAGAGAGCATCATCCCCACAAAGGAGAGAGGAAAGTCAACCCCTTGGAGAGAGAGAGACGATCCACCAGCTTCACAGGTTGCTTGATGATGAGATCCCCTCTTCCCACCTTCTTTGGCAAAGAGAGAGAAAGCAGCTTCGAGATGGAGTCTGGGTCTCAGACCGGCAGCCCCTGGGCGGAGGATGGAAGTCGGAATTGCTCTGGAGTGATTGAGGCAGCCTCTGGATGTCTGAAAACTTCTCCCCCTGGTGGAGGACCCTTGGGGTCTTATTTATAGGCCTTAAGTGAGGTCCAAACGGTTTGAAGACCGTTTGGACCTCAAGACTGTTTGGGCCTGAAGACCGTTTGGACCTCAAGACCGTTTGGACCTCGAGACCGTTTGGCTTCATGCGGTCTTGGGACCGGATGGCTTCATGCGGTCTTGAGACCAGTTGGCTTCATGCGGTCTTGAGACCGTATGACTCCATGCGGTCTCGGGACCGGTTGGCTTCATGCGGTCTTGAGACCGGTTGGATTCATGCGGTCTTGAGACCGTATGACTCCATGTGGTCTCGGGACCGGTTGGCTTCATGCGGTCTCAGGACCAGTTGGCTTCATGCAGTCTTGAGACCGTGTGACTCCATGCGGTCTCGGGACTGGTTGGCTTCATGCGGTCTTGAGACCGTGTGACTCCATGCGGTCTCGGGACCGGTTGGCTTCATGCGGTCTTGAGACCGTGTGACTCCATGCGGTCTCGGGACCAGTTGGCTTCATGCGGTCTTGGGACCGTGTGACTCCATGCGGTCTTGAGACCATTTGGTCTTTTATGGTTTTTTTGTGTCTTTTTCTGCAAATAAAAAGAGGAAAAGTTAGTCTAATGGTATATCTACAGTAAGAAGGAATATTTAGGTATTATATCTAATTCTAATTAAGAAAAGTGTGGAAATCCTAAAGAAAAGATTAAGATAATCATCCAAAATTGTAGGTTATCAGTTGACCATTTGGTTTTGTTGACTTTGAAACCGTATGGTAAAGTGCACACTCAAAACCGTTTGGTCATGAAGACCGTTTGGCCAACTTTGACTTTGAAACCGCATGGACACAACCATTCTTGAAACTGTATGAGCACCAAACGGTTTGGGATCATTTGGTCCCAAACGGTCTTGAGACCGTTTGGTCCAAACCACCTCAAAACCACATGGACCAAAAAGTGTCTCAATCACTTCAATTGAGTTAGGGTTTCCAATGTTGAACCCCTCAATCGTTCATGCACTTACTAGCCACTCATCAATTGTGTCAATTAGGTCAACCCTCAACTGATTTGACACTCAATTGACCATCAATTGATCACCAATTAGGGCTTAGATCAATTGGATTAGGGTTTGGAATCGATCACCCTTCAACATGTTTCAACATGAGTCTAATTGATTTGCAACCATTGAACCATTAATCAATTTGGTTATGACCTGACCCCAAACGGTCTTGGGATCATTTGGATGGCCTCCAAATGGTCTTGAGACCGTTTGATCAAGTCCATACCAAAAACTAACTCAACCAATTAAGGTTTGGTTCATTAGATTGATCACTAGGTCAATAATTAATTGCACTTCAACTTATTGCCTTTCAACCTTCAACCATTTAACCATAGTCAACCCTAGACCTCCAAACAGTCTTGGGTGACCCCCAAACGGTCTTGGGATCATTTGGACATCCTCCAAACGGTCTTGAGACCGTTTTCCCATTATTTCATAAAAAACTAAGACATTCACTTAAGGTTTGAACCCTAGGTTTGGTCACCAAATCAACACTTAATTATTTATCAACTTGTTATCATTGGACCCCCATTTGGTCAACCCCACTTAACCCTAGACCTCCAAACGGTCTTGGGTTATCACCAAACGGTCTTGAGGCCGTTTGGGTGATCCCCAAATGGTTTTGAAACCGTTTGGGCCACTCAACCCAAACTTCAACTTGATTAACTTATTGAAACCAACAATAAACCCGATTAGGGTTTAGGTGATTGATGTGCCTTCAATTGGTGATTTACTTGGAATTAGATGATGATTTTTGGTAGGTGATTAGTCCAAATTATTTACAACAGACCTCCAAATGGTCAATGCCTGGTCAACACATCCAAATGGTCTTAGACCGTTTTCTTCTATGCGGTCTTGTGAAACCATTTGCATTCAAACGGTTTGAAACCGTTTGTGCAAGAGGTGGAAGACCGTTTGCTAAAGCAAGATTTTGGATAAGCATTGTTATTAACGTCATCATCTTATACCTCAAGAACATGGGTGGTTCTTCATGGAAATAAGAACAAGAACACACCAAGGTGTCTAAAGAAGAAGTATAAGCAACTATTCTAAGGAAGGAAGATGCAAAAGAAAAGCTTAAGGGTTAGAGTTATAAAACCTACCTTAAGATCTGATCTAGAGCTCCAAGCTTCGTAGATTTAATGGTGGATGAAGCTCCAAAGGTTGTACAAGGTCCGTTCTTCAAGATGTGGATGGAGAAGATGGCTAGAAAGAAGAGTTGTGTAAGGAAAACTACTAAACCAACCTTGTATTAGAGTTTTCACCATGAATTTGGGATAGATGGTGGTCCAAACTTACCAAAACAACTTGGTCATCCTTCCTCTACTCCTGAGATCCTCCTTAGTTGGCCAAAGCAAGAATATGAGAAAATAAACTAAGGGAAATGATCCCTTGCTTTGTTGTTAAAGTTGTTATATATATTTGGATATTTTCAAGGCAAAGGAAAAGATAGTTATTTCTTTTATTTCATAAACTCATCCACTCATGCTCGCTCCACCCTTGGCCACGTTTCTTCCTCCTTTTAACATGCAAAACCTCCCTCTTATCCAAGGTTAAAGGAAAAGAAATCATATATCTTAATAAGCTATATATATGAAAGGCCATTTTGCTTAAAACTTGGTTATTTAGATATTAAGGTTATCTTTCTTATTTGATCATTCCAATGAGGCACACCTCTCATTTTATTTGCTTTACTTGATGCCAAGAAACATGAGAGATACTTTAGAAGGTATGTTTTACATGTTGCACCCTAGATTTTGGGTAAATTGCATTTTACACCAAAACTAGGTTTTAAATCACAAGGATTGCTCTGTAAGCTACATGTTGGTGCTCAAGCTTGGAGAATCCATACCACTACATCATATTCATTCTTATGATGTCTCATTATCAGAGGAACATCTTAACATGTGCAATTTGCAAGTTAACCCCTCTACGTGGGTAATTTGCACATTAGTCCAAAATTAACAAAACAAAGTTACAACATTGTTAAAAAAAAGACTGAAATAGAAATATAAGTTCCTCAAAAGCTTTAATTACATTACACAAGATAATCACAAGCATCTAATCACATATTTAAGCAAAACACCTAGGGTTGGTTCATAACCCAGGTCAGGGATGTTACATTCAATATGAAAAATACCACTTCTAGAGAGTCCTTAATGTTTCTTGGCATCATGTAGATCAAAGAAAATGAGAGGGGCATCTCATTTGTATCACTTTGAAGGAGAGAGAATCTTGATATTAAAATAATCAAGATTTAAGCATAATTGAAATTATAATTCAATTTAATGCAAAAATAAATATATTAATTGAAGTGCCCTTCAACCAAAACTGTGTTGGTTGAAAATCCATATACGTGGACGTCCTTGTGCCTTGCAAAGGCAAAAAATATCTCAAGTGAGTGGATAAATCACTCACATTATTAAAAGGAAAAGAATTATCCACTAACTTTAGGATATTATTATTATAAGGGTTAAGGTGCTTAATTTGTTTTCCTTTAATTCATGTATAATTGAGAGGAATAAGAGGCAAGGAAGATAGCCTCGTATCCAAGGAAGAGGAGGGGGCATGTGGCAATGAAATGGAAGAATTATCCCCTACTTTCTCTCTTAAAATGAATTTTAATAAAAATGCATATAAGCTCATTTATCCATAGCTTGAAAGGGGAATTTCGAATCCACTTTCACTCTTTGCTTGCAAAACAACCAAGGGAGCTTAGAAGAAACAGGAGGACGACCCCCAACCTACAGGTAAGCTCCATGACCTTCTTTTACCTTAATTTTATGGTGGAAATCACAAATCAATGCTTGATTTTCTTCTTTTCTCCACTCAATCTTCAACCCTAGCCATTCGTCTCACTCAAAGACTTGAGGACAAGCTTGGGATAGTTGAAGGAGTTGCTTTCACCATTGAAAATGTGGAGCTTGAAGCTTCTTTGGAGGTGGGTTT
Source organism: Alisma plantago-aquatica (assembly GCA_963693085.1). Classification (NCBI taxonomy): domain Eukaryota; kingdom Viridiplantae; phylum Streptophyta; class Magnoliopsida; order Alismatales; family Alismataceae; genus Alisma; species Alisma plantago-aquatica. The sequence continues at coordinate 969,274,619 of OY856409.1, read as the reverse complement.
TATAACTTGAACCCTTATTCATTGTTATTGAATTCAATTCCTCAATCCATTTTGTTCAAATTACTCTTCTTGAATTTCCTTTGAATAATTGATGGAACTACCATGGGAATGGAAGTAGATTTCAAAGGTCTAAGGCCTGATGATGATGACATCATCATAAACACATATTTCAACATAATTTATTTGCAAACGGTTTCATGAATTTTGGTCCAATCGGTTTCACCAAACCGTTTGGAGACCAAACGGTTTGCAAACCATTTGGAAGATGGGGTTCCAAACTATTTGGACATGGTTGAATGAATTAAAGTGTTGACTAGGAGTAGAACATGTTGGATGATGATCCAATGGATCCAAGGGATTGATACTATGAATGGACAATCCAACAATTACAACCCTGAATCAATTTGTTGAAGAATCCCTAATTAGTAATCCTTTCGGTTTCAAGATGTTGGACCAAACGGTCCTGAGACCGTTTGAGTCCAAACAGTCTTGAAACCGTTTGGGATCAAATGGTCTCAAGATCGTTTGGAGTTCAATGGTGGATTTTGATTGATGGATGAAGATCCAATGGAGTTAGATTGAATTGAACATTCGATAAGTTCAATCGGTGGTCAATTCAATAAGCAAACCCTATGCAATTTGGTTGAAAAATACCTCAATTGATCCAATCAGTTTTCAAGCTGGTTTGGCCAAACGGTCTGGAAACCGTTTGGGGTCAAACGATCTATGCACCGTTTGGAATCAAACGGTTTCAAAACCATTTGGTGTTGAAATGCCAAAACCGAATGGAGGTCTAAAGTGATCAAATCGTTTGGAGATTTAAGGTGATGATTGATCCATTGATCCAATGGTTGATAATAATGATTATCAATGATAGGTACAAAGGTTGAAACCCTAAAGTACCTAGATGATCAATACCTTTAGAATGGTTACCCCTAAAAGCTTATGAAAGCAATGTCTCAATACACTATGTCAACCATAGTTGTATATATTTGATTGAAAGTTTGATGTAACCTAATCAAGTTGAGAGGATGATAGAAAGGAATTTATACATGTGTATTAATCATGAAGAATATGTTATTAGGGTATGATCCTTAGTAAAGAGATCATGAAACCCTAATCAAGTGGGTTAATAAGCCATAATCCTAAAATTAGGGCAATCTTGAGTGAAACCCTAATCTAGGGTAATGATGTAACCCTAATTAAGGGTGATGATATAAGAAACCCTAATTATGGGTAATGGAAGATGAAAACCTAATTGGTATAAATAGTAAACCCTAATTATGGGTAATTGAATGGAAACCCTAATTAGGATGAATATCAAACCCTAACTGTGCATAATTGAATTTAAACCCTAATTGAGGGTGATGCCATGTGAAACCCTAATTGAGGGTGATGCCATGTGAAACCCTATGCAATGGTATGATGAGGAGCCCTAATACAAGGTGAAGGTATGTGAAACTCTAATTTTGAGTTATAATACATGAAGCCCTAATCTTGGGCAATATGATGATAAACCATAACCCTAATTATTGGGTAATGGTATGAGAGAACCCTAATGATAAAATAGTGGGTAATGCCTTATAAAGGTGAAATATCTCAAATGGTTGATCATAGACAACCTTATAGTAAGCAATGCCTTAACCTGAAATGAGTCCATATCATTGAAGATAGTTGGACCATTCTTGTGTGTGACCTATGCACTTCATGGTAAAAGTGATAGGTTAGTGGATGAAAGTATTAAGATGGGAAATACCTTAATCCAAGATAAGTTGATAACTCAAGTAAGTTGGAAGTGATGAGGAAAGTGATACATCAAGATATGATAGATATCACTTTTAGCATTCTAGGGTTGATATACCTTGATGCACCTCAAATCCAATATACTTGGACAAGAAACACATGAAGTGTGTTATGTAAATTGCTACAATGAAATGTAATGAGTTTGATATACTTTGATAAGTACAGGATAATATAACTTGAGAATGGGGTTAAGCCAAACTAATGAGTATGATGTAATCATACCATGATAAGGATGAGAAATGAACTCATACCTTGTATTGATAATCATTTAATGATAAATGTTAAGAGTAATAAACATGATTGAATACTTGAGATGTTAATGGATGCTCCTAGAGATGTGGAACAATATATTAAGGTTGATTTGATAAATATGAAATCCTAATTAATGTGAGATGGGAAACCCTAACCCTAAATTGGGTAATGGGACATGAGAAACCCTAATGTGACGAGAATAGTCAGCCCTAACCCTACTGAGGGAATAGTGGTGCTACTATTGTATTACATGAGGTAATATGTTATTGTTGCCTAGTGAGAGGTGACAAGATGTGTAATGGCCTTGTGAGCCATATGATTAGATGTTGCCTAGTGATAGGTGACAAGATGTTTAATGACCTTGTGAGCCATATGGTTAGATGTTGCCTAGTGAGAGGTGACAAGATGCTTTATGGGCCTTGTGAGGCATGAGAACAATTGTGGCATAGTAAGAGGTACCAAGATTATTATAAAAGTTTATTTTAAGAAATGATAATGTTTTAATAAACTTAATAAAAGGAACAATTGTATTCAATAAAGAATGTGAAAAGCTATGAAGGCTAACCTCAGGGTTCAGAGCCTAGAGAAGGCTGTGATGATCAATGATGAGTTAAAGGAATTTATATCCCATGATCTGTGTAATCAGGGTTGGTTAAAGTCCAATGCCTGACTGTGTAATCAGGATTGGTTAAAGTCTAATGCCTGGCTGTGTAATCAGGATTGGTTAAAGTCCAATGCATGGCTATGTAATCAGGATTGGTTAAAGTCCAATGCCTAGCTGTGTAATCAGGATTGGTTAAAGTCCAATGCCTAGCTGTGTAATCAGGATTGGCTAGAGTCCAATGCCTGGCTGTGTAATCAAGATTGGTTAAAGTCCAATGCCTGGCTATGTAATCAAGATTGGTTAGAGTCCAATCCCTAGTTGTTTAATCAAGATTGGTTAAAGTCCAATGCCTGGCTGTGGTGACACATCCTGCTATCACACAGATAATGAGATGTCACGCAAAAACGTGCAGAAAACACCATAAACCACCTATTACCAAAAACACGGGTTAATTAAAACTGATTTCGGAAAGCAGATAAACCAAGAAACTATTACATCCAGATCCTCATCCTGCAAAAAGACAGGTTATATAAACATGTACAAGTCTTGATACGTGTCCTCAGCTTATAAGATCAGCTGTCCTGTCAACACATGAGTTCATCACCTGTTCATACATACACAACGGGCCACATCCGGCCAGCAGCAAGATATACAAAGCTTCATCAGCTACACATCGAAAAACAATGTCAAAACAACTCTGAGGACCTGCGAGTACAGGGATGACTTTAGGACTCTACACATCGAAAAACAACCCAAAACAACAACGTATCCATCTCTTGCCTTCTGCTGCTCTTCTTGTTGCTCGGCCGCAACCTCACGACCACCACCATGTCTAGCGCGATCACCTAAAAAGGTTGTAAACCAAAGGGGTGAGACACACAGTCCCTGCGAGAAAAATAAATCCCCGCCTCGAAACCATAAAACCTTAGAAAGGTTAAAGCAACAACAATAGATAACTGATAAAGCGTATAACAAGAGCAACATATTGAGAAAGATTATTATTACCATCAAGCTTACCGAGATATCCAGGAGGCATAAAACCAAGTATTTCTGGATGGAACATGATTGACAAGATAAGCTTTATAAGAACTTACCACAAGATATAAGAATTGTATGACAACTGCATAGTTCAACTAGATCATCTATATAAATAAGGCCTCAAACAATGTTCCGTATTTTTCCTTAAGCAATAAATACTATTCGGCTGAATTACGTATTATTATGTCTTGAGGAAGTGAGATGTACCGTTGAAATCCAACCTTTGGTTACGAAACCCAAGCCGGTGCCATAAAAGGTCGATGGAAGAGCTGGACTTCACGACCTCCCCATCTCGTGGTCAGTGTACGAGTGCAAAATAAGCAGGACTGCAGTCTCATGCTTAAGTGGCCTCAGCCACAGGGTCAGGCTACCCTCTACCTAGCCCACCTTGGTACAGGTATTGGCGCTAGTGAAACTGAGCCACATGCATGATCACCGTACTCTGAGCCATAAACACATTCATGCTCTCTCATCACACATCCTGAGTCATGGGTCTGTTCACCATGTTCCAACATATTGAGCTACGGGCCTGAAACCACGCTCCGGAGTCTACAATCGAAGTTGCACTTAAACCTCCTCATTTTTTGCTAGGAGAAACCACACATATTCAAAAATATGCACTTCCAGGTTAATCCACAGGAGAACCTATTTCACCATCACCAACTACCGATGATGATGGATCTATGGCTAGGGAAAACTACATAATATGTTCCACTGTAATTAGTTAGTATATTTTAAGTGGATTGTTGAGGCAGCCAGGTTATATCACATACATAACATTAAGTTACATTATTACTACCACCATCACATTATCCCGAGATCTCAATCCCATATCACAGGAAACCACTGCCTCTTAAGGCATTCTCATCATCTTACATCATCACTAGGGATAACAATCCCTGATCTCATCATCAGAGGATAACACCTCAGCTAGGCACTTAGCCTTTATTAGGTCCTCAGACCTATCACATCATACTGGTGATGCATGTTATCTCATCAACATGAGTGATAATCACAATGTAGTGTTATTCAAACACATATACCTGATAACACCAAATTTTGTGATATTTTAGACTGTTTTTCTGTTATCAAAACTGCCATTCTTAGCTATTTTCCTCCCTTTTGTATGCACTTTCACAATAATTGGCCAAGCAATGCTCTTAATCCAATTTTCCTATCTTTTGCAGAGTTTTCCTCATTTTTGGGCAATAAGGCCGCTCTGGCCCATGAATAAATCTAAGCCTGTCTCGGCCTCCCTGACGCCCGATACAACCCCTGCCCGACAGGGGTTGGGTGACACAAAGACGCTCGACAAAGAGGTGCCGCGTGAGAAGAAGCTGACGGATGACACACCTTCTACCCGACAGGGAGCCCGGCTTGCCCCGACAACCCAGCTTGTCGGGCGACACAGCCACCCACCGGCAGGCAGACCGCCCGTCACATGACCGATAGCAGACACCTCCGTGCCGAGCTATACCTGTATCGGCCGTCCATCGAACGACGCTTAAGGGGGCCACGTGGCGCTTCGAGCACCATAACTCCTCCCGACCAGCTAACTATAAATAGCAGATACAGGGAGCCGAAAAGACAGTTCAGAGTTTTTAGAATTCGAAAAGTTGGGAGTTGAGCTATCTTCCGAAGAGACTGCGAGAGCATACGTGTCGTGCCCCAGTGCTTGTCTCGGGCGACACTAGGTGAGCTTCTCCTCATCCCGAGAGGGAGGGGACAGTTCACTTAGGACCGTCCCGGGCGACACTGCGGGCCGACATCGGCCGAAGTAGATGAGCGACACAAGTGCCCGACAACAACAATGCATAGCTCTTAGCCTGACATGATATCAAACCGATACGCTTAGCTTGTCGAGCGTGCCACCCGAGAGGGTGTGCCGTCCAACATGAGCGTATCGGCCAGGGTCCTTGAGCGATATGGTCGACAGTCGGTGCATGCCACCCGACAACTCTGTATCGGGCTAGGCCTCTGATCGATATCGGGCAGGAGAGCTACAACACCTTGTCGTCCTTCTACATCAAGGAGGAAACATCTATCTTTACTTTCTGTCATTTAATTCCTTACTTATGCATTGTAATTAAGACCCTTTATTTGTCTATGGAAATAGAAGATGCTTAATTACTTGCTGCTCTGGGCTTGGTACAATATGTTGGATGACTGCTATGTTTGATATCCGAACTCTAGCTTGCATGTTTGGATCGCGTTTCTCTTAGCTAACGAATCGTGTTTTCCCGTCGCAACAACTTTGAGAGTTGTGTTGTGGCTCTAGTGTTTGGTCCGATTCTGGAGTACGAGAGTGCCTGGAACGGAGTTGCTTTAGTGACCTTTCCACTCTAATTTTAGTCCAGTGACCTTGAGAGGGGCGCTGATGCCTTGTTAGAGGTACCCGCTTCGAGAGGAGGGGTACATGACTAGTTCTACCACCGCTTGTTTTACCGGAGTTTTATCCTTCGTACCTCGCTTTAGCTCGAGCAATATCCTTCTGTTTCTGTTGCATGAAAACACCTAAAAACTGCTAAATGACTAAAACCTTAAATCTTTCTAGTAGCTCCACTTGGAGATAATTTTCTTTGTTTTATTTGTGACATCTTACTGCTCCCCTTTTTGGGAATTTATCTCTCTTTATACCTGCCGGAGTGTAGCGTGTCGATTCCGTGTTCTCAACACTACCCCCCTTGTCCCTGTGTTTGACCCCGTATATCTACTTCAACCCTGTAAACAAAGTTGCGGGGGCCTAGAAGGATTCAGGTTTATAAATGTAAAAGCTCGACTACCTCAAATCCGCCTCCAATTTTAGGACGTGCGATTTAGGCCAGTCAACTTTTTGGCGCCGTTGCCGGGGACAAGGTAAAAAGGTACTGTTGACGAATCCGAATCCACTAACTACACTCTTGTGCCTCAAGCTTAGCAATGAGCTTGAAAACACTCTTTTTCTTCTTTACAATTATTCTTTGCATGAAATTAATAGATTTATCTTCTAAACTTGATTCCTCATGCCAATAATAGGTACTCAGAAGGACGGTGATCTGTTCCACTGAGCACCAACTCCAACCGTCATGCCACCTCGCATTGAACCACCCCATTCTGAAGGCGAACGCCAAAAGGAGGAGGCCTGATTCACCCCCGCCTGAAGAAAACGACTGGTACGACGGTGACCATCAACAAGAAGATCCAGACTCAGGGGAGTATGAAGAGGGCCATCACCGACACATACGCCATCACCGTCAGAGGCAAATAATAAATCCAAATGATCAGGAACAACGCTGGGGAGAGAGTGACAGTGACGACTCGGAAGAGGAGGAAAAGACGCTTAGGGAGTTGGCATCCTCAAAAGCCAAAAACTCCAGGTGTCCTATCCTCACTCCGCGTTTCAATGCAGTCAACTTCGAGCTTAAGCCTTCTATCATTTCTATGATCCAAAATAAGAGTTTTAGAGGGAGCTCCAAGAATGACAATCCCTATCATCACCTGGATGCTTTTAAGAATATCTGTCACACGATTAAGATGAGAGGTGTTCCCCAGGAGGTGATATATTACAAGGGCTTCATCTTTTCACTGGAAGACAAGGCACTATCTTGGTACCTCGGGGTACCCCACCAGTCTCTGAAGGGGTGGGGAGCGTTAGCCGACGCATTTGTGAATAAGTTCTACCCCACTGAAAGGACAGTCAGAAATCGGCAGAAGATAACATCCTTCATGCAAAAGCCGAATGAAAGCCTCCATGACGCCTGGGAGCGACTCCAGGAGTACCCGAGAGATTGCCCCCATCACAACTACAAGAAGGGTTTCCTCGTCACTACCTTCTGCAACGGATTGACTCCTGAAGACATGGTGTCGCTGAACGTGGCCGCGGGCAGTGACTTCCTGGGGAAGAAGGCGAAGAAGTCCGAAATGATTATCAAGAATATGGCCGAGTTGATGGCAGGTGCTGAGTTCGACCGGTCTGATAGAGGACAGATAAAGAAGGTAGGTGAAGGGTCCACCCTTGAATCTAAGGCGTTGGAGACAATCACCTCGCAGATCCAGAGGATTTCTACGGATGTAAAACAGTTGTGAGAAGCTGGTGGTAAGGGGAAGAAGCAGGTAGAAATAGTAATGAAATGTGTAACATGCAGAGAAGGCAGCCATGGGGTAGATAACTGCATCTACACCTAGCCAGAAGCATCAAGCGATACCGAGTCCGAGGCAGAAGAGACTGAAAATGTCTCTTTTGTAAACTTCAGAAGACCGGACCACCCTGGTTTCAGCTATGGGAACAAGGATGCAGCTGAGAATTCTCATCAGCTGCATAACTCCACTAAGCCACCCCAAGCTTTCGAAAAGAGGGGAGGAACCGGTCAGTATGCTAGAAATGCCCCCTTCCAGCAGAACAAAGGTAATTTCCAAAGTCAAGGCAAGTACCAGGGATCAGCTAAAGAACAAGGACAGAACCAGGCTTAAACCAAGTAGATGTGGTGGGACATTTGTTTGATTTTGCGAAAAAGCAGGACACTATCAACAACCAACTAGCACAGAGTGCACTATCAAATTCGGGTGTGCTGAACTCATTGCAGGTCCAGCTGGTGGATATGCAGACGCATCAACGCCAGATTGACCAACAATTAGCTCAAATGGCCGAACTGATGAAGAACCCCTTAGGAAAGATACCGTCAAACACCGAACCTGTGAAGAGGCCAGGGCTGTGACAGATGGAAGGCCGAGATCAAGTTGCGGAAAAGGGATGATGCTCGCAGATAAGGAGTAAACTGGAGCCGTCAAGCTGGAGACGATAACTGCAATGCTTCTCGGGAGGCAACCTGAGCTTTACTTTATTTCTTAGAATAGGATTGCAATTTACTTTCCTGCAGAACAAACATTACGAACATTTGGTATGTAATAAGGCCCGAGGCGGTGCATGCGCCACATGCGCTGACTCTTATGTTTTGTGGGCCACCGCCTTAGTTTTATTAACCGGGATGGGTAATACCATTTGAGGCTGGGAGCTTAGTCCTAGGCCAATGATGTTTTACTCATCAGCCGCGGCTTAACCCATTTTATTTTCACAATTCACGAGGGGGCAACCCAACCAGCGCTTTGAGTGCATCCTTATCAGGCGGTGGGGCTTCGTGGAGTGCAACAGTCATGCCGACGGTTGAGCTTGCCGGCTTACGCGTTGGACTGACGGTCGACGCACGTCCGGGTTTTACTGTTTAGTCGCTATAAAAAGAAAGCGAGTTTTACCGTGTCGGGTTCCTTACCTTGCTGTTTTTACACTCCCGTGTCGAGCGAGAGAACTTGTGCTTCTGCTCCCGTGTTGAGCGAGACTGTAATTCTCTTGTGTCGCCCGATAGCCCAGATCACAGCAAGGTATAGCCCGACAGATCGTGTCGGCCGACATGCTTCTTTTCTTGTTACAAGTAGTTTATCGGTCTCAAGTTTCCTTTGCTGAGCAGTCGTGTCGCCCGATATGGGTGTCGTGCGGGGTATCTTTGATTCGCGTTGCCTGATACCCAATGTCGGGCGAGAGCTGTGTCGCCCGATGTTGCATCGCATCGCCTGTTTTTGTTATCGGCCTACACGCTGCTTTTCTTTAATAAGAAGGTATTGGGCACCTCGTCTTATCGCCCTCGTATCGCCCGTCACACCTTTCTTTTTGAGCGACAGACCTGACGTGCGTTCACCGCCTTTCTGACCTATCTTTATCACGCGATTGAATCTTTCGACGTATCGGGCGATACCAATCTCTTGTATCAGGCACAAGGCTTCGCTGCTGAAACCAGTGTGTCGCCCGATACAGAAGTGTCGGGCAGTTTTTGTACAGGATAATACAGGGTCACATGTCTATTCTTTATTATATTTCTTCCAAAGGCCAACATATTTAATCAAGATATTTCTTTTGTTGACTTACAGAGATGGCCCGCATTAAGATGACCGATGTCCCAGTCGAAGAGCAAGGTAGGGGGGTCTACCCTGAGACTGTTGCTGAAGGGCAGGCTGCCAGACCCAAGTGCCCGAACCCAGGACAGGCTGGGACATCGGGGACAAAGAAGAAGGCAAGGGTTGGAGAAGCTGCGACTCCAGTACCAACACCAACACCACTTGCAGCAGCGCCAACACCAATAGCAGAACTCCCGGAATCCTTTTCGGGGAGTTTCTAGCCAAGAGACGATGAGCATGCTCGCCGCTATGCTGAGCTGGTACCCAAGATGTACAAGCCAAGCAGGTTCTGCCATAGAGCCTCATTTGATGAGCTTGGGATCGTGAAGAGGCTGAAGAGCGTCCTTGTAGCGGCATGACTAAAGAAGATCTGCTTCAGTTGAACTTCTTCGTACACCAAGCTGACCATGGAGTTCATGTCCTCTCTCCTCCGGGTGAGGAATTCAGCAGTAGAGAAAGAAAAATTTGGCGGGCCAGACAGACTATAGGCCCGGCTGTACAATTCAGAGCACGCCATCTCCGAGAAGCTCTTAAACGAGATCTTCTCTTCCAGCGAGGAAGAGAAGAACCAGATGGACAACGGTGAGAGGATCAGTGAGGAAGACGAGTTCAATCCTGTGGAATTTTGGGGCAGGCTTACCGGTGAATCTTCATTTAAGCCGGGAGCAAAGGTCGTGGCAGTGCACTCCTGCTTCTGGAGGATCGTGCACAAGCTGGTGGCATGCTTGCTATTCAGCAAGAACGAATCCAGCAACATCTACATGGAAGAGCTCCACGTCATGTGGCATATTATGGAGGGCCGAGTGATCAACCTCGGTTGCTTCTTGCTGAACAGGTTGCATCCAATGAAGGAGGCCACTAAGGAGTACTGCATGGGCGGCATTATCAACCTCATCGCAGCAGGACTCGGGTACCCGTTCGAGCCGCGCAACCATACTAAAACGCAAGGCGATGAGGTGTTTGAAACCAAATATCTGATGAGGACTAACATCATCAGGAAGGAGAGGGGAAGTTTCTTCTACAAGTTTTCAAGGACAGACATACTCTTTCCCCCTCCTCGCTGCGCCAACTATGACAAGGAGAAGTTGGTCTTCACCACTGCCGAGATCGAAGCTATAGCTAATAACACGACCACCGCCACCACGATCAGGGCCACAGAGAGGCCAGCCCCAGAACTTCCGGCGACAACTGCTGATCAAGCTGTCGTCGCTCCAACCATACCAGCCACCGCACCAACAACGACAGTGGTGGCTGAGAAAGAGCCGGTGATTGTTGAGGTCACCGGGACGGAAACTTTGGGATCTGCCGCGGAAGAGACGGTCGCAGTTCCCATCCGTGTTTCTAAAACTGCAGAGGTAGGAGAGGAGCTTCAGCGGGGCAACAACAACGTGATGTTTGACGAGATCATGAGGGAACTCGAAAGAACACCTTCCCTGCCGCCGAAGTCCCCGCCTACAGCAGTCGAGGAGATCGCCGACAGAGCAGAGGTGGAGCAAAGTCCGCCCTCACCACGACCATCCCCAATCAGAAGAGAAGGCAAGGTGGCAGCACCTGAAAAAGCGCCGACTCCCCCACCTGGCAGCATCTGGTTCGAAAATAATTTTCATAGATTCTACCTCTTCGGGTGGACCTTCACGCGGGCTAGATGTCGCGAGGACAGAAGGGAGATCCACCGGACCCCCTCCGTCACTCGGAAAGATGCTCGGAAATGAAATCGACGATCTGCGGGAGGTAACAACCATCAACTCTGCTACTTGTACTTCCCTGACCCGCAAACTTGCATCTTTTCAAGACAAGCAGGACAACCACGAGATCAGGCTAAATAGCCAAGAGAGCAAGCTAATGGCTCTAGCGAGCATACCCGACGGACTAAAGGCCTTAAATGCAACAATGCAACAAGTTCTCCAACGGCTTGACAGGCTCGAGGAGAGGATGGACAGAAGTGATGACCATCCCCGCCGAAGGCAGCCGAGACGGTCGTCATCACCTCCTAGCCGGAGCCCTAGTCCCTCTCCTTCAGGTTCCCCCTCGGGAACGGCGTCCCCATCCTCCTCCTCTAGCGGGCGATCATCAACGCCCGAGGACGGGACACAACAAGGATCTGCCGAAGGGTCTCCCAGCAGACAGGAGAGCTCTTTGGGTTTGGGAGACGCTAACGTCTCCATCCCCCTGGATGAAGTTGAAGATGATGGCGCAGACATCAGCATCGGGGAACACTCGTCTGATGAGTCCAAGGTAGAGGCGGGGGCTGTCTACACAGTGAATAACAGACATCCACCCCGAGGAAAGTGCTCGTTTGCGAACAAATTCCGTGAGCCGTCCGAGATACCCTCCTTCGAGATGGCTGACTTCGAAAGAAGAGCCGTCGGGAACCTGACGATCAAAGACCAGAAGCTGCTGAATAAGGTCTTGAGGTCGCAGGCCAACGAAGAAGACGTCGTATGGAGTGACTACTACCTCTCCCTACGACGGGGAGATCTTCGAAACATATCTGCACGCCGACTGTCATCGGCAAATGAGTGTTCAGGGTCCTGGAGAACGCAATAATAGAGAAGATCGACAGCATGACAGGTCAGAGACAAATATACACAGCCACCCCGACCTTGGCGAGAAGGTTGATGAAGGGAGATCAAGACTCCCGTGCGGTGGTTGACATGCTGCAATACGTTGAAGAGTGTAGACCAAATCTGGTGTTGGCCCCGTACAAGCATCGCAATGTGTGGTTTCTCTGTGTGGCGGACATCAGAAACCGTGACGTTCAGCTGCTGTGTTGCAGCAATGACGAAGTACCACGCTCCGGGGGTATTTTCTACCGCCCGGAGGACGGACAGTTGAAACGCCTGCCAATACGCCTGCTACGAGCTTTAAAGCAAGGAATCCAACGTCTTCAAGGACCTTGGAACTACTTCGCTATCAGAGACCTCCCCGAACAGGCAGAAGAGGGGAGCGGAAACAGCACTATCGCCGTCTTGGGTGCCATTGAAGCGCTCAACTCAATCGGAAACTTAGGTGTCCTCAGAGGCATGTCCTTTTATCAGCGCAGGGGCATCTACACCATGCTCCTAATCAAGGACAAGCGCTATTTCCGGGACACAGGTGTGCCAGAGCAGCTGCTGGACAGTGATGTAGAGGAAGATTCTTCTCGATCCAGCAGCCCAGAAGAAAAAGAAGAAGAGATAGCAACCAAAATTCATGGGGCGGGCAAGCAGCTAGCAATTCTGAAGAAAGTGCATGGGGAGGAAGACACTGCTTTGCCCGAAGCTTATGAAGGGTAGATCAAAAATTTCGACCGCTTTTCGTGTTCAACTCTCACACAGGAGCAGGTTAACATCATCCAGAAGAAGCTTGCTGACTCAACCCCATCAGATGTTGCTTTTCAGACAGGAGATGTCATAGTCCTGGCAGATGATCTAAGGGACATGGTGAAGGAAGGAGGGTGCTTGACTGTAACAGTTGCAGCCGCTTACATCCAACATATACAGCCAAACCTAGAACATGCATATATAGCCCATCCTTTTCTTTTCAACGATATCTGCCTCGCCGATGAAACAGGAGCGAAGAAGATGTTCCTGCAAGAATTGAAGGATGGCGTCGCAGGCACTATCTTCTTGCCTATTGTGCATTACAATCATTGGACGCTCCTAGCGATGTATACTCGGCAATGAGCAGGCATTTTCTACAACAGCTCGGACAATAACAAGAACCATCACGTGCCGTGTACATCAGAACCTTTGACACCCGTCAAACGCTTAGTTCGAAAATATTACGACGAAGTGTCAAAGATGATTGAACCGTTCCTGGACATACAGGGAGGCAAATGGCACGACCTCCAGTTCTGCCACCGCAGTCCGTAGCAAATTCCTTTATCCAACGACTGCGACATCTTCATCCTGGAATGGATGGGAAGTGAAGCAATGCCTGACCAGCTCCACCACACAGGATATCACAGCAAACGAGGAGAATACGTGTGGGAACTCCTATCTAATGCAGGCGCAACCTCACTGGATTAAACATTACCTCACCTTATTTACTTCACAACTCTGGGGACAGAGTGTAGAGTAAGTTTGGGGGGGGGGTACCATGTACTAGTGAGGGAGGTACAAAAATCTTCTGATCTCTCTGACTTAAATTCCTTTTTTTTGTTCTTTATCCTATTGTACATATATATGTTTATACCAAAATTTTTGAAATTTTTGCTTATTTTGTTCCCATGCATATGTACAAAGTTGCTATATTAGTAAAAACCTGTTGCGACTTCTTACAAAGTTTGTTTTTTTTGTACTTAATGAGATACAAGTTTTGTTATATCTTTTTGATAATGCTGCTTCAAACAAACAAAAGAATATGTTTTGTCATGTAAAAAATTTCGAAAAATACAATAATCTCGCAAACAGTTAAGAGACGAGTATGGAGAAGGAAAAAGCTGCCCAAACAACAGGAATCTCTTTGTTCCCCCTTACCTAACAAAAATCCCAAAAGAGAGAGAAGCCTTATGAGCGTGAATAAAAGCATGAGAGTTGTGCCCAATAAAAGAAAAAGAAAAAAAAATATATATATATACACCACTTGTTTTCGAAAAGTACCCATCTTTAGGCATGGTAGATCCGGGGCAGTGGTACGTAGGATGTGAAATCACTGCTCTAAAGCCAACTAGCTTGGACTGCAGGGACCACTTGCCCGCTAATGGACCCTTACCTGGATGGACTGATGGGAGACAAGAATGAAAAACCCAAAAAGCCTTAGCCTACCCTATACACAACTTGCTGCCCCAAAAATAAAGCTGTTTGGTGTGTAAGCTAACTTCGAAATCATACAACTAAGTCTCGCCGAAGCTGTAGAGAAAAATCTTACTTAAACATTAAGGCAGGAAAAACTAAGTATTTTGTTCGTATTGAGACAACATTATCTTTAAGGCATTACGATCTTTGTTTCACTTTTTGAACAAGAAGCTTTCCCGAGCAGAAGAAGCAGGATAAAATATAGTTTAAATGTTGATTGAGGACAATCAAAATGCTAAGTTTGGGGGAGTTGATAACACCAAATTTTGTGATATTTTAGACTATTTTTTTGTTATCAAAACTGCCATTCTTAGCTATTTTCCTCTCTTTTGTATGCACTTTCACAATAATTAGCCAAGCAATGCTCTTAATCCAATTTTCCTATCTTTTGTAGAGCTTTCCTCGTTTTTGGGCAATAAGGCCGCTCCAGCCCATGAATAAATCCAAGCCTGTCTCGGCCTCCCTGACGCCTGATACAACCCCTATCCGACAGGGGTTGGGCGACACAAAGATGCTTGACAAAGAGGTGCCGCACGAGAAGAAGCTGACAGACGACACACCTTCTACCCGACAGGGAGCCCGGCTCGCCCTGACAACCCAGCTTGTCGGGCGACACAGCCACCCACCGGTAGGCGCGCCGCCCGTCACGTGACCGATAGGAGACACCTCCGCACCGAGCTATACCTGTATCGACCGTCCATCGACCGGCGCTTAAGGGGGCCACGTGGTGCTTCGAGCACCATAACTCCTCTCGGCCAGCTGACTATAAATAACAGCTATAGGGAGCCGAAAAGACAGTTCAGAGTTTTTAGAATTCAGACAGTTGGGAGTTGAGCTATCTTCCGAGGAGACTGCGAGAGCATACGTGTCGTGCCCCAGTGCTTGTCTCGGGCGACACTAGGTGAGCTTCTCCTCATCCCGAGAGGGAGGGGACAATTCACTTAGGACCGTCCCGGGCAACACTGCGGGCCGATATCGGCCGAAGTAGATGAGCGACACAAGTGCCCGACAACAACAATGCGTAGCACTTAGCCTGACACGATATCAAACCGATACACTTAGCTTGTCGAGCGTGCCGCCCGACATGAGCGTATCGGATAGGGTCCTTGAGCGATACTGTCAAAAGTCGGTGTGTGCTGCCCGAGAGGGTGTGTCGCCCGACAACTCTGTATCGGGCTAGGCCTCTGACCGATATCGGGCAGGAGAGCTACAACACCTTGTCGTCCTTCTACATCAAGGAGGCGACACCTATCTTTACTTTCTGTCATTTAATTCCTTACTTATGCATTGTAATTAAGACCCTTTATTTGTCTATGGAAATAGAAGATGCTTAATTACTTGCTGCTCTGGGCTTGGTACAATCTGTTGGATGACTTCTATGTTTGATATCCAAACTCTAGCTTGCATGTTTGGATCACATTTTGCTTAGCTAACGAATCGTGTTTTCCCGTCACAACAACTTCGAGTGTTGTGTTGTGGCTCTAGTGTTTGGTCCGATTCTAGAGTACGAGAATGCCTGGAACGGAGTTGCTTTAGTGACCTTTCCACTCTAATTTTAGTCCAGTGACCTCGAGAGGGGCGCCGATGCCTTGTTAGAGGTACCCGCTTCGAGAGGAGGGGTACAGGACTGGTTCTACCGCCACTTGTTTTACCGGAGTTTTATCCTTCGTACCTCGCTTTAGCTCGAGCAATATCCTTCTGTTTCTGTTGCATGAAAACCCCTAAAAACTGCTAAATGACTAAAACCTTAAATCTTTCTAGTAGCTCCACTTGGAGATATTTTTCTTTGTTTTATTTGTGACATCTTACTGCTCCCCTTTTTGGGAATTTATCTCTCTTTATACCTGCCAGAGTGTAGCGTGTCGATTCT
Organism: Alisma plantago-aquatica; assembly: GCA_963693085.1. Lineage (NCBI taxonomy): Eukaryota > Viridiplantae > Streptophyta > Magnoliopsida > Alismatales > Alismataceae > Alisma > Alisma plantago-aquatica. The sequence continues at coordinate 969,258,349 of OY856409.1, read as the reverse complement.
GTGTTCTCAACACTACCCCCTTGTCCCTGTGTTCGACCCCGTATATCTACTTCGACCCCGTAAACAAAGTTGCGGGGGCCTAGAAGGATTCGAGTTTATAAATGTAAAAGCTCAACTACCTCAAATCTGCCTCCAATTTTAGGACGCACGATTTAGGCCGGTCAATACCTCATAGCTCTTACCTAGCTATGAATTCATCTGATATACATGCACAGTTAGTATGCACATCAAAACAGATAACTTAAAATCACCAGACATAGCTCTTGTGTTTATCATGTCATTAGGGTTTGTAGATGCACATGTCATGATCACAATCGTATGAAGCATATATTGTTTCAGTTATATTATTGCTATCAAATCATGGACATCCATCCATGCTTTTTACCTTTTAAATAGGAGAAAGCATCTTGGCATCATCTTTAAACACTCAACATAGCATATGTTTGCAAACTAACTTCTATTGTTCATTATAAACAAGGATGCAATCTCATGATGAAGGACTACTAGGTCGAAAGCCTGCTACCCTCACTACAAGTGGTGTCGGGTAGGGTAACGCCCCTCACTAGAGGCCTATCGGCCAAACACTGCACATCCTCTAACATGCATCAAGGTTCCATTAGCACTCAAGGTGTCGGGCAACCACCACCAAGGTATAATGTGCAGCACTACCCTGGATATCGGCCAAGGGTCTAACGTGCCCCAAGCTAGGGTTAGGGTTAGGTTTCACTATCGGCTAACCTTCATCATGAGCCATATCGACCAAAGGGGTGTCGCCCAAGACGCCCCTATCGTGCAACCATCTCAGTATCATCCAAGGGTTAACCCTATTGGCCAGGGTACCCATGACGCCCAAGAATGGTGTCGTGCATGGCCATGAAGCATCATAACGGCCAGCAACAAGGGTTAGCATGTCAGGCACTAAGCTAACATCACATAGCAGCCAAGATCATATCAAGACAAGGGGGTGTAACAGGTATCCTCTGTACATGGTGTATTGTCCAAGACTTAACCCTAATGAGGGTATCGAGCAACATCTCATCAAGGGTGTATCACCCATCCATCATCTCCACAAGGGATATCGGCCAAAGGATACAAGGATCAACCTAACGCCCAAACAAGCATATCTACCAAGGATTCCACCTCAAGAACATATCATGCCACAAGGGTAGACAACTCATGTCGCCCAAAGCAACTCTATCACCCCAGCTAGGGTCGAGACTCTATATCGGTCAAAGCATAACGGGAACCAAGCCAACTATCTCAACAAGGTGTGTCGCCCAAGGTACAACTCCAAACAAGGCTATCAGGCAGCACAACTCCTAGGTCATATCGTGCAAGGCACAACCCCAAAACATCATCCTCAACCTCAAGCACAAGGGCACCAAACCCTAATTGATCAATAAGTTTGACTCACCTCTCAAAAACCAAGAGAGAGGGGTTTTTCATGACCTCTATCACAAATCAGGCAACCATAAGGATCCACCTCAACATAGGTCACCATCTATCCAAAAAGCTCACCTCTCTAATCCATGGTGAGAGGAGGGTGTTGCTCAAGCAACTAGAATATAAGCTCACCTCTCAACCTAATCGAGAGAGGGGTATTGCCCACATTACTAGAGATCAAACTCACTTCTCTAGACCAAGGAGAGAAAAGAGTGTTTCTCAACAAGGAAACCCTAAACCATGGTTCGGCCAACTAGGTACAAGGGTACAAAACATCTACAGCAACAACAAGATCACTAAATCCACAAGACTAAGGGTGCAAATTAAGCAAGAAACATATCTAGCAACATACATGGCCGATCATGATCATATGAAAATGTGCAACATAAAAGAAGGTAGTACGGTTAGGGTTAGGAGTTATGTAACCCGCCTTAAGCAAGCTCCAAGCTCCTAGCACCAAGCTTCCAAGCTCAAGCACCACCACAAGAAGAAGAACAAGGCACTCTAGGGTTCGGCCACCACTAGAGGAAGAAGAAGACTCCAAGGAGGAGGAGGATCAGCCACTAAGCTTTCAAAGGAGAGGTGTCGTGCACCAAGGAAGGGGGAAGACTAAGGAACTAAAGGGATCCTTAGAAAGAGAAAGGGAACACATATATAGAAGAGGATGGAGGAGAAACCAAGGCAAAACAAGGCAATGATTCGCCCACCTAGGGACACTTGTCCATGGGCAACACCACCCTCACATTTTGCCCCATACACATGTCCAAGGCAATTGCCACATGCAGGCATCATGCACCAAGTGTCCACCAGAGTGGTGACACAAACGAAGCTAGGAGTCAAATGTGGTCCATGGCCGATACACCCACTCCTTGCCCGATACAGCCTCATGGGCGACACACCCATGTCTGACACAACCATGGCCGACACAAGGTCAACAAGGTAAAGCAAGGCTCCAGCAAGGCATAACAAGACCCAACAAGGCTTACCCAAGCAACGAGCCCAACCCTTCCTCTCAACACTAGAGGAAGAAAGGAGAGAGAGAAACACCTCTCAAGGTGACAAACTTTCTCATCAACCCTAGATTTGAGTTATTTGCAAGTAGCACATCATACACTCAACAAAGCACAAACAAACCCTAATCACCACTAAAGGTGATTAGCAAGCAACTAAACACTAGGGTTAGGCAAAGCAAGCAGGATAAGCCCTAAATGGGGGTCAGGGTCCTTACAAGCCATAAACCTCTACAAAGGGATTTCGTCCCCGAAATCCGAAGAGAAAAGTGAGGGATACTTCCTCCTCATCTCTTCCTCAAGCTCCCACGTGGCTTCCTCAATGCCACGATAATGCCAAAGAACCTTCACCAGAACCATGTCCTTGCTCTTCATCTTATTCACTCTTTTTTCAAGGATCATCACTGGACCTTCTTCGTAGGTCACTTCTTCATCAAGATCAACCTCAACTGGCTGTATCACTGTCCCTGTATTTGGATGACTTTTCTTCAGCATGCTGACATGGAACACCGGATGTAACCTGTGTAACTCTGGCAGCAACTCTAACTTGTAAGCTACCTTGCCAATACGTGCTATGACCGGGTATGGCCCCATATACCTGGGTGCTAGCTTACCTTTTCGGACAAACCTTAGCATGCCTTTCCAAGGCGAGACCTTGAGATACATTTTGTCTCCCACTTGGAATTCTAAAGGTCGTCGGAGATTGTCTGCATAAGACTTCTGCCTGTCCTGTGCCACTTTTAACTGTTGTTGTATCACTTTGATCTTTTCTGTTGTCTGTTGTACTAACTCAGGACCCAAAAGCTGATACTCCCCAGACTCATACCGACATAAAGGAGATCTGCACTTCCTGCCATATAAGGCCTCATAAGGAGCCATGTCAATGCTCTGATGGTAACTATTATTGTAGGCGAACTCTATCAAACTGAGATGTACGCCCCAACTTCCTAGGAACTACAAAACACAAGCCCGAAGAAGATCCTCCAAAGTCTGAATAGTCCTTTCAGACTGTCCATCTGTCTGCGGGTGGAAAGTGATGCTGAACCTCAACTTCTTCCCAATGCTTTGTAGAACTGTTCCCAGAAATGACTCATGAATTGAGGACCTCTGTCGAAAACTATCATTGCTGGTATGCCGTGCAAGCATACTATCTCATCTACATATACCTGAGTGAGCTTCTCGGATGTATACGTCGTCTTCACAGGTATGAAATGGGTAGACTTTGTTAATCTGTCCACTATCCCCCATATGGAATCATGATTCTTAGCTGTCCTTGGCAGACCAACCACGAAATCCATGGTTATATGATCCCATTTCCACTGCGGTATTGGCAGGGGTTGCAACGTACCTTCTGGCTTCTGATGCTTAGCCTTGACTTACTGGCATACCGCACACCTAGCCACAAACTCAGCTACATCTCTCTTCAAGCCAGGCCACCAATGCAGGTCCTTCAGATTGTGATACATCTTGGTGACTCCTGGATGCATAGCATACATCGATGTGTGTGCTTCCTCGAGCACTAGATTCCTTCGATTATCAACATCGGAGACCACCATCCTATCATGATAGGAAACTAGTCCATCCTCAGACTCATCGAACCCATCACGCACCGAGCTCTGACCTGATCAACTACACTGTATCATCCGATCACTGTGCGTCTTTGATTTGTTGTCTCACTGTGGGCTTTACTTGCATCTGTGCCAAAAGTACTACTAACAAGGAAACTTCCATCTGCACATTCATCTACCACAAGGAGACAAACATATCCCGTATATGGCATACCAAGGAACCCAACTGTGCCTTCTTCATAGGAAGAGAAGAAGACTTTCAGCTAAGCGCGTCAGCTACCACGTGCACCTTACCAAGGTGATACTCAATGGTGCAGTCATAATCATTGATTAGCTCCATCCAACGACGCTGTCACATGTTTAGCTCATTCTACGAGAAGATGTACTTCAGATTCTTATGATCTGTAAAAATTTGACACACTTCCCCATAAAGATAGTGTCTCCAAATCTTTAACACATGAACCACCGCAACAAACTCCAAATCATGAGTCAGATAGTTCTCCTCATATTTCTTAAGCTACCGCGAAGCAAAAGAAATCACACGGCCTTCCTGCATCAACATGCATCCTAAGCCCTTCTTGGAAACATCACAGAAACAACATATCCCTTCCCAGGCTCTGGCAGTACTAACACTGGAGCACTAGTCATCTTCTCCTTCAAACTGTGGAAAGCTTGCTGGAAACGATCATCCCAAACAAAAGGTACATCCTTCCTAGTCAACTTTGTCATTGGCAACGCGATCACACTGAAGTCCTTTATAAACTTCCGGTAGTATCCTGCTAATCCCAAGAAACTACAAACTTTAGTCGACGTCTTTGGCTGCTCCCATTCTACAACTGACCCCACCTTCTTGGGGTCCACTTTGACTCCTTCTGTAGATATCACATGACCCAAGAAAGTTACTTCTTTCCACCAGAACTCACACTCACTAAACTTGGCATACAACTGATGCTGGCGAAGGAGAGTCAACGCTTGTCAAAGATGCTGTTCATGCTTTTGACTGTCCTGTCCGTAGATCAAGATGTCATCTATAAAGACTACAACAAACTGATCTAGAAACGAACGGAAAACCCTATTCATCAGATCCATGAAAGCAGCAGGCGCATTGGTTAGCCCAAACAACATAACCAAAAACTCAAAGTGACCATTACCTCATCCTAAAAGCTGGCTTTGGTATGTCATCCGCCTTAATCCTCAACTGATGATATCCAGACCGTATATCAATCTTTGAAAACACTGTAGCACCACACAATTGGTCAAATAGATCGTCTATCCTCAGCAATTGATACTTGTTCTTGATCGTGACTTTGTTCAACTGTCGGTAGTCTATGCATAGCCGCATCGATCCGTCCTTCTTCTTAACAAACAGTACTGGAGCACCCCAAGGTGATGTGCTCGGTTAGATGAAACCTTTCTCCAACACTCCTGTAAGTGCTTCTTGAGCTCTGCCATCTCTACTGGAGCCATCCTGTATGGTGTCTGTGCAACTGGTTGTGTTCCTGGAACCATATTGATCTCAAAATCAATTTCTTAAGGTGGGGGAACACCAGGGAACTCATCAGGAAACACATATGCAAACTCTTGGACAACCGTAACCTCCTCAAGGCTAGGACCCTTCGCCTTGGTATCCACAACGTGAGCTAAGAACGCCTTACATCCTTGCCGTAACAACTTTTCTGCCACCATCACTGATACTAGACACGTCGGGAGAATCTTCCTATCTCCTCGGAAGATCCACTTTTTCCTACCATCATCAAACACTGCTTGCTTGGAACCATAGTCCAACACAACCTTATACTTCTCTAAGCTATCCATCCCAAGGATCACATCGAATCCATGCATATCAAGTGGTATAAGATCCACTTGTATCTTGTGTCCAAAAAAAGAGAGAACACAAGATGGACACACTTCTTGAAGCATCGACGAACCGTCAAGAGGGGTTTTCAATAACAAGCTATCTTTCTTACAACTAACAGGTAAAAGATAGTTTTCAAGCATACTATGGGTGATAAAAGAGTGTGTAGCACCTGGGTCAAACAGAACAGATATAAAGCAAGAAGAAGAGAAATCAGAATGAAATAACTCCATCTGACCTGCCACCACTCGCGGGTTGACTATCGCCTATGGCTGACTCATAACATAGAATCGAGCCGTTGCTTGCTGTCCACATCCTCTTCTTCCTTGAGCAGACGATCCCTCTTGTGATGCTTGACCGCATCCTCACCCTCTGCTACTACTGGGTTGCTGTCTGACTGACCCTTACTGATTCTTTCTCAGTTGCTGTATCACTTCAACATCTTTCCTTGGGCAGTTTGACCTCCAATGCCCGATCTGACCACAAAGATGGCATGACTGGTCTCGCTGTTGTGGCCTAGACAACCCTGTCACTTCTACAGAAGATGTACTATGAGCCTTTGATGGTGAAGAACCATATCCTCTTCCCTTACTCGGAGACCACTGCGATGGTGCACTGGAACCTCTTAACCCAGAAGGTGTTGAAAACCTTGGCTTCTTGAATCCATCGAACCTATGTCTCTGGAACTGAGCATGCCTCTTCTTAGGCATGGACTCTCTCTTCTCCCTGACTGACCATTTAATTCTTCAGACAGACTCCACAAATGTGGCAAACCTCTCTCGGTTCTCTAACGCAGCAACATGTGTTGTCATCTCATCACTCAGGCCTTTCTCAAAATGTCTGATCCGCTCGTCATCTGTCACTGCCATGTGAGGACAAAACCTTAACAGGTCCATGAACTTGGCTTCATACTTGGTGATGCTCATCATTCCTTGGAGTAGATGCTCAAACTAGTTGATCTTCTCATCCAGATACGTCCTCAGAAAGTATCTACTGACGAACTCTTGTCAGAAAACCTCCCAACCGATCACCTCACCGGGTCGCTTTTCCTCCTCGATGGCCCACCAGTGGCCAGCACTACCCTTCATAAGGTATACAACGTTCTTGACTTTGTCTGCTTCGGGGATGTCAAGGATCCAGAAGGCCTTCTCAAGACCTATCAGCCACAAATCTACATCCGTTGGATCAACCGTCCCAGCATAATCTGAAGCTCTGACTCGGCGAAGCCGCTCAAAGGTTTTCCCAATACCCGATGTTTCACAATGGGGAGCCTGTACTCTCGGCGGAGGCACTAGTAATCTCTCTACTATGAGATTCATCGTAGCCATCATCTGCCCCATAAGCTGTTGGTAGGCAGGGTTTTCGAGAATGGCTGGGTCAAGTTGGGGAACATCAAGCACCCGATATTCATGTGCCTACCCTCTAGCTCCATCAACTGATGCAACCTCGCTACTCTCGGCAGCATGTTCTTCATGGTTTCTCGACATATTGGCTTTTTCTTCCGCTGAGGGTAGAAGATTATTGTAAGGAAATCTAGAAAACTCACAAGACCATGCACAACCTAGTCCTAGATCCATGTAGACTCAACAAACCTAGGGCTTTGATACTAAGCTTGTGGTGACACATCCCACTATCACACAGACAACAAGATGCCACACAAAAACGTATGGAAAACACCATAAACCACCTATTACCAAAAACTCGGGTTAATTAAAACCAATTTTGGAAAGCAGATAAACCAAGAAACTATTACATCCAGATCCTCATCCTGTAAAAAGATAGGTTATATAAACATGTACAAGTCTTGATACGTGTCCTTAGCTTATAAGATCAGCTATCCTGTCAACACATGAGTTCATCACCTGTTCATACATACACAACAGGCCACATCCGACTAGCAGCAGGATATACAAAGTTTCATCAGCTACACATAGAAAAACAACGTCAAAACATATCTGAGGACCTGAGAGTACATGGATGACTTTAGGAATATACTACAAAACAACCCAAAACAGCAGCGTATCCATCTCTTGCCTTCTACTTCTCTTCTTGCTACTCGACAGCAACCTCATGACCACAAACACGTCTAGCACGATCACCTAAAAAGGTTGTAAACAAATGGGGTAAGACACACAGTCCCAACGAGAAACATAACTCCCAACCTCGAAACCATAATGTAACATCTCTGACCTGGGTTATGCCTTAACCCTAGGTGTTTTTCTTAATAAAGTTAATTATATGCTTGCTCTTATTTCTTGAAAAGTAATTAAGGTTCCAGAGGAACTTATGTTTCAATTTTAGTCCTTTTCAAATAATGTTGAAACATTATTTTGCTTGTTTTGGACTAAAGTGCAAATTACCCAAGTTGAGGGGTTAAATTGCAAATGATTACATGATAAGATGTTCCTCATGTTTTGAAGCATCATGAGAATGAAGATGATGCAGAAGAAGGGCTTGTGGAAGCCTGAAAACCAAGAAAGAGCTGATAAAACAATGTTTGTGCATTAAAAACCTAGTTTTGGTGTAATGTGCAATTACCCAAAAACTAGGGTTCAATATGCAAATTACCACTTCAAGAGGGTCCCTCATGTTTCTTGGCATCATGTAGAGAAAATAAAATGAGAGGGGCGCCTCATTTGAATCACTTTGGAGGAGAGAGAATCTTGATATTAAAATAATCAAGATTTAAGCATAATTGGAACTTTACTTCAATTTAATGCAAAAAAATAAATATATTAATTGAAGTGCTCTTCAACCAAAATTGTCTTGGTTGAAATACATATACATGTAAGACCATGTGCCTTGCAAAGGCACGAAAATATCTAAAGGAAGTGGATAACTCACTCACATTATTAAAAGAAAAAGAATTATCCACTCACTTCAGGATATTAATATTATAAGGGTTAAGGTGCTTAATTTGCTTTTCTTTAAAACATGTATAATTGAGAGGAATAAGAGGCAAATAAGATATCCTCGTAACCAAGGATGGGAAGGGGGAAAGTGGCAAGGAAATGGAGGAGATAATCCCTACTTTCTCTCTCCTAAAATGAATTTTCAATAAAATTCATATATATGTTCCTTTATCCATGAGTTGAAAGGGAATTTCGAATCCACTTTCACTTCTTGCTTGCAAAAACGACCAAGGGATCTTGGATCAATAGGAGGACGACCCCCAACCTGTTGGTAAGCTTCTTGACCTTCTTTCACCATGATTTCATGGTGGAAATCGAAAATAAATGATGGATTTCTTCTTTTCTCCATGCAATCTTCTATCCTAGCCATTTCTTTTCACTCAAAAGCTTGAGGACAAGCTTGGGATAGTTGAGAAAGATTCTTCCACCATTAAATATGTGGAGCTTTGAGCTTTTAAGCTCAATTGGAGGTGGGTTTTATAACTTGAACCCTTAATATTGCTATTGCATTCAATTCCTTATCAATTGATGATCCTTTCTTTATTCTCAAAATTTTATTTGGTTGATGGATGCAATCACCATGAAAATCACAAAAAGTTTCATGGGCTTAGATCTTGATGATGATGACATCATCATAAGCACACACCTCTCCAAATATCAATTGCAAATGGTTTCAACATTATGGTCCAAACGGTTTCACCAAACGTTTGGAGATTTGAGTCCCAAACTGCATGAGAGTGTTGACCATTTGGATGGGTTGACCATTTGAGGTATGAACCCTAGTACATGTTGGATGATGATCCAATGGATCCAATTCAATGATTAAATGTATGGACAAACCACCAATTACAAACCTAATTGATTTGTTGGAGGTTCCACAAGGTGATCCATTCGATTTCAAAACTTTTTGGGTCAAACGGTCTTGAAACCATTTGGGATCAAATAGTTTCAAAACCGTTTGGTGATCCAATGGTTGAGATTTGAGGGTTGGAGATCCAAGAGCCAATAATTGTTGAACTTCAATAACTCAATTGATTGAAGGTTTCAATGTAGCATATCATGTTCAACCGATTGATGAATGTACCTAATGAACCGTTGCGGTTTTGAGACTGATTTGAACCAAACGGTCTTGAGACAGTTTGAGTCCAAATAGTCTTAAAACCGTTTGGGTTCAAACAGTTTCAAAACCGTTTGGTGATGAAACCCAAAAACCGAATGGAGGTCAAATGTGATTCAATCATTTGGAAATTTAAGGTGATGAATGTTCCATTGATCCAATGACTGATAGCAATAATAATCAATGATAGGTATAAAGGTTGAATCCCTAAAGTACCTAGATGATTAGTACCTTTAAAGGGATAAACCCTAATTGCTTATAATAGCAATAACTCAGTACACTATGTTAACCATAGTTGTATATACTTGATCGTATGATTGATGTAACCAAATCAAGTGGAGAGAATGATAGAATGGAATTCATACTTGAGTATGATTCATGTGGTGATTAAGGGTATGATCCTTAGTAAAGAGATCATAAAACCCTAATCATGAGCATAGAACCCTAATTGACAAGGTTATTGAACCCTAACCCTAATTGTGGATAATTAAAGTGAAACCCTAATGAAGGATGATTCCATGTGAAACCCTAATTAAGGATGATTCCATGTGAAACCCTAATTGAGGTTGATTCCATGTGAAACCCTAACTGAGGTTGATTCCATGTGAAACCCTAATTGAGGTTGATTCCATGTGAAACCCTAATTGAGGTTGATTCCATGAGAAACCCTAATTGAGGGTGATGCCATGAGAAACCCTAGTTGGGATGAATAGTAAACCCTAAGTATAGGCAATGTGATATGAAAGCCTAATGAAGGGTGATGCTATATGCAATCCTAACTCTAATGAAGTATGATAGTATGTGAAACTCTAAACCCTAATAAAGGGTGATGGTATGGGAGACCCTAATCCTAATAATGGAATGGTAACTAATACATTGATGGGGGAAATGCCTAAAGTGATTGATTATAGATAACCTTATAGCAAGCCATGCGTTAACCGAAAATGAGTCCATATCATTAAAGATAGTTGGACCATTCTTATGTGTGACCTATGCACTTCATGGTAAGAGTGATAGGTTAGTAGATGAAAGGATTAAGATGAGAAATACCTTAATCCAAGATAAGCTGATAATTCAAGAAAGTGGGAAGTGATGAGGAGAGTGATACATCAAGATATGAAAGATATCACTTTTAGCATTCTAGGATTGATATACCTTGATGCACCTCAAATCCAATATACTTGGACAAAAAACACATGAAGAGTGTTATGTAAATTGTTACATTGAAATGTAATGAGTTGGATATACTTTGATAAGTATAGGCTAATATACCTTAAGAATGGGGTTAAGACAAACTAATGAGTATGACGTAATCATATCATGATAAGGATGGGAAATGAACTCATACCTTATATTTATAATCATTTAATAATAAATGTTGAGAGTAATAAACATGATTAATTACTCGAGATGTTAATGGATGCTCCTAGAGGTGTGGAGCAATGTATTAAGGTTGATTTGATAAATATGAAATCCTAATGTGAGATGGAAAACCCTAACCCTAAATTGGGTAATGAGACATGAGAAACCCTAATGTAATGTGAATAGTAAGCTCTAACCCTATGGAGGGAATAGACGTGTTACTATTGTTTTGCATGAGGTAATATGTTTTGTTGCCCAGTGAGGGATGACAAAATGTGTAATGGCCTTGTGAGCCATATGATTATATGTTGCCTAGTGATAGGTGACAAGATGTTTAATGGCCTTGTGAGCCATATGGTTAGATGTTGCCTAGTGAGAGGTGACAAGATGCTTTATGGGCCTTATGAGCCATGAACAATTGTGGCATATTGAGAGGTACCAAGATGATTATAAAAGTTTACTATAAGAAAATATAATAATAAACCTAATAAAAGGAACAATTGTATTTAATAATGAATGTGATCATCTATGAAGGCTAACGTCAGGGTTCAAAGCCTAGAGAAGGATGTGATGATTAATGATGGGTCAAAGGAATTTATATTCCATGATTTATGTAATCAGGATTGGTTAAAGTCCAATACCTGGCAGAGGTATAATGCCTATAATCAGGATTGGTTAGAGTCCAATACCTGGCTGTGTAATCAGGATTGATTAGAGTCCAATGCCTGGATGTGTAATCAGGATTGGTTAAAGTCCAATACCTGGAAGAGATGCAATGCCTGTAATTAGGATTGGTTAAAGTCCAATGCCTGGCTGTGTAATCAGGATTGGTTAAAGTCCAATGCCTGGCAGTGCAATTAGGTTTGGAGATGTCCAATACCTGGCGGAGGTGTAATGCGTGTAATCAGGATTGGTTAAAGTCCAATGACTGGTGGTGTAATCAGGATTGGTTAAAGTCCAATGCCGGGCGGTGTAATCAGGTTTGGAGATGTCCAATACCTGGTAGAGGTGTAATGCCTGTAATCAGGATTGGTTAAAGTCCAATGCCTGGCAGTGTAATCAGGTTTGGAGATGTCCAATACCTGGCAGAGGTTTAATGCCTGTAATCAGGATTGGTTAAAGTCCAATACCTGGCTGTGAAATTAGGATTGGTAGTGTCCAATGCCTGGCGGTGTAATCAGGTTTGGAAGAGTCCAATACATGGCAGAGGCTTAATGCCTGCAATGATGACACATGATTGGTAATAACCCAATGCCTGTAATAATGACACAAGATTGGTAATAACCCAATGCATGTAATGATGACACAGGGTTGATGATAACCCAATGCCTGTATTAATGATATATGAGTACATGGTAGATATAATTCTATATCTGTTTAAGCAGATTGGCTAAGGCCAACTGACTGAAACAAGAATGTCTCATGGGTGACATATCAAGATGATGAGTGTCACAAGAAAAGCTTGACATGATAATATAATATGATGGATAAATGATATACATGTTCTTCCTATTCCTTATTAAGAGAATAGTTGATCTATTGTTCTATCATAAACAGTTATAATGCTTTAAGATAAGAATGCTTTAAACTACTTATCCTCTGCCCAGTGTTATACTATTAATCTGCAATAATAATGTTTTTGGCGGAGAGTTATATCTCTCACTGGGGCAATTACAATTGTCTCACCCCCGTGGGATCCAACATTTTTTAGGTGGACAAGCACAGAGGAGAGTGAGAACATCTTGTAGAGGAGGAACTTCAGCAACAACAGGGACAACAGTGACAACTCATGTTGAGTGTACTGTCTGTCGTGTCTTGTAGATAGAAGTCCTATGTGTCGTCTCTGTACTCTCAGGTTCTCGGAGTAAATAGTTATTTCTTTAATAAATCATTTTGAGATTCTGGCTTGATGCCTCGAGGTTCCTATATTGTATGTGTTTAGATTTTTACAAGGCAGTTGATGTTGTAAAACTCGAGAAGAAATGGTACAAGATATGTACTTATGAACCAGGTTGTAATTGTAATACATTGGTTCTTGTTGAAAGAGTTTTCCTATGATTGGATCTCTTTGAAAAAGGTTTTAATTTTTAGTGATTTTCAATAATCCGTTGCTAATGTTTAAATTCCTCTTAATCAATAACGATTTGTTTATCGGTCGTTTCACATAAAACCTCAGAAATGTTAAAGCAACAATAACAGATAGCTGATAAAGCGCATAACAAGAGCAGCATATTGAGCAAGATTGTTATTACCATCAAGCTTACCAAGATATCCGGGAGGCATATAACCAAGTATTTCTTGATGGAACATGATTGACAAGATAAGCTTTATAAGAACTTACCACAAGATATAAGAATCGTACACACAACTGCATAGTTCAACTAGATCAACTATATAAACAATGCCTCAAACAATGTTCCATATTTTTCCTTAAGCAATAAATACTATTCGGCTGAATTACATATTATTATGCCCTATAGAAGTGAGCTGTACCGCTCAAATCCAACCTTTGGTTGCGAAACCCAAGCTGGTGCCATAAAAGGTCGATGGAAGAGCCGGAATTCATGACCTCCCAACCTCATGGTCAGTGCACGAGTGCAAAACAAGCAGGACCGCAGTCTCATGCTTAAGTGGCCTCAACCACATGGTCAGGATACCCTATACCTAGCCCACCTTGGTACATGTATCAGTGCTAGTGAAACTAAGCCACAAGCATGATCACCGTGCTCTGAGCCATGAACACATTCATGCTCTCTCATCACACATCCTGAGTCATGGGCATGTTCACCATGTTCCAACATATTGAGCTACGGTCCTAAAACTTCGCTATGTAGTCTACAACTGAAGTTGCACTCAAACCTCCTCATTTTCGGCTAGGAGAAACCACACATATTCAAAAATATGTGCTTCCAGGTTAATCCACAGGAGAACCTATTTCACCATCACCAACTACTGACGATGATGGATCTATGGTCAGGGCAAACTACATAATATGCTCCACTGTAATTAGTTAGTATATTTTAAGTGGATTGTTGAGGCAGACAGGTTGTAGCACATACATAACATTAAGTTACATTATTACTACCACCATCACATTATCCCGGGATCTCAATCCCATATCACAGGAAACCACTTCCTCTTAAGGCATTCTCATCATCTTACATCATCACTAGGGATAACAATCCCTGATCTCATCATCAGAGGATAACACCTTAGCTAGGCACTTAGCCTTTATTAGGTCCTCAAACCAATCACATCATACTGGTGATGCATGTTATCTCATCAACAAGAGTGATCATCACAATGCAGTGTTATTCAAACACATATACCTCATAGCTCTTACCTGGCTATGAATTCATCTGATATACATGCACGGTTAGTATGCACATCAAAAGAGATAACTTAAAATCACCAAACATAGCTCTTATGTTTATCATGTCATTAGGGTTTGCAGATGCACATGTCATGATCACAATCGTATGAAGCATATACTATTTCAGTTATATTATTGCTATCAAATCATGGGCATCCATCCATGCTTTTTACCTTTTAAACAGGAGCAAGCATCTTGGCATCATCTTTAAACACTCAACATAGCATATGTTTGCAAACTAACTTCTATTGTTCATTATCAACAAGGATGCGATCTCACGCTGAAGGACAACTAGGTCGAAAGCCTACTACCCTCACTACAGGTGGTGTCGGGTAGGGTAACACCCCTCACTAGAGTCCTATCGGCCAAGCACTACACATCCTCTAACATGCATCAAGGTTCCATTAGCACTCAAGGTGTCAGACAACCACCACTGAGGTATAACGTGCAACACTACCCTAGCTATCAGCCAAGGGTCTAACGTGCCCCAAGCTAGGGTTAGGGTTAGGTTTCACTATCGACTAACCTTCATCATGAGCCATATCGACCAAAGGGGTGTCTCCCAAGACGCCCCTATCGTGCAACCATCTCAGCATCATCCAAGGGTTAACCCTATCGGCCAGGGTACCCATGATGCCCAAGAATGGTGTCGTGCATGGACATGAAGTATCATAACAACCAACAACAAGGGTTAGCATGTCGAGACTAAGCTAACATCACATAACTGGCAAGATCATCTCAAGATAAGGGGGTGTAACAGGCATCCTCTGTACATGGTGTATCATCCAAGACTTAACCCTAATGAAGGTATCATGCAACATCTCATCAAGGGTGTATCGCCCATCCATCATCTCCACAAGGGATATCATCCAAAGGATACAAGGATCAACCAAACACCCAAACAAGCATATCTACCAAGGATTCCACCTCAATAACATATCATGCCACAAGGGTAGACAACTCATGTCGCCTAAAGCAACTCTATCACCCAAGCTAGGGTCGAGACTCTATATCGGTCAAAGCATAATAGGCACCAAGCCAACTATCTCAACAAGGTGTGTCGCCCAAGGTACAACTCCAAACAAGGCTATCAGGAAGCACAACTCCTAGGTCATATCGTGCAAGGAACAACCCCACAAGATCATCCTCAGCCTCAAGCACAAGGGCACCAAACCCAAATTGATCAAGAAGGTCAACTCACCTCTCAACAACCAATAGAGAGGGGTTTTGCACAACCTCTATCACAAATCGGGCAACCACAAGGATCCACCTCCACATAGGTCACCATCTATCCAAAAAGCTCACCTCTCTAATCCATGGTGAGAGGAGGGTGTTGCTCAAGCAACTAGAATATAATCTCACCTCTCAATCTAATCGAGAGAGGGGTATTGCCCACATTACTAGAGCTCAAACTCACTTCTGTAGACCAAGGAGAGAAAAGAGTGTTTCTCTTCAACAAGGAAACCCTAAACCATGGTTCGGCCAACTAGGTACAAGGGTACAAAACATCAACCGCAACAAGAAGATCACTAAATCCAAAAGACTAAGGGTGCAAATTAAGCAAGAAACATATCTAGCAACATACATGGACGATCATGATCATATGAAAACGTGCAACATAAAAGAAGGTAGTATGGTTAGGGTCAGGAGTTATGTAACCCGCCTTAAGCAAGCTCCAAGCTCCTAGCACCAAGCTTCCAAGATCGAGCACCATCACAAGAAGAAGAACAAGGCACTCTAGGGTTCGGCCACCACTAGAGGAAGAAGAAGACTCCAAGGAGAAGGAGGAGGATCAACCACTAAGCTTGTAAAGGAGAGGTGTTGTGCACCAAGGAAGGGGGAAGACTAAGGAACTAAAGGGATCCTTAGCAAGAGAAAGGGAACACATATATAGAAGAGGATGGAGGAGAAACCAAGGTAAAACAAGGCAATGTGTCGCCCACCTAGGGACACTTGTCCATGGGCAACACCACCCTCACATCTTGCCCCATACACATGTCCAAGGCAATTGCCACATGCAAGCATCATGCACCAAGTGTCCACCAGAGTCATGACACAAACGAAGCTAGGAGTTAAAGTTGGTCCATGGCCGATACACCCACTCCTTTCCCGAGACAGCCTCATGGGCGACACACCCATGGCTGACACAACCATGGCCGACACAAGGTCAACAAGGCAGAGTAAGGCTCCAGCAAGGCATACCAAGGCCCAACAAGGCTCACCCAAGCCCAAAGCAACCCAAGAAACGAGCCCAACCCTTCCTCTCAACACTAGAGGAAGCAAGGAGAGAGAGAAACACCTCTCAAGGTGACAAACTTGCTCATCAACCCTAGACTTGGGTTATTTGCAAGTAGAACCTCCTACACTCAACAAAGCACAAACAAACCCTAATCGCCACTAAAGGTGATTAGCAAGCAACTAAACACCAGGGTTAGGCAAAGCAAACAGGATAAGCCCGAAATAGGGTCAGGGTCCTTACTAGGGCTATAAATGGGTACAGGTAGACCCACGGACCCGCAAATCCGGACCCTTTAAAGACCCGTTACGGGTCTAAATTCTTGTACCCGCATTCCCTTGGACCCGCATACCCTTAGACCCGCATATAAGTGGGTCCACTGATGGGTATGTCTAGACCCAGACCCTCTAGACCCGCTATAGATAAATAACTACTTAGATAATATTGTATTTATATCATACTTTCCTAGTCTAACTAATATAATACTTTTGATTAAGTCCCACTTTAATTTTAATAAGGTTGAGAGTATTCATCAAATAGAGAATTAACTATTCTAGTTTCAATCATGAGAAACATATGTAAACTTAAAATCAAAATAGTTACAACATATGCTACATAATTAAAACATTATGATGATGACTACAAATATCTTCAATCTACAAAGTTATTTAATACAACTATTGCATGTTAATGTACTATATGATAGCAATATCTTGTAGTATTAATATAAATGCAACATAATCATATTTTTCTTACAATAACAACATGACGTTCTATATTAATGCGGGTACGGGTATGGTGCGAGTCTAGATTTTTTATTATGCGGGTCTAGAACCGGAACCAGACCCGCTAAATTAGATGGGTATGGGAATGGGTATGGCCAGACCCGCACCGTTTACACCCCTAGTCCTTACACTGGCTGTGTAATCAGGATTGGTTAAAGTCCAATGCCTGGCTGTGTAGTCAGGGTTGGTTAAAGTCCAATGCCTAGCTGTGTAATCAGGTTGGTTAAAGTCCAATGCCTGGCGGTGTAATCAGGGTTGGTTAAAGTCCAATGCCTGGCTGTGAAATCAGGATTAGTAGTGTCCAATGCCTGGCGGTGTAATCAGGTTTGGAAGAGTCCAATACCTGGAAGAGGCTCAATGCCTGTAATGATGACACATGATTGGTAATAACCCAATGCCTGTATTCATTATATAAGAGTACATGGTAGATATAATCCCATATATGTTTAGCAGATTGGCAACAGATTGAAACAAGAATGTCTCATGGGTGACATATCAAGATAATGAGTGTCACGAGAGAAGTTTGACATGATGGTATAATATGATGGATAAATGATATACATGTTCTTCCTATTCTTTATTAAGAGAATAGATGATCTATTGTTCTATCATAAATAATTGCAATGATTTAAAAGATGAGAATGCTTTAAACTGCTTATCCTCTGCCCAACTTTATATCATTAAACTACAATAATAATGTTTTTGGTAGAGAGTTATATCTCTCGCTGGGGCAATTACAATTGTCTCACCCCCGTGGGATTTAACATTTTTAGGTGGACAAGCATGGAGGAGACTGAGAATATCTTGCAGAGGAAGAACATCAGCAACAATAGTGCCAACAGTAACAACTCAGGTTGAGTTACTGTCTGTCGTGTCTTGTAGATAGAAGTCCTATGTGTCGTCTCTATACTCTCAGGTCCTCGGAGTTAGTAACTAGTGTTTTTAATAAATCAATCTGAGATTTTGGCTTGATTCCTTGAGGTTCTTATGTTGTCTGTGTTTAGTTGTTAACTGAGCAGATGATGCTTGTAATCCTGAAGAAGGAATGGTACATAATATGTACTCATGAACTAGGATGTAAATGAAATACATTAGTTCTTGATAAAAGAGTTTTCCTGTGTATGGATCTCGTTGCAAAATGTTTAAATTTTTAGTGATTTTCAGTAATCCACTGCTAATGAATGCTTTCGCTTAAGTAAATCATGTTTTTGTGAGTTGGATGCCACAAAAACAACTTATCAAAGACCTAAAGGTACCAAATCTTCTCAGTAAATCCCACATATAATAACAAGACCCTAATGGGACACTTCGATGAAGATGGATGTGTCTATGATCCCCCTCTTTATCTCAATAATGATGGCATGGACATCATTCTGGCGCCTGCATTTGGAGTTCCCGATCTGATGACCTTTTGAAAAGAGTTATGAAGCTCAGATCTCATAGCCATGATTGATAATCTGCTCTCACTAGCCAATACATACATCAAAGGGGTGGATAAAACCAAACTAGCAGAGACTAGCAAAGAAGATGAAAAGGTAGATACAACACATGGAGCTAATCTGAAAGCAAAACAGAAGCTTGATGACATATAGGAAACATCAACACAACCAGATGGTGCCTCTTTCCTTATTGTCATCCATACCTAAAGATGAAGATGACTATTAAGACTACACAATGAGATGACAAAATATTTGACACTTTGAGGTTTTTAAAATTTGAAACTAATGAAGAAATCATTGAAGATGCAGACATGAGTTCACCTAGCAGTGAAGGCACTCCATGTACACCTCATTATTGTGATTTTTTTGTGTTTGTTCTCCTGTGCAATGTTCTAAGCTAACCCACAACAGTTTTGATAAATGCTCCTAATTAAAACTTTTCCATTGCTAGATCTTGGTGATATGCATTATAATATCCTCAATTTTGGTAAATTTGAATTATATAAATATAATGCATGAACTGATAAGTAAATTCCCCAATGGTACTATTAGTGCAATAATAATGTCCTTACGACACAAGTTAAAGAAATAGAAGGAATTTCGTGTGTTTTGTGGTTTGCAATAATCCAATAATGTTTTTGAAAAAATAATGAGTGGAAAATCCAATAATAAAGGGATTTTACGGAAATGGACAATTGATATTGTTAGATATAGCATTGTGTGCAATTCTCTAGAAAAGAGAGTTTTCATCCATAAATAAATGATAAGAATTTTTTAGGTCACTACATAACTAAAATATTGAATAATATGCAAGTTTCCAAAAGAAAATAAAATATATGGTGTTTTAGATAATTAAAAGAGTAATTATCTAGCCATAAGTGGCAACACAATGTTTGAGATATCAAACACGAATATCTCAACCTGACTTTTTGTATACTTAAAGAAAACAACAAAAAGAAGAAAATTATATAATTTGAGAGAAAAAGGACCCTCCATGTGGAGTAGGTGATTAATTTTAGGAATTGCCAAGTAAGCAAATCTCCAATGTTAAAGATGCTCCAATAAATCCCAAAAGTTGAATATATGTGGGAAAAGGCATTAATGGCTTACAATTTGGGATCAAAAAAGTGTTCCTAGTGGTCTATATAAATCCAAGAAGATAAGGGGGTTTTAATTGCAAAAATACAGTTGATTCTAGATTTAGAAATCAATATAATGGCCGAATTTGGTATTAATTGACAACACCTCTCTTGATATGTCGCACACAATCATGACTATTAATCCTAGATCGAATGATGAATGAGTTGTCTCCTACCTTGCAACCAAAAAGGGAAGTCGAGCAACAATAACTCGTACTCCCTTTTGAACTCTCCCTCCCCCATTGGACCTTATTCACAACAGGGAACATTTCATTTGAATTCAGGAGGCTATACTGGACTTGCCTACCCCCTGGTTCCATTATTTCCATATGAAATTGGGTTTTCACCAATTCACAACCGACTTGAGATACACATGACACTTCTTGATCAACCCCTATATATATAGCCTCAGGCCTTTTGTTTTGAAGTTGAGGAACCCTTCCTTCAGGCCAAAGGCTAGCAAGAACCATCCATGATTCCCCCTCTATCTTCCTCTTTGTTTCCCTATAAACTACCATGAATGACGAAAAATGCCACCTCTGTCTCTTGGGTTGCCAACCTCCCCTACCAGATTTGAGGCCCCCATCAAGTCCTAAGGGGTCTTGCAAAGGACCCTTTACCGGGAACCGACTCCCTAACACTCAGATGCCCCAAGTCAATGAAGGAGTTTACTGGGTGAGAAGTATGGTTCTTAAATGAGGAGGAGAATGGAGGAACAAGATTAGTGGTGTCAGATTACCTCCCTACCCCCATGTTCTCAGTGGTAAGTAATAGGATATGTTGGACTTTTCCCCTATTATTTGAGTCATCCACATAGGCGTGGGTCACCACATTGGATCACGCCTATTGGCTATGCCTGGCCCCGCAGTCGGGGTGGATATTTTGTTGTTTGTTGACGCATTAACCTCTAATTGATTGATCAATGCTAATCTTGCAACAATTCTAGAAAATTGTTGGTAACTCGAATGGCAACAAGTTTATATGAAAATTGATGAGGAAAATGAGAGGAATGCAAATAAAATGGTTTCATATCCTAGATCTGAGCCTAATTCCAGAAGTACTTGGGTACATGCTTAGTGTGGTGATTAATACCTTAAAAACTCTATATTTGTACATTGTCATAATTGAAAGCATTAAAAGAATTTCTTTTGTGTTATTATTTGATAGTTGTTGAAGAAGATGAGAAATCAAGGAAATCATGATAATAATGATGAGAAACTAGGATTTATAGAGTGGATGATGCATAACAAGTGTAATTAGGATCTTGAACATCAATGAGGTAACTTGCTATAACCTTATTATGCCAAATCTGATCTTAGTTCTCATGATGCAATAATATGGTAGATTTGACAATCATGGCCACATATAATATGATTTACGGTTCTTGATTCATGGGAACTAGATTATAAAACATAACCCTAATGGCAACTTGATACCAAAGAAATATAAACCCTAGACAAGGACCGAGTAGGGTTCAATGTGATTAATGTGATGGTGACACTTTAGGATTTACATGCATGTAGATATAATGCAATTACTTGGAATCTTCTCTGTTGACTAGATTGATTGAATGTGATAAAGTATAGTTGTATAATCTACATGGATCACCATTGAGGTACATGGTTACACTTATTAGTACCCACATTAGTTTGTCGGTGTTTCTCGAGGATTCAACAACTAAACTATTAGATGTTTATTTACATTCTATTAAATTATAATGCCACTATGAGTATCACATAAAGATACATTATATGAAGAAAATGCTAGTTCTTATTTGCAAGTATTTGATAGAATATGTGTTGTTAGTTTACTTGCACCCCATTTATTGCTATACTAATCTGTGATTTTATTTTAATGGTGTTTTAGGTACATGCTATATAAGGTGATATCAACATGTGACAGACATATGAAATTACTTGAAGATATTAAAGTTAACTTCTAAGGCAGATTATATAGATACTTCATCTCATATAGTTTTCATATGTACAATTTTGATGATGGGGAGTTATCTGAGTTCTAGAGGAACAACTTGTACACAATATTTGTGTTTGATGGAAATTATTTACTAGTGATTATCATTTGTTTAAAATCTAGATCCTTGTGGAAAATATAGGTAATGACTCTCATCTTTTTGGCCTTCTGTTACAACCCCAAATTTTGGGTTCTTTTGGTGAGAAATATAATTTCTCCTATTAAAGATATTTGAACAAATAATGATATAATTTGTTTTGAATAAAAGGATTTCATTTACAATAGCCTTGTTGGTTGCTTTGTGGGCTTTATTGGATATTTGGGCCCAATAATAAGGAAAAGATAAAGGAAACTCCATTATTAAATGAGTAAATGAGAAATGGAGAAAAGAAAGATGTAGAAACCCCTAGAAGGCAAAGGAATATCCTTCAAAGGTGGATTTCGTGCCTTTTGGGTTCCTTGGGTTCCAAGAAGTCCAAATTGCAAAGATAATGCAACAAGAAAGAGAAAGAATTAATTAAGTATTGCTTTATTTAGAGGAAATATGAGATAATGATAATATTACAATAACTATGTGGAAATATAGATAATGAATCCATCTTGGATGAGATTTCATGTCCACATAGTTTATAATGGAAAAAGGAATCAAAATAAGTAATATAAAAGAATAGGAGAGAGAAAATATGCATAAAATATGTCTTCATAGGTGATAACTTGCATATGAAGAAAAGTCCCTCATACTTTCGAGTTTGAGTCCCAAACTTGGTACACAAGTAGATAAAGTCATAATAGACTTTTCTTTAACATTTGGGAATGTTTGGACAATTGAGGAGAGAGTTATGATTTATTGAAGTTTTTCCTAATGTGATAGGCAAATCGTTGCATTGAATTAAATATCACAGTATTTTCCCGGATTGTGATATGTGAACGATGCAGACCAGTGATATGAGATCCAACGGCCCAAACTCAATCTTATTTCTATGAGGACACTAGAACTCAGAGATCAGTGCATGCGAGGATTGCCCCCAGATTGTTGGAGATAGAAGTGGTCTGCAGGGGAAGGGAGTAATCCCATTGACTTCGGGAGATCTTCCCAAGTCCAACCAGCCTGGGGTTTGGGGGGGTTTCGTGGAAAACCAAAAAGCCCCCAAATTTACAAGAGGTCATTGGGCACCATATATATAGGGGAGGGCTTAGGCGGCACCAGTAATCCAATGACCCATCCCTACGCAACCAGAGTGCGAAGGAGAACACCCCGACACCCTCAATTCGAAGATTTACTCCAATCTCACACCTCAACACAGAGCAGCAGTCGCAGGAGAAAAGCTTCTATGTCCCGATGACTCTAGTCTGATAGGGAAAGGATGATGGCACCAGGTGTTTTCTTGGGGCTAGGCAGAGGGGTGGTGACCTTCACCGGCGGCTGAGGAGGCCGGATGGCCGAGGTCAACCACGGAGTTGACCGCGGTTGGGCGTTGCAGACACGAGCGGGAGAACGTGCTGAGGTAGAAGACGGGAGGAGAATTGTCATCCTACCCACAGGTGCACAGGGCCCTGAGCCCAATGGCGCATGGGTAGTGGTGTATTTTCACCAGTCTTGGTGGCCTAAACAAAAGAAAAATGAAAACAAGTAAGTGCTAACGTATCAACTCCTTATTGGACAATCAAGTTTTATGTTGTAAAAATCATAACTCTTGCTAGAATACTCAAATGAGGAAAGTTTATACATGAACATTTATCATAAAAATATGAGAAACACAATAAAATTGGTTTGAGAACCTAAATCTGTTCCTATTTGCATAAGTGTGTTAATCTAATGAAAAGTGCTTATGTATTAGATTAAGAAACCCTAATTGAGCATATTGGTTAAGTTCATGATGCTTAGTTGATGAAATTGAGTAATTGCAACCTGTTGAATAGTTAATGATGAACTTGAACTAGATCGTTTCTTGCATAATTTAGGATTTTTACCTCATATGAGAATGATTAAGCATTTATAAACCCTAATTTAGGGTAAAAGAGGATAAGATCATATTTAAGTTAAAAAATGTGAAAATATGTTGTTAAATAATGGTTCTAAGTTATTTTGAGTATAAAAGTTCCTAATTGTGGATAAATGCCCTTGATATGGTAATTAGGGGTTTTCTAATGAAGAAAGGTGGAATTAATGATAAATAGAGTTCGTATGTGAATTTGATCATAATGAACTATGAGTTGTTAATCCGGAAGGAACCAAAGATTATAATTATGCCTAATGATCTTGTCATGAATTAAAAGGATGAAAATGGTAGTTTTAATGTAAAATAGGCTTAATGGACTTAATTGATGTTTAATTGTGCCTTTTAATCCAAAATTATGGTTATATGTTGTTGAAAGGTAACCTTAATACCTTTCGTGAAGAGTAGATGAGATAATTAGGGTTTGAGATTAATTTTATAAAATTAGGGTTTAAAATAGTAAAAATGAAAGGAAACCCTAATTGCAATGGAAACCCTAAAAGTGGTCTAGAAACCCTAGGAAGCGAGCTAGGTTTAATAGATCTTGATGGCATGATCGATAATAGAAAAGTTTATGCATATTTCAGGATCTCGTCGTGTGCTTGCTTGCCTATTAGATTTCTTGCATTGATTGGACTAATTCTGTCTCAAATCAGCCTGACAGGTATGTGGTTAATTATGGTTAATCACATTAGTTTCCTAAAGTGTTTCCCGGATGATTTATCGCATTGAATGCAACTTATCAATTTGGATGTTCATACTTGCAAATCATAAAGTCACTATGATTATTACAATAATAATAGAAGTGTGTATTCTCGCACTTACATGCCACCCTGATGGATGATGCCAAAAGGTCAAGCCCAGGAGGGAAGACCAATGGGCACCATGAGTGGTGACCCCAGACACCAAGCTCGGGATTGAGAAGGTGGTATTTATAGAATAATGGGCACTATGAGTGTTGACCCCAGGCACCAAGCTCGGGATTGAGAAGGTGGACTTAAGTCATTAGCAAAAGAGAAAACCTAAGGTGCGTATGCCAGGGTTAGGGAAAAAGCGGTGGAGAATGTCACACTGAAAGCGTAATCTGGCTTGTTAATTAACTTGATTGTGATAATTAGATTATTATCCATATTTGTAAAATTTTGGTTGTCCCCACATACTGGCATATTCTTTTATGGTGA
Source organism: Alisma plantago-aquatica (assembly GCA_963693085.1). Taxonomy (NCBI): domain Eukaryota; kingdom Viridiplantae; phylum Streptophyta; class Magnoliopsida; order Alismatales; family Alismataceae; genus Alisma; species Alisma plantago-aquatica. The sequence goes on along the minus strand of OY856409.1, from coordinate 969,232,961 downwards.
CTGATGTTTTGTTTGTCAGCGTTTTAGGTACAAGATTGAAAAGGACAGACAGTAAAGTGGCATATGTGGAATTAAATAAGAATTAAAGTACAAAGGAGGATTAGTTAGAATAGACTCCAGAGGTGGATAGAAGTAGATATCCAAGTTTTTTAAAAAGGTATGCAAAGTTTTATTTTATACCAGATTTCAGTTTAGTTTGGTAGAATTTCATAATTATTATTGATTATTTGTCGAACCTTTGATCCTGTTAATTGGGATAATGGCTCTGACCTCTTAGTCTCCATTAATTGGGGGTTACTAGGAGGCGAGGTTGTTACATTTGGTATCAGAGCCATAACCCCTCCAGTAGGTGGGGCCCACATGGGCATGTGGCATGCCAATCTTGAGTCGTGCGGTCCAGTCATGTAGAAATGGGCTGTCCATGGTTGACGTAGCCACCCTTGCACTGGTATTCTATGATCGGGAGTTGGGTGTCCATGGGCCATTGTGGGTTTGCACTGAAATGGGATCAGATTATGAGGCCATATAGTTGATACTTGACGAGGATGTCAAGAGTTTAAGTGGGGGAGATTGTAACATCCTAGGATTTCAAGCCTCATATAAGTTGATCTTAAAAGGAATGATTGGACTACCCATATCACCAATGTGCACCTCCTTTTCCGGGAGTCCATCACTAAGAACTCCATAGTTAAGCGTGCTCATCTTGGAGTAGTACTGGGATGGGTGATGTGGCATCCAACTTATAAAACACAAGATAAACTAAGCGGAAGCGAATCATTTGCAGCGGATTACTGAAAATCACTAAAAATTAAAAGTTTTTGCAAAGAAATCCACACATAGGAATTCTTTTTCATCAAGAACCAAAATATAATATTTACATTCTGTTCCATAAGTACACAACCTGTACTATCTCTTCTCAAGGATTACAACATCAGCTGTCCTATTCAACATTATGTACAAACAACATAAAACCTCGAGGCATCAAGCCAAAATCTAGAGTCGATGATGAAAGCACTATCTATAAATCCCGAGGACCTGAGAGTACAGAGACGAATTATAGGACTACTATCTATACAACTAGACAGGCAGTATATTCACATGAGATATTACTGTTGTCCTCGATGCTGTTGTTGTTCCTTCTCTACTAAAGGTTTCCTGCCTCTTTGTCCGCGTCCACCTAAAAACATTGGATGGGGGTGGGACAATTGTAAATTTCCCCAGCAGGAGATATAACTCTCCGCCAAAACATTGTAATTGCAATTTAAAGATATGAAACTGGGCAGATGATAAGCATTTTAAAGCATTCTCAACTTTGAAAGCATTGCAGCTATTTAAGAGAGAGTAATATATCATCTATTCTTTTAAAAAGGAATAGGAATGACATGTATATCATCTATACATCATATTATACCATCATATCAAACTTTTCTTGTGACACTCATCATCTTGTTATGTCACCCATGAAACACTCTTGTTCCATTCTGTTGGCCTTAGCCAACCTATTTAATAGATAAGGAGATATATCTACCATGTACTCATATATCAACAATACATGCACTGGGTTGATACCTATCCTGTGTTACTATTACAGGCATTGGTCTATTACCAATCCCGTGTCATTAGTATAAACATTACCATGAAGTGCATAGGTCACACATCAGAATGGTCCAACTATCTTTAATGATATGGACCCATTTCAGGTTAAGGCATTGCCTACAATAAGGTTGCCTATACTCAATCATTTAAGGTATTTTACCTTTATAAGGTTTCACCCACTACTTTATTATCAGGGTTCTGGTTTGTCATCATATTGTCCAAGATTAAGGCTTCATGTATTATAACTTCAATTAGGGTTTCACACCTTTACCCTTTACTAGGGCTTTGGGATTTCACACGCTATCATACTTCATTAGAGTTAGGATTGCATATAGAATCACCCTTCATTAGGATTTCACATCTCATTGCCTATACTTAATGTTTACTATTCATCCCAACTAGGGATTTCTCATGGAATCACCCTAAATTAGGGTTTCACATCCCATTGTCCATGATTAGGGTCTACTATTCATCCCAACTAGGGTTTCTCATGGAATCACCCTCAATTAGGGTTTCACATGGAATCAACCTCAATTAGGGATTCTCATGGAATCACCCTAAACTAGGACTTCCACTATGGTTACTCACAACTTGGGTCTACTATTCATCTCCATTAGGATTTCATTTATTTGTTCATAATTAGAGATTCACTATTCATCCCAATTAGGATTTTACATCTCATTTCCCTAATTTGGAGTTTCATATATCGTTACCCTGGATCAGGGTTACATCCTCACCCTGGATTAGGGTTTCAATTAGGGTTTATGTTCCTGATTAGGGTTTCATGATCTCTTTACTTAAGGATCATACCCTATTCATCACATGATCAATACTCATGTATGAATTCCTTTCCATCATCCTCTCAACTTGATTAGGTTACATCAACCCTTCAATCAAGTACATACAACTATGATTACCATAATGTACCAAGTCATTGTTCTTATAAGCAATTAGGGTTCATCCCTTAATTGGCACTAATCACTTAGGTAGTATTAGGGTTTCAACCTTTGTACCTTCATTGATTATCATTACTAATCATCATTGGATCAATGGATCATTCATCATCTTAATTCTCAAGAGATTCAATCGCATTGGACCTCCATTACATAAGGTATCCAATTGATTAACCAATTGAGTCCTCAATTACATTAGGTATCCAAAAGGATTAACCAATTGAGTCCTCAATCCATTTGACTACTTGATCCGCAAACGGTCTTGGTCTTTCAAAGTTCAAACGGTTTGAAACTGTTTGCTAAAGGTGGTCTCTTGAAACTGTTTGTTAAAGCACTCTTGAGATTGATTGAGCCTCAAACGGTTTGGGATCATTTGGTCCCACCGTTTGGCCCCAAATTATCTTGAGACCGTTTGGTCCAAACCTCAAAACCGCATGGACCAAAAATAGTCTCAACCAATCAAATTGAAATAGGGTTTCCAATGTTGATTCCTTCAATCATTGAATTCATGGAACCAATCATCAATTGGACCTATCATCATACTTCAATTGAGTTAAATAGGTCAACCTTCAACTGATTTTACCCTCAATTGGTCATCCATTAGGGTTTGAATCAATTGAATTAGGGTTTGGAATCGATGATCCTTCAACATTAATCAATGTAAGATCAATTACTTTGAAACCATTGAACCATCATCCAAATTGAAAATGACCTGACCCCAAACAGTCTTGAGGTTGTTTGGATGACCTCCAAATGGTCTTGAGACCATTTTCCCATGTCAACATCGAAATCAAAGTCAATCAATCAAAGTTTGGATCATTGGATTAATCAACAAATCAGCATTTGATTGCACTTCAACTTAGTACCTTTAGATCTTCAAACACCTAACCATAGTCAACCCTAGACCTCCAAACGGTCTTGGGATCATTTGTATGACCTCCAAATGGTATTGAGACTGTTTTCCCATCATATCATCATCAACCATGTCATTCAATTAGGGTTTGAATCCTAGGATTGGTCACCAAATCAGCACTTAATTGTATTTCAATTTGGTATCTTTGGACCTTCAAACACTTGACCAAAATTAACCCTAGACCTCCAAACGGTCTTGGGTGACCCCCGACCGTTTGGGTGATCCCCAAACAGTTTTGAAACCATTTGGGTCAATCAACCCAAAACATCATCCCAAACACTTGCAAAATCAACACTTAGCCAATTAGGGTTCATACCATATCTTTGGATCTTCAAACACTTAAACATACTCAACCCTAAACCTTCAAACGGTCTTGGGTGACCTCCAAACGGTCTTGAAACCATTTGGGTCAATCAACCCAAGTTTCAAACTCAATTACTTATGAAATCAGCACTCAACCCGATTAGGGTTTAGGTGATTGTTGGACCTTCAACTCATGAACCAATTGGAGTTAATCAATAATAATTGGCGGGTCATTAACCTAGATCATTATGAACAAGTCCAAAAATGGTCAACCCTGGTCAACATCACCAAACGGTCTTAAACCGTTTGCTTCTATGCGGTTTAGTGAAACCGTTTCATTCCAAACAGTTTGAAACTGTTTGCTCCCAAAACACAAACCGTTTGGACATTTGATTGAAACCGTTTGGTCTAGATATTTGGGGAGGTGTGTGCTTATGATGATTTCATCATCATAAAGCTCTAGACCCACGAAACCTGCTGTGATTTCCATGGAGATTGCATCAATCAACCAAATCAATTATTGTAAATGTAGAAATGATCATTATTTGATAAGGAATTGAATGCAATAACAAAATCAAGGGTTCAAGTTATAAAACCCGCCTCCTATTGAGCTCCAAATCTCCAAGATCACGGAAACAATGGTGGATGCAACTCCTTTCACCATTCCAAGGCTCGTCCTCAAGGTTTGAGTGAAAAGGAATGTTTAGAATTGAAGATGAGATCGAAATAGGAAGAAATCATGCATTGATTTGTGATTTCCACCATGAAATCGTGGTGAACCAAGGTCAAGAAGCTTACCAACAAGTAGGGAGTCGTCCTCCTGATCCTACCAAGCTCCCTTGGTCGTTTCCCAACCAAGGAGAAGAAGTGGGGTCGTAAAAGCCTTTCATTTGGCTTGTAAAAGGTCTTTTTATAAAAATTTCAATGAGAGAGAATATGCTTTGTAAAAATCCATTTAATCCCAAAAATATGGCCTCCTCTTCCCCCTCATCTTCCTTAGGAACGAAGATATCTTGTTTTCCTCGTATTCCTCTCAATTATCCATGATTTAAAGAAAAGCAAATCAAGCACCTTAAATCATATAATATTAATATCCATATGTGAGTGGATATTTCTTTTTCTTATAAAATTGTGAATGAGTTATCCATTCCCTTGAATATTTTCATGGTCCTTGCAAGGCTCAGGGATGTCCACGAACATCTTAATCCAACCATTTTAATTTTGGTTGAAGGCCCTTTAATTAATACATTTATTTTTGCCCTAAATCAAATCAGGGTTTCAATTAGGATTAAATCTTGATTATTTTAATATCAATATTCTCTCTCCTACAACTTAATTCAAATGAGGCGCCCCTCTCATTTTCTTTGCTCTACATGGTGCCAAGAAACATTAGGGACCTTATTGAAGTGGTAATTTGTATATTGAACCCTAGGTTTTGGGTAAATTGCACTTTACACCAAAACTAGGTTTTAATGCACAAACATTGCTTTATCAGCTTTTCCATGGTACTCAGGCTACCACAAGCCATACCTCCGCACCATCTTCATTCTCATGATGCTTAAAAATATGAGGAACATCTTATCATGCAAAATTTGCAATTTAACCCCTCAAATTGGGTAATTTGCAATTTAGTCCAAAATGAGCAAACATTGCTTCAACATTGTTCAAACATGACCAAAATTGAAACATTAGTTCCTCATGAGCCCTAAATACTTTTCACAAGATAAGATTAAGCATATAATCATATTTATTTATTAAAACACCTAGGGTTAAAGCATAACCCAGGTCAGGGATGTTACAGGTGACATGTCGGGAAGTTGATCCTGGCATGCACGTGAGTGAGGACAAAGTGCACTGTTAAGGCTAGTGGTGGTCTGTGGGGACAGTCATCATTCCTAAAACTCTACTAGAGCCTTGGGCAGTGGGCCCAAGTGTTACAAATGGTATCAGAGCATAGGTTGCTCATTTAATCTTTAATAATTATTAAATTTTACAAACTCCGTAGAACCCAAGGGAGTTATTAGAGGATTTTCCGAAAGATAGAGGTGTCTAGAAAAGGATCACGTCCGAGGGTTGGCAATATTTTCCTCCGCACCACTAGTCGGAATATGAGGACTCTCGGATTAGGGTGACTACCTGGCCAATGTCTCATGATTTGACTCGAAATAAGATATCTTTAGGACTCTCTCATCTTGTTCATCCCTTCTCAACTCAAATGTTGTTAATGACCTTAAGGATTAGGGTTTTCTCTCTTTTCCTCACCCTCTTAAGGTATGGGTAAGGTTGATAAGGTCTAAGGAATCCTCCACCAAATTAATGAAAAGCATGTAAATAAGATGTCATGGACATAAGCTTAATAGATTAAGCGTAAACTAAAGAATAGATACATGCTTAGGTCGTATGACATGAGTTGTAATTACCCTCAGCAGAGACCTGAGGCTAGACCTTCTTGTTAGGAGGATGAGTAGAGAGAGTTGGTCATGGAGGTAGAGATCTCCATTAAAAGTAGAGACCTGGCACATCCTTTGAGGATGATGCTAACCTTAACCCTATGTGGTGGTTAGAGAGAGAGGTGGCATGATGAGTTAGATGTCATGATAGACCAAGTGTGTGGACATTCTTTTGGATGCCCATGACATTATGAGCCATGTGAGGTTGGATGACCTAGTGCCTTTAGCGACCCAACCCTGGGAAGGGTCGTGTATGTTAGAGAGAATGATAGCTCTTTTATTGTTGTGGTTAGAGAAGGACCTATAGAAACCCTATGAGCTTATGAAAGTAGGGCATAGCATGCACCCAGAGTACGTTAGTGGTGTGAGCAATAGGCTAAAACCCTGGCCAGGAGAGTATGATGGATAACTTATGAGATAAGCATAAAGAACTATGGATAATCTTGAGCAAACATAAGTTGAATATAGGCTTCACCCAGGTAGGGGTATGCTTGTGAGCTTGATCCATCTTCATGGAGAGAGGACCTCTAATAGTGAGGCTAGTTGTAGGATTATCTCTAGAGAGAGAGAGCAGAATCCAAGCAAGAAGGTTGGAAGCTTAGACTCTGAGATATGAGGAACAATGGGGAGTTGAGGATGATGCAACCTAAGTGGGTGGTTGTAGTTGCCACATGAATGAACCCTGGGGCTGAAGATATCTTGGTTGCCTTTGGAGAAACCAAAACCTCGAGAGAAGGTGAGGCTACTGGTACCTATGAGCTTATGGTATAGATGTTCACCTTCTAGGGTTAGGAAGAAGAGTTTCTTGGACCATGAAGAGGCTTAGTATCAGGTTGTGAGGCCTTATATATTGTTGGTTGTCCTTGAGGAGGACTCCACTCTGAAGTCTTGTTCGAATAGAAGGATCTTGGGAAGTGCATGTCATACCTTGGACATGTTTGGTTCGTGGTTAAAAGTTGAGCTGATAGTTGGACATCAGAAAAGTGAACCTAGGGTTCCTAGGCCTAAGAGGGGAAGTGACGGACCTAATGCTCATGACGAGATTTGAGTTTCTATAGATTCGAGCATGGCACTCCTCATGTTTAGAGGAAAGGGAAACCCCTTAAGTCTAAGGTATGTTTGTTGAAACCCTCACAACTAAGTTGATGACATGGGAAGGCATGATCTTGATCCAATGTTGAGGAATGATAACAAGTATGACCTAGCATGGTTTAGTAGGTGGTATGCTTGTGCCTTAGTAGCTTTCTAGGGTTAAGAAATTCTCATGTGGATGTAAACCCTAGACATAAGCATGTTTGTGACCTTTGTTATCAAGGTGTAATTTCCTCCCATCCTGGGAGAGGGACCCTTTTGTAGGGTGTATACCAGTTTTGTTGGTTTTGAGGTAACCTAAAGAGGTTTCAATAGGATCTTGAGATGCTAAGTGAAAAGTACATAGTATGCGAATGAACCTATAGACCCATAGATAACCATCTCTAAGTGCATGTGGATGTGTTATCATGGAGGTAATCGTTATGGGGCCTGACCAAGGTAGGCAGGTCGGCATGACCCCTATTAAAGGATGAAAGTCAACCCATGAATACATAGAGAGAGGGTGGAGACTTGGGTAAAGTTCTAAGTTGGACATGTACTATATTAGAATCCTAAGTCTATCCTAGGGTCAGGTAGGGATAAGACCAATGGAAGTAGGAATTTCCTAATTCCCTAGTTGCACATGACCATAGGGTCGGTAGGTAACAACTATCATTGTCTAAGGGCCATGGGTAGGAGATTGATCACCTTCATGAACTCATGGGACCCAAAGGGCAGATGAGTAGGGCACTCTCTAGATGCATAAGGGAAGAGGGATGACCCCAAAAGTACCGACACCCTACAGACCTAGAGGAGATGACCAAGGATTGTGTGGTGACCCAAGTAGGTTCGAGACCAGTTTACCATGGAAGTAACTTTGATATCATGATGAGTGTGATGTAGAAACATATGTTTCACGTTTCAACTTAGATTTGAAAGTGTAATGGTAAGATGGGATGTACCATCTCTCCTCTTGGAATGGGAAGAACTTTGTATTTGGACTGTAGCCAGATGCTTATTTCCTCTTATTATGGGAGTGAGAGATAGGACAATACACATGCCATACACCAAGGATAAAGATGATGTGAGTTGGAACATTGCTATGAGGTATGAGGGCAGAGATGATAACATACCCGTGTGAAGTGAATGATATGTGGATGGTTTAAAAATATCAAGAAAACTAAGGTATTCATCTTATGAGGATGTTTTTATCATGAGCTATGTGGAATTTGCAAGTGATACAAGGTTGAGTTTGATAACTAAGAAGATGAGCTCAGATTTTTCTTGATGAAGATAGACTTAGAGTTGAGATGATAAGTGGAATACATGTCTTCAACATTACCTAATACATAAGGATGTGAGGCAGTTATGGATGCTTTGGTTGGGATACAACTATCTAGTGGAAAGGCTAGAAGGGGTTGTTAGGTTAACCCTAAGTTGGAAAAAGAAGATATGTTTGGCTAACACTCAGATGTGATGAGATCTGTTGAACAAGTTAGTGGTGGTTTGGTTAGCCAGTCTAGGCCTTGATGCAATGAAAGGATGGTTGTAGAGCCTCATATATACTTCTCTGGAAAAGAAGGCAATGAAACCCTGATTAGAGTGGTTTAGGGTTTCAGAGGAATTAATCTTGAGGAATCATGACATACAAGAGATCGTGATTTTAAGATCACCATACACCTATTACGACCCCACCTTCCGGTAACACCCAATTAAGGGAGACTGAGAGGTCGAAGCCGCACACATAATTTCCGGATCAAAGGTTCTACAAATAACCAGTAACAATTATTAAATTCTACCAACTATACTGAAAAATGGTACAAATAAAAAAACTTTATATACCTTTTGAAAACTTGGAATTCTAAACTTATATCCATGTATGAATTCTACTCTAACTAATCCTCCTTGCATTTTAATTCATGTATTTCACAATATGACGATTTACTATTTGTCCTTTTGGCTTTGTACCTAAAATGGCGACAAACAAAATGTCGGTCAGCATAAAGCTAGTATTTGGGGGAAACAATAATCATGTAAATATGTTAACAATGTAATCATTCAATTAATCATTTAACAACCAATATTACATTTTAAATATAACTCTGCGATCCATGAGTACTCTATGCTCTGTGTTGTCCCTGCAATGCACCTGGACACTACCTTCTTTATGGTAGATCCCCATTAAACCCCTCATGATCCACCTAACAGGTGAACCAGTTTCTAGGGTTGAGTCACATGGAACTACCCTTAGGTAGACCACTCCTTAACTCATGGTATGCTAAAGAGTCTCATGGCACTACACGTAGGTAGCCCAGTTTCTAACTCACGGTAACCTAGACCCTGCTCTAGGATTATCCCTTTTTTAGCCTTTTCAAAGCAACAGAGGTGGACCTGGATCTAGCCAGTTATATTTATATTTATGGTGATAATCATAGACACTCTATAGTTGCATGAAATAAATATAAATCCAATAGTTATTTTTCAAGCAACGATAAAACGTTTAGAAATCGCCACGAAACTAGAGCAGTTATTCATAAGCGTAACCACATACCTGTTATTGTAGTTTTGGAGATAGAATCAAATATGCAGGGAAATCCAATCAATCAAGCAAAGATGAATAGAAATCCTGAAATAAAAGTACAAGTTTCCTTTTATTAATAGTTATCCAATTTCATCATATTCCTTAGGGTTTCTATTCCAATTTTAGGGTTTCCTTGGCAATTAGGGTTTTGCCTCCATTATTAATTATTATGAACCCTAATTCATCAAATCTACATAAAACCTTTAAATCTTCTTATCATCATTTAGTAATTTACTTACTTAATCTGAAATAACATGGTTTTCCTCTTCTTTTACTCTAAATTAGGGTTTCCATATATATTACCTTTCATTTATCGACATAAACCCTAAATTAACCAATTTTGTATACAAAATGGTTGAAAACTCCATATTAAGTATCAACAAGTTATTACCTTTCTAATTAACCTATTAACTTATAGAGATTCACCCTTTTTTATACAATTAGGGTTTCTAATTACTTTTAATACACTTTTATACCAAATTAAAGGACTCTTGCAAAATGAGATAGAACTAGATTCTCAAAATATTTTTATCATATTCCTCATATTTTTATATGCAACTCTCATATATAAAGTTTCTTCATATGATATTCCTAGCGATCTCTATTAATTTTGCAAGGAAAAGCAATTTCTGGATTATTTGAGCAGAGAGGGATGTATAGTGATTTTTCATGGATGTTCGATTGGTGTGCCTATGGTCCGCGCCTTGATCCAATGTTCATTGTCGATCAGCTCCACTAACTGGTTTGTGTGCCCCGCTGCTTGCTGCTGATCGTTGGAACTCACTTGAGTCCACGATGGGTCTCAATCGAACGCCTCACGTCCACCGGCTCCACTATCTTAGTTGTGCACCCTACCCTTTCAGCTAATCCGTTGGATCGCGCTAGGGCTCATGATGGTCTAAAGATCTAAGGGCTGCTGCTCGTCTCCTTCTTCTTCTTTTGCTCTTCAGAACGCGACGGTGCCGCGGCGGTGACCTCGCCTGAGCTAGATCGATAAGGAGTAAGAGAGGGTTTCAGAGCTTAAAAACTGGCCGTTGAGGTTCACGAGGGTGAGGACGATCTTGAGGGGTCCTATATATAGGGTGTAGAAGTCTCCTTTATGGCTTTCTCAACCCCACCGCCAATCCTATCTTCAGCCCAATTGGGCATTTTGCACAATCACAAGGAAAGGTCATCAATATATGGTCGGGAAGCTTTGTCTCTTCTTCCCGAGTCCAATGGAATGTAGTCCACGAGTGCACATGCACTAAAACAGTCGGAAATCCAAGGAGAAAGTTCCCCTGTGGGCATGCTACAGTCTGCGTCCCATTGGGACTTTGACAATGAGTCGGGTCGGTTGGATCAAGATCCAACTACCACTATCATTAGCGCCCAAACAAAGAGGGAAAGATTTCTTAAATTCCAAGGAAATTCCTTATTTTGAAGATAACTTGAAAAAGCAATAACTCCCAATTCGTAATTCATTTTTAATTCAAAATTTAAAGGAACCTCTTTTATGCTTTTATATTTCTTCTTGCAAAAATTGGGATCATTATCTCAAGGAAATGGTTCCTTTTCTTCAGTTGCAAGATAACACCTAATTATTCATATTTTCCATATATTCTCTATTTCCTTCGCTATTATATTATTATCCTGGGTTCCTTGAACCCCAAGGAACCTTTATATTTCGAAATTATATTTTGGAAAAAATATCTCTTAAACTTTTATTCTTGTAGATGCATCTATATTCATTATTTCTCATTATCTTGGTTATTTCTTATTTAAATAACTCTTTTTGAGGTTTTCTCTTTATTTCTCTTTTATTTTCCTCATTGGTATTCCTTTTTAGCATTAGGAATCCTTGGGATACGAAAATACATCAAGGATAACTCAATTATATATATTTTCACTTATTTTCCACATTTTATCATTGTTTTCAATTTCTTTCTTAATAAAGAAATATTTAATTGATCTTTTCTTTTCTTATTGCCTTTTGTTTGCAGCTTTGGGTTCCTTGGGACCCAAGGAACCCAAGAGGCACGAAATCCCTCTTTGGATTTGCCTTCTAGAGGTTTCCACATTTTTCTTTCCTCTATTCACTTATTTACTCAATAATAGAGTTTCTTTTGTCCTTTCTTTGTTATTGGGCCCAATAGCCAATAAAGCCCACGAAACAATCATCAAGGCTATTGTAAATGAAATCCATTCATTCAAAACAAATTATATCCTTATTTGTTCAAATATATTTAATATGAGAAATTACGTTTCTCACAAAATGAACCCAAAAATTGGGGTTGTAACATCCGTCCCCTTTTATAGGAATTTTGTCCTCAAAATTCTATCAAACAAATAAATAATTCAGGATAAGACTTGTCCATGTCCATCATTGGCCCCTATGTGGCTTTACCATACTCATGGCGCTTCCAAAGAACCTTTATCATCATATATTCTTTTCTCTGAGTTCTTTCACCTTGGCATCTATAAACCTCATAGGTGACTCAGGCCATTTCAGCCTCCCTTGGGGCTCACTAGGTTCATTGCTCTGCACATGGTCCGAATCCCTCACATTGTGCTCTAAATTGGACACATGGAACTCATCACACATCACTTTATCCTGAGTGGTAAGGTTAAACATAACCTTCTCCACCAATCCATCTCAAATGGACTCATGTATCGAGGACTCAATTTTTTTAGCTATAGCTCAGAGGGGTCAGATTTTCATGTCACATATTCTCCCACAGTGAACTACATGTCAGTCTACTTTGCATCTGCTCACGACTCCCGTCGTCTCTAGGCTCCTTTTAGCCATTGCATGATCAAAGCGACTTCATATGTATACACTGTGGTCCTTTTCTAACCATCATGTGGTCTTTTCACCAACATCACCTTACTGAAGTGGTGACCGACACAAGCTCCCTTACCGAGATTCTTTAAAACTCGATACTGGTTATGGTGGTTATTCATCACATCTTACAAAAAAATGTCTCTATGTATCACCCTGAACGAGCACACATGCTCTCATCAAACCCTCTAGTCTGGATCATACTAATCATTAGTTAGGGGTGATAAGTGGTACTAACATTGAGTTCTTCATGTATCTTCTTCCACCTTATGGAAGGGAACCTTTAGGTCAAACTCAAGAACCTTTTATCTCACTCCATGGTGTAGTTTAACCATTTCTCTCATGGGTAGTTCAACCATATCTGTCCCTTGACAAAGCTCTTTCTTTCTCATGTCATCTAGGTAAGGCGATCTACCATAACCCATATTGCATCTCGACCTTCCTTGGTCCAGGGGAGACTTACAACATCCTTAGTGATGAACTCCCTTTCCCTTTTGGGGACTCTTTATCCTTTATAACAATGCACTGGGTTACTGGTGTTCATCCTTCACCTCCTGGTTTGCATGGTCATATGCCACATGCAACTTTATCTTAAGCATCCAAAGTACTACTATCACTTACTATCCTTGTAGTACCATGGTGTATAGTGATTTCCAATCATGATTTCCTATATTCTCATGATTCCTCAAGCTTGATACCTCAGAAACCCTAAACCACTCTAATCAGGGTTCCATCACCTTCCTTTCCAAAGAAGTACATCTGAGGTTCTATCACCATCCTTTCATTATATTAAGGACTAGGCTGACTAACCAAACAACTTGTTCAACATATCTTGTTACATCTGAGTGTTAGCCAAACATATATTCTTTCTCAATCTTAGGGTTAGTCTAACAACCTCAACTTCTTCTAGCCTCTAGCTAAACTAGGAAGCTATATCTTAACCAGAGCATCCATTACCACTTCACATCCTTAGGTATTAGGTAATGTTGGAGACATACACCTTCATGTATTCCACTTATCATCTCATCTCGACTCTAAATCTATCTTCATCGATAAAACTCTGGGCTCATCCTCATGATGATCAAAATAAACCTTGCATCACTTGCAAATTCCTCATAGCTCATGCTAAAACATCCTTATAAGATGACTACCTTATTCCTCTTTAGTGTTGGTAACCCATGTAGGTATCGTTCACTTCACCAGGGTATGTTATCCTATCTATCCTCATACCTCGTAGAAACATTCCAACTCACAACATCTTTTATCCTTGGTGTATGGCATGCGTATTGTCCTATCTCTCACTCCCATAACAAGAGGAAATAAGCATTTGGCTGCAGTCCAAATACAGAGTTCTTCCTGTTCCAAGAGTAGAGATGGTACATCCCACCTTGTCAGTACACCTTTAAGTCTAAGTTGAAATGTGCCTCACATGTCACTTCATCACAATCATCTCTATATCAAAGTTACCTCCATGAAAAACTGGTTTCGAACCTACTTGGGTCACCACACAATCCTTGGTCATCTCCTCTAGGTTTATAGGGTGCTGACACTTTTAGAGTCATCCCTCTTCCCTTATGCATCCAGAGAGTGCCCTACTCATCCGCCCTTTGGGTCCCATGAGTTCATGAAGGTGATCAATCTCCTATCCCATGGCCCTCAGACAATGATAGTTGTTACCTCCCGACCTTATGGTCATGTGCAACTAGGGAATTAGGCAACTCCTACTTCCATCGGTCTTATCCCTACCTGACCCTAGGATAGACTTGGGATTCTCATATAGTACATGTTCAACTTAGAACCTTACCCAAGCCTTCATCATCTCTCTCTCTCTCTCTCTACATTCATGGGCTGACTTTCATCCTTTCATAGGGATCATGGCAACCTACCTACCTTGATCAAGCCTCATACTGGTTACCTCCATGGTAACACATCCATATGCACTTAGAGATGGTTATGTATGGGTCTAGAGGTTCATCCTCATACCATGTACTTTTCACTTAGTTTCTCAAGATCCTATGAGACCTCTTTAGATTAACTTAAACTAATAAAACTGATATACACCCTACCAAAGGGTCCCTCTCCCAGGATGGGAGGAAACTAAACCTCTTGATAACAAATGTCACAAATACCCTTATGCATCTAGTTTACATCCACATGAGCATGCTTAATCCTAGAAAGCTACTAAGGAACAAGCTATCCACCTACTAAACCATACTGTGTAAGACTTGTTCTCATCCTCAACACCGGATCATGATCATACCTTCCCATGTCATCCACTTAGTTATGAGGGGTTTCCCTTTTCCTTTATATATGAGGAGTACCATGCTCCAAACTATAGCAACTTAATTCTCATCATGAGCATTAGGTACACTACTTCCCCTCTTAGGCCTAGGAACCCTAGGTTCACTTTTTCATGACCAACTACATGCTCAATCTATTAACCACGAATCAGGCATGTATAAGGTTTAACACACACTTTCTTAACCATTTTATACAAGTAACACCTCAGAGTCGAGTCCTCCTCACGGTCATCCAACAAGGTACAAAGGCCTCACAACCTTCTTACTAAACCTCTCCAGGTCTAAGTAACTCTTCTTCTCATCTATACCATAGGTACAGAGGCACCAGCAGACTCATCCTCTCTCTAGGGTTTGGTTCCTCTCATGGCAACTATGATATCATCAGCCTCCAGGGATCATGCATGAGGCAACCACTCTCATCCACTTAGGTCGCATCATCCTAGACTCCCCACTATTTCTCATAACTTGGGGTTTAGGCTTCCAACCTTCTTGCTTGGTTCCTACTTTCTCTCTCTAGATCCAACCCTACAAACAACCTTACTATGAGGGGTTCTCTCTCCAAGAGGAATCAAGCTCACAAGCATACCCCTACATGGTGAAGCTTATAATGTTTGCTCAAGGTCATCCATAGCTCTCATAAGCTATCCATCAAACTCTCCCAGCCAGGGTTTCAACCTTTTTCTTGCACTACTCATACATTCTAGGTGCCTATTAGGCCCATATAAGCTCATGGGGTTTCCATAGGTTCTTCTCTAACCTCAACAATGAAGGAGATATCCTTCACTCTAACATGCATGACCCTTCCTAGGGTTGGGTCGCCAGAGGTACTAGGTCATCCCATCTCTCATGGCTCATACATCATCCAAGGCATGTCCATCCAAACACTTGGTCTAACTCATCATGCCATCTCTCTCTCTAACCTTCACTTAGGGTTAGGGTTAACATCATCCCCAAAGGATGTGCCAGGTCTCTACTTGCAATGGAGATCTCTATCTCCAAGACTAACTTTTTTTCCTTATCCCTCTGACAAGAAGGTCTAGCCTCAGGTCTCTCCTGAGGGCATGACGACTTATGTCATACAAACTAAGCATGTATATATTCCTTTATGCTTAATCTATTAAGCTTATGTCCATGACATCTTATTTACATACTTTTTCATTAATTTGGTGGAGGATTCCTTAGACCTTGTTAACCTTACCCGTACCTCAAGAGGGTAAGGAGAAGAGGGAAAACCCTAATCCTTAAGGTCCTTAACAAAATTTGTGATGAGAAGGGACGAATAAGATGAGAAAGTCCTAAAGGTATCTTATTTCGATTCATACCCTAAGACTTTGGCCAGACAGTCACATGGATCTGGGAGTCCTTGTATTCCGACTAGCGGTGCGGAGGAAAATATTGCCATCCCCCGGTAGTGATCCTTTTCTAGACACCTCTATCTTTCAGATGGTCCTCTAATAACTCCCTTGTGTTCTATGGAGTTTGTAAAATTTAATAATTATTAATGGTTAGTGAGGAACCTACGCTTTGATACCAAATGTTATGACCCCACCTTATGGTTACCCCCAATTAAGGGAGACCAAGAGGTCGAAGCTGCACACATAGTTTCTGGATCAAAGGTTCTACAAATAACCAGTAACAATTATTAAATTCTAACAACTATACTGAAAAATGGTTCAAATAAAAAAACTTTACATACCTTTTGAAAACTTGGAATTCTAAACTTATATCCATGTATGAATTCTACTCTAACTAATCCTCCTTGTATTTTAATTCATGTATTTTACAATATGACGATTTACTGTTTGTCCTTTTGGCTTTGTACCTAAAACACCGACAAACAAAACGTCGGTCAGCATAAAGCTGGTATGTGGGGGAAACAATAATCATGTAAATATGTTAACAATGTAATCATTTAAGAACTAAGATTACATTTTAAATATAACTCCGCGATCCATGAGTATCCTATCCTCTGTGTTGTCCCTACAGTGGACCTGGACACTACCTTCCTTATGGTAGATCCCCATTAAACCCCTCATGATCCACCTAACAGGTGAACCCATTTCTAGGGTTGAGTCACATGGCACTACCCTTAGGTAGACCACTCCTTAACTCATGGTATGCTAAAGAGTCTCATGGCACTACACGTAGGTAGCCCAGTTTCTAACTCACGGTAACCTAGACCTTGCTCTAGGATTACCCCTTTTTTAGCCTTTTCATAGCAACAGAGGTGGACCCGAATCTAGCCAGTTATATGTATATTTATGGTGATAATCATAGACACTCTATAGTTGCATGAAATAAATAGACATCCAACAGTTATTTTTCAAGAAACCGATAAAACGTTCAGAAATCACCGTGAAACTAGAGTGGTTATTCATAAGCGTAACCACATACCTATTATTGCAGTTTTGGAGACATAATCAAATATGCAGGGAAATCCAATCAATCAAGCAAAGATGAATATAAATCCTGAAATAAAAGTACAAGTTTCCTTTTATTAATATTTATCCAATTTCATCATATTCCTTAGGGTTTCTATTCCAATTTTAGGGTTTCCTTGGCAGTTAGGGTTTTGCCTCCATTATTAATTATTATGAACCCTAATTCATCAAATCTACATAAAACCTTTAAATCTTCTTCTCATTATTTAGTAATTTACTTAATCCAAAATAACATGGTTTTCCTCTTCATTTACTCTAAATTAGGGTTTCCATATATATTACCATTCATTTATGGACATAAACCCTAAACTAACCAATTTTGTATACAAAACGGTTGAAAACTCCATATTAAGTATCAATAGGTTATTACTTTCTAATTAACCTATTAACTTACAGAGATTCACCCTTTTTTATACAATTTGGGTTTCTAATTACTTTTAATACACATTTCTACCAAATTAAAGTACTCTTGCAAAACGAGATAGAACTAGATTCTCAAAATATTTTTATCATGTTCCTCGTATTTTTCTATGGAACTCTCATATATAAAGTTTCTTCATACGAGATTCCTAGCAATCTCTATTAATTTTGCAAGGAAAAGCAATTTTTGGATTATTTGAGCAGAGAGGGATGTATACTGAATTTTCGTGGCCGTTCGATTGGTGTGCCTATGGTCTGCACCTTGATCCAATGTTCTTTGTCGATCAACTCCACTAACTGGTTTGTGCACCCTGCTACTTGCTACTGATCGTTGGATCTCACTTGAGTCCACGATGGGTCTCAATCGAACGCCTCGCGTCCACTGGCTCCACTATCTTAGTTGTGCGCCCTGCCCTTTCAGCCGATCCGTTGGATCGTGCTTGGGCTCATGATGGTCCAAAGATCTAAGGGCTCCTACTCGTCTCCTTCTTCTTTTGCTCTTCAGAATGCGGCGGTGCCACGGTGACGACCTCGCCTGAGCTAGATCGATCGGGAGTAAGAGAGGGTTTCACAGCTTAAAAACTGGCCGCCGAGGTTCGCGAGGGTGATCTTGAGGGGTCCTATATATAGGGTGTGGAAGTCTCCTTTAGGGTTTTCTCAACCCCGCCAACAATCCTATCTTCAGCCGAATTGGGCGTTTTGCACAGTTACAAGGAAAGGTCATCAATATATGGTAGAGAAGCTTCGTCTCTTCTTCCTGAGTCCAATGGAACATAGTCCACGAGTGCACATGCATTGAAACAGTCAGAAATCCAAGGAGAAAGTTCCCCTGTGGGCATGCTACAGTCTGCGTCCCATTGGGACTTTGACGATGAGCTGGTTCGGTTGGATCAAGATCCAACGGCCACTATCATTAGCGCCCAAACAAAGAGGGAAATATTTCTTAAATTCCAAGGAAATTCCTTATTTTGAGGATAACTTGAAAAACAATAACTCCCAATTCGTAATTCCTTTTTAATTCAAATTTTAAGGGAACCTCTTTTATGCTTTTATCTTTCTTCCTGCAAAAATTGGGATCATTATCTCAAGGAAACAGTTCCTTTTCTTCAGTTGCAAGATAACACCTAATTATTCATATTTTCCATATATTCTCTATTTCCTTCGCTATTATATTCTTATCCTGGGCTCCTTGAACCCCAAGGAACCTTTATATTTCGAAATTATATTTTGAAAAAAAAAATCTCTTAGACTTTTATTCTTCTAGATGCATCTATACTCATTATTTCTCATTATCTTGGTTATTTTTATTAAAATAACTCTTTTTGAGGTTTTCTCTTTATTTCTCTTTTATTTTCCTCATTGGTATTCCTTTTGGATGCCCAAGATGAAGTTGCACGTGGTATGTTGCCATGCATGATAGGAGGTGAAGGACAAACACCAATAACCCAATAAGTTGATATAGAGGATAAAGAGTCCCCGAGAGGGAATGGGAATTCATCACTATGGATGTTGTGGTAATTCTCCCCTAGACAAGGAAGGTCAAGATGTAATATGGGTTATGGTAGATCTCCTTACCTAGATGACATGAGAAAGAAAGTGTATTGTCAAGAGATGGATCCAATTGAACTACATATGAGGAATATGGTTCAACTACACCGTGATGCGAGTTTAAAAGTTCTTGAGTATAACCTAAAGATTCACTTCCATGAGGAGAAAGTATGTATATTTTGAACTTGTTATTAGTACAATTTATCACCCTTTAATAATGGTTAGTATGATCCAGACTAGAGGGTCTGATGAGAGCATGTGTGCTTGTTCAGGGTGATACCTAGAGACATTTCTTGTCCTCTGTAAGATGTGATGATAACCACCATAGCCAGTATCAGGATGTAAAGAAGCTCTGTAAGGGAGGTTGTGTCAGTCACCACTTCATTAAGATGATGTTGGTGAAGGGGCCTCGTGAAGGTCAGAAAAAGACTACAGTGTGTGCAGATGAAGTCGCTTTGATTGTGCAATGGCTGAAAGAGAGCCAGGGGTGACATGAGTCGTGAGTTGATGCAAAGCAGACTGACATGCAGTTCACTGTGGGAGAGTATGTGATGTGAAAATCCGACCCCTCTAAGGTACAACTGAGAAAGCTGAGTCCCCGATATATGGGTCCTTTTGAGATGGATTGGTGGAGATGGTTGTGTTTAGCCTTACCCTTCATGATAGCATGATGTTCCATGAGTCAGATCTAGAGCACTATGTGAGGTACCCAAACCATGTGCTGAGCCCTGAACCTATTCAACTTTTTGAGGGGCTGAAAAATCCTGAGTCACCTTTGAGGGTACGATATACCAAGGTAAGAAAGAACTCAGATGGAAGAATATGAGATGATGATGGTTCTTGGGAATCACCATGGAAAGGGTAAGGCCACATGGGAGTGATGATCGACATAAGAAAGGCTTATCCTGTTTGTTTGTGTGCCTGGTGGAATTTTGAGGGAAAAATTCTTATAAGAGGGAAAGGATGTTACAACCCTAATTTTTGGATTCTTTTGGTGAGAAATTTAATTTATTCTATTAAAGATATTTGAACAAATAATGATATAATTTGTTTTGAATAAAAGGATTTCATTTACAATAGCCTTGTTGGTTGTTTTGTGGGCTTTATTGGATATTTGAGCCCAATAATAAGGAAAAGATAAAGGAAACTCCATTATTAAATGAGTAAATGAGAAATGGAGAAAAGAAAGATGTAGAAACCATTAGAAGGCAAAGGAATATCCTTCAAAGATGTATGTCATGCCTTTTGGGTTCCTTGGGTTCCAAGGAGTCCAAATTGCAAAGATAATGCAACAAGAAAGAGAAAGAATTAATTGAGTATTGCTTCATTTAGAAGAAATATGAGATAATGATAATATTACAAGAAATATGTGGAAATATGGATATTGAATCCATCTTGGATGAGATTTCATGTCCACATAGTTTCTAATGGAAAAAGGAATCAAAATAAGTACTATAAAAGAATAGGAGAGAGAAAATATGCATAAAATATGTCTTCATAAGTGATAACTTTCATATGAAGAAAAGTCCCTCACACTTTTGAGTTTGAGTCCCAAACTTGGAACACAAGTAGGTAAAGTCATAATAGAGTTTATTTAAAATTTGGGAACATTTGGATAATCGAGGAGAGAGTTATGATTTATTGAAATATTTCCTAATGTGATAGGCAAATCGTTTCATTGAATTAGATATCACAATATTTTCCCGGATTATGATATGTGAACGATGCGAACCAGTGGTATGAGATCCAATGACCCAGACTTGATCCTAGTTCTATGAGGACACTAGAACTCAGAGATCAGGGCATGAGAGGATTGCCCCCAGATTGATGGAGATAGAAGTGGTATGCGGGGAGGGGAGTAATCCCGTTGACTTCGGGAGATCTTCCTGAGTCCAACCAGCCTGGGTTTTGGGGGGGTTTCATGGAAAACCAAAAAGCCCCCGAATTTACAAGATGTCATTGGGCACCATATATATAGGGGAGGGCTTGGGTGGGACTAGCAATCCAACGACCCATCCCTACGCAACCAGAGTGCGAAGGTGAACACCTCGACATCCTCAATTCGAAGATTTACTCCAATCTCGCACTCGACACAGAGCAGCAGTCGCCAGAGAAAAGCTTCTCCATCCCATCAACTCTAGTCTGATCTGGAAAGCATGATGGCACCAAGTGTTTTGGTTGGGCTAGGCGGAGGGGTGGCGACCTTCACCGACGGCTGAAGAGGCTTGATGGCCGAGGTCAACCACGAAGTTGACCGCAGTTGGGCATTGCAGACACGAGCAGGAGAACGCGCTGAGGTAGAAGATGCGAGGAGAATTACCGTCCTACCCCCAGGTGCGCGGGGCCTTGAGCCCAATGGTGCGGGGGTAGTGGTGTATTTTCACCAGTCTTGTTGGCCTAAACAAAATAAAAACGAAAACAAGTAAGTGCTGACGTGTCAACTCCTTATTGGCCAATCAAGTTTTATGTTGTAAAAATCATAACTCTTGCTAGATAACTCGGATGAGGAAATTTTATACATGATACTTTATCATAAAAGTATGAGAAACATAATAAAATTGGTTTGAGAACCTGACTCTGTTCCTATTTGCAAAAGTGTGTTAATCTAATGAAAAATGCTTATGTATTAGATTAAGAAACCCTAATTGAGCATATTGGTTAAGTTCAAGATGCTTAGTTGATGAAATTGAGTAATTGCAACCTATTGAATAGTTAATGACGAACTTGAACTAGATCTTGAAGTTTCTAAAAAATATATGAAAAGTTTTATTTTATACCAGATTTCAGTTTAGTTTGGTAGAATTTCATAATTATTATTGATTATTTATCGAACCTTTGATCCTGTTAATTGGGATAATGGCTCTGACCTCTTAGTCTCCCTTATTTGGGGGTTACTGGGAGGCGGGGTTGTTACACCTTCCTTAATTAGGGGTTGCTAAAAAGTGATGTTGTCACATTGGGTATCAGAGCACCATATTTTCTCAAATAATATTTAATACATTATAATTTCAAGTAATCTATATAAATATAAGGAAACTTATTAAGGAAAAACTTGGTGCCAATGGTGTCTAGAAAGGATCATGGTTTTGGGGGCTAGAAATATTTTTCTCCGCACCATTAAGTTGGTATATAAGGACTCTTGACGTGGAATATTATCGCACTACAAACTCACTCAGGGTTGAAATCCCCAAGCTTTTTCCAAAAACTCATGCAATAATACCACCCGCAAGTAGACGAGTCTTATCACAGTATAGTTAAGGATCGAATCCCAAAGGACAATGTTTTTAAGAATCTTTGTCAGTCAAATCTAGCACAAGTAAGACTAATATTTAGAACGATCGATTGGGTTGTGGTTGATTAAACTAATTGCAAGAAAGTAAAAGAGCAGAATTAAAGTTTGTTCTAGATTAATGATATGGAATCACTAGGTTGGTCTCGGGTTTCACAACCACTACACATGCAAACACATCAAAACATCAAACATCCATGCATAAAATTTCTCGTCACCATCTGGATCATGCACTCATGGTTCCAAAGATACAACATCCAACTGAGGCTGAGATCCTCCCTAAGGGATGTTTAGACCTCAAAAGCGTCACCGCGGGCTAGATGGCTCGTCCCCTCACAAATCATACACTTATAACCTCAAGAAATACCATTCTATTTCTAGTCAGGGAGTCAACCACACTAATTGACAAGCGAGCAAGTGATTAATATACAAGAAAACATTGACGATTAACAAAGAAGATATAAAATCCAACTAAGGTTGTGGCCCTCACTAAGGGATGTATAGGCCACAAAAGCATCACCGTAGGCTAGATGACTCGTCCCCTCATGAATCATACACTTATGACCTCAAGGAATCTTATTATATTTTTAGTTTGAGATTCTATCTCATTAATCGACATTCCACCCTACATACAGAAGTTCTCATAACATAGGGAAGAACAAGATGAAAGTAAGTAGGTAATCAAGATACAAACATTATCAATTAATAATGAAATGGTAAGTTATATACATTGTCTTAGAATGTTAAATGAAAAGACATGAAAGCATGGGAAGCGGGGCTAGTCCCCGCACCCCGGTGAAAAGTGACTACTTGCTCATGATGCAAGAAATAAGAAGAACAAGAGAGAAGGAAGGTTCTACCATGAGAATGATGCAGAAGGTAGTCGCAACTCAGTGAAGATGATGCGATTTTCTACGTCGTGTCAGTCCAGATCTAGACGAGGAGGAAGAACCACCAAGGCATGCTGGGCAGACCTTCTTCTCCACCTTCTTTCTCTTCTCGCTCTCCTTGCTTGCAGCAAGAGGAGGTGTGGGTGGATAGACAACAATGTGAATATGGTGGAGTGGTGGCGAAGTGGAAGGGAGACCAATCCTTTACTCAAGCAACATTTCAGCATCCTGGAATCGATGCTAAAATGAGGACCCTTGTGGTCCTATTTATAGGCTTGGATGGGGTCCACACGTTTTTGCTGTGAGTTTGCTCCAAACGGTTTGGAGCAAACAGTTTGCTTGAACGGTCTGGAGCAAACAATTTTGGAGATAGTTTCACATCCAAACGGTCTTGGCTTCTATCGGTCTCTGTCTTTGATTGGTCTTGAGTCTCTGTCCAAACGGTCTTGAGTTCTTTGCTCTATCAGTCTTGTATCTGATTGGTTTTGTGCCCCAACTAGTCTTGCTTCCAAACAGTCTGGAGATGCAAACGGTCTTGAAGGCCGATGGGATCCAAATGGTCTTGAGAACCGATGGGGCTTGCCTGGTCTCACTGATCAAAAGGTCTTGGCACCCAAATAGTCTTGTGGGTGACTGGCCTATCGGTCTTGAGACCATATGGCACCAAATGATCTTGAAACCGTATGGTGTCAAACGGTCTTTGACATCCAACCGGTCCTTGGTCCAAACGGTTTTGAACCTGTTAATTGTCATACGGTCTTGAGACCATTTGGGCTCAAGCGGTCTTGAGACCATATGGGCTCAAACGATCCTAAGACCGTTTAGGTAGAGTAGTGAGTGAAGGAACGTGTAGGTGAATGTCTGAGATCGAGAGGTCAAAACTGCATGGGTAGACTGTTAGGGCAAACTGTTTAGTCAAGACTGATTGGTCAAGACCAAAGTTGAGAGGATCTCAAGTGAATTCCATTTGATGGTTGAACCTAGTCAAGACCTGCACAAAATCAATATAAATCTTGTTAAAAATCTTGATAATTGAATTAGTTAAGAAATCTTGCATTTTGTGAGATTAAGGAGATGAAAATGAAAGTATTGAATCAAATTGGTCTCAGAGAGGTGACTGAAAATCATGATGAATATGCATTCATCAAAATACCCCAAACTTAAATGTTTCTCATCCTTGAGTAACACAAAATCTGAAACAGTCACCAAATGAATACTTTCTGATCATGTGATTGCCTCCTCTTCACATCATGATTGTTTCTTTTCTGCTAGTATGACTAAGCATCTCAACTTCCTGAGACCACTAAACAAATCTTACCATATCTTCATTCCTGAGTTTGCTTTCCAACTTCACTTCCTCCTCACTTTTTCCAATAACAAGCATGTCAAAGAGTTTCGTAAGAGTCCTGAGATACCCGCAGAACAACACGTGTGCATCTGATCTGACACTGGTGTATTTCAGGGTAGTGGAGGCATTTATTACGCCATTAGGTAGAAAAGGGAGTGAAGGGTGGTATGGAAGGAAGAAATAAATCTCTCCTCTATTCGACTCGAGATTTTTATTATATTATTTTCAATTTCATTTATTGCACATTTTGTTTTTTGTGCGAATCTCTCCTCTATTCGACTCAAGATTGCATTTTTTGTGTGTGCTTTGGCATCTTTTCTTGGTGGTACACCCCTATTGATTTGCGAGGGGTATGGAAGAAGCAGATATAGAGGGAAGTGGCATGCCACCCTGAACTTAGGGTTTGGCACTATTTTGGCTATTTTTTGTTTCTTTTTTATGGATGGAGGGGTACGAAGATGATAGAAGAAGTGTAGAAGAGAGTTCAGATCAGAATGCAACTTGATTTACAATTCCGTGCATCGGGTTTTTCTCTTTATCGTACTTTGCTCAAATAATGACTTGATGAGGATCTGGTGGGGATTCCATGTTGTTGTTCCACTAATCAGTTAGGAAGCACGACGTGTTTGATCCCTATTAGTTCGACAGACACTTGTCATTTTTACATCAAGATCATGATGTTAGGATTCATAAGCTTCACAAGATGATTTCAATTAAAAGGCTAGTTTTTAGAAGAAGGTCCTTTTGAGGATCTGCTTTGAATAAGTGGGGTATAATGATACAAAATACATCGAGATTGAAATGAAAAGTGTCAAAACTTCATCCAGTATCTGTTCAAATTTCTTTAGAAAACTTTAAAATTTTTGAAAAAATTGAAAATATTGGAAAGGTGAAAATTTTGGTAAAAATGCAACGATGAAATCTTAATTCTGAATTAGATGGGTGAAGGTGGAAAGTAAGATATGTACCACCCACCCTCCACCCCGAACTTAGAAATTTACTCATCCCAAGCAAACTCTAAATCTGAGATGGAGGGGAAAGTTCACGCCGTTTGGACCACCAAATGTGGTTGCATTCCAATCAATGTGCATCCTCCATATGAAAATCCCAAACATAAAGACCATTCAGAACTCAAGATAGCATCTCGTGATGAAATTTTATTTGTTGCAAAATTATCTAAAAAACAAAAACAAAATTAAGAAAAATTTCTAATTCAAAATTGAAATTAAATACGAATTTATTGATCATGTTGCCTCCCGACAAACACCTTTGTTTTATGTGGATGGCTTGACTTGGTTTCTTCAACTTTCATGGTGGACATGGTGGATATGGTGAGTTCCAGTATTGCTTCGGTGCCTGTGTCAGCTGAGGTGAAATATCTCTTCAATCGTTGAGCATTTGCCACAAATTCGCCTGACTTTTCACTCCATAAAGAAAAAGCACCATGTGGGGAGATGCTCTTGATGATGTAAGGTCCTGACCAACGAGAATGGAGTTTTCCTAGGAATAACCTTAGTCTTGAGTTGAACAGAAGAACTTGGTCTCCCACTTGAATGTCCTTCCTCTTGAGATGACCATCGTGCCACAACTTTGTGCGTTCTTTATAGATTCTAACATTCTCATAAGCTATCATTCAGAGTTCTTCCAGCTCTTGGAGTTGCAGAATCCTGGCTTGGCCTGCTTCTTTCATATTAAAATTCAGTTGTTTTATTGCCCACCATGCCTTGTGTTCCAATTCTTCCAGTAGGTGGCATGACTTTCCATAGATTAGTCGAAAAGTTGTAGTCCCAAGGGGAGTTTTAAAAGTAGTTCGGTAGGCCCACAAGGCGTCATTGATTTTTACTGACCAATCTTTCCGATTGTGGCTTACAGTCTTTTCCAAAATAGCCTTGAGTTGATGGTTAGAAACTTCTACCTGTCCACTAGTTTGTGGATGGTAGGGTGAGGTTACCTTGTGAGTTACACCATATTTCCTCAGCAATGCTTCAAAGCTTCTTTCCAGGAAATAAGAACCTCCGCCAGAAATCATAGTGTGTGGGACTCCGAATCGGGGGGAAATGATATATTTGAACATTTTGATGACAGGTTTGGAATCACTAGTGATGGTTGTTATGGCTTCAACCCATTTTGAGACGTAATCCATCGCTACTAGGATGTAGGAAAATACATGAGAAGATGGGAATAGACCCATGTAGTCCACACCCCAAACATCAAATATCTCGACTTCTTGCCACAAGTTCAGTGGCATCTCATCTCTTTTGGTTATGTTACTCATTCTCTGGCACTTGTCACATGATAAAACAAAGTTGTAGGAATCTTTGGATATGGTTGGCCAAAAGAATCCACATTGCAAAATTTTCAAGGCAGTTTTCTTAGGGCTCATATGGCCTCCAACTGGGCCTGAGTGACATTGCTCCATAATAAGTTGAGCTTCTTCATTGATGATACATCGTCTGTACAGGCCATCAACACAGAGCTTGAAGAGGTATGACTCATCCCAGTGATATTGCTTCACATCATGTAGGAATTTCTTCAGTGCATTTCTGGTGCATTCGGGGTGAATGACACCCGCAGCCAAGTAGTTCACAAAGTCCGTGTACCAAGGGATAGCTTCGGAAACTTTCATAAGCTAGTCGTATGGAAGAGAATCATTGATGGGGATCTCAGTTTCCAAGGCATGGATATGACTGAGGTGGTCTTCCACGACATTCTCTATACCTTTCTTGTCTCTTATCTCCAAATCAAACTCTTTTAAGAGGAGAATCCATCTAATTAATTGAGGTTTAGCATCTTTCTTTGCCAGGAGGTAACAGATAGCGGCATGATCTGTGTAGACAATGACTTTTGAACTAATGAGGTAGGATCTGAACTTGTCAAAGGCATACACAACCACAAGAAATTCTTTCTCGGTAGTTGCATAATTCCTCTGAGCTTCATCAAGGGTTTTTGATGCATAGTAGATCACATAGTTTCTTTTCTATACATTGGCCCAAGATAGCACCCACAACATAATCGCTGGCATCACACATAATTTCAAAAGGGTGATCCCAATCAGGGGCTCTGATGATGGGTGTTGTTGTAAGAGCATGCTTTAGATGGTTGAAACTTTATCACATCCTTCGTCAAAATTGAACTCAACATCCTTTAGTAGAAAATTTGTCATTGGCTTGGTTATCTTTGACAAATCCTTTATAAACCGTCGGTAAAAGCCTGCATGACCTAGGAATGCACGAACCTCCTTTACATTCGTTGGGATAGAGAGATTGGAAATTACTTCGATCTTGGCCTTGTATACTTTAATTCCTCGATTACTGACCCTATGGTCGAGGACAATGCCTTCCTTTACCATAAAGTGACACTTCTCCCAATTTAACACAAGATTTGCTTCTTCACACCGTTTGAGGACAAGGGAGAGGTGTTTTAGGTAGGAGTCGAATGAATCTCTGTATATAGAAAAATCATCCATAAAAACTTCCATAATTATTTCAGTGAGACCAATGAATATGGAAGCCATGAAACGATGGAAGGTTGTTGGTGCATTACAGAGGTCAAACGACACTCTTCTAAATGCGTATGTTCTGAATGGGTAGGTGAAAGTAGTTTTATCTTGGTCATCTAGATGTATGGGTATTTGATAGAATCTAGAGTAACCATTGAGATAACAGAAGTATTCTTGATGAGCCAACCATTCTAATATTTGATCAAGAAAAGGCATTGGGAAATGATCCTTTCGAGTTTCCTTGTTTAACTTCCTGTAATCAATGCACATCCTCCACCCTGTAACCGTTCAAGTGGGGATGAGTTCATTGTTTTTTATTTTGTATCACAGTAGTTCCACCATTCTTTAGGACTACATGCATGACACTCACCCATGGTGAATCTGATATCAGATAGATTATCCCAATAGTGAGCAGTTTAATGACTTCACAACAGACTACTCCCTTCATATTTGGATTCAATTTGCGTTGATGTTCAATAGTTGGCTTGTGATTTACCATCATGGGGATTTTGTGCATGCACAACGCTTGACTAACCCCAGTGAGGTCGCTCATTTTGTAGTCGATTGCTTTCCTTCTTTCCTTCAATTCCTTCAAAAGTTTATCTTCTTGTTCCACTGTTAGATCTGAATTTATGATGATGGGACATACCTCGAGTTCATCTAGAAACACATATTTCAATCCTTCTGATAGGGGCTTCATTTCAGGAGCTTGTG
The DNA here is from genome assembly GCA_963693085.1 of Alisma plantago-aquatica. Classification (NCBI taxonomy): domain Eukaryota; kingdom Viridiplantae; phylum Streptophyta; class Magnoliopsida; order Alismatales; family Alismataceae; genus Alisma; species Alisma plantago-aquatica. The sequence goes on along the minus strand of OY856409.1, from coordinate 969,203,824 downwards.
GCTTTCCACATGCTTCTTCAGTAACATCCACAGCTTGTAGTTCCTCAACCTTGGCTTCCGGATCTTCTTTAGCAGCATTGAGGTGGAAAACACAACTTTTCTCTTGTTTATCATCTAAACTTTCTACATTCGGATTAGTAAGGGCCATCCCTAAAGGATCTTCTTGTTCATAATCCTCATGTGTGAGGAGTGACATCTTCTCTACACACTCAATCAAGTACACTTCATCTTGCATGCTCGATCTTCACATGCTTTCAAAAACCTTGAATTCGAGAGTTTCTTTACCTAATCGGAGTAACAAAGTTCTTGCTTCAACTTCGATCAGAGCTCTTGTTGTGGTGAGGAATAGACGTCTAAATATGAGAGGGTATCTGGTGTCTTCCTTTATGTCCATGATGACAAAGTCACACGGAACATAGGAATCTTTTCCTACCTTGACATGGACATCCTCAATGATTCCTAAAGGTAGAGTCACAGTGTTATCTGCAAGTTGTATGGTCATGCCAGTTGGGAGAAGTTCAGCAAACCCTAGCCTCTTGCAAAGGCTAAGTGGCATGATGGAAATGCTAGCACCAAGATTGGCCAATCCTTTCTTACAGGAAGAATAGCCGATATGGCGAGAAATCCCAAAAGATCCTGGATCTTTCTGCTTCTTGGGCATCTTACTCAGGATGATATCTGAAGTAGTCGTCGCCAACTTGACTGTCTCATGCTCTTCAGTTTTGTATTTCCTTGTCAGAAGTGATTTCAGATATTTTGTCCAGGCTGCTATTTTAGCTAGCGTATCTAGGAAGGGTATATCCACATGAAGCTTTTTCATAGCTTCCTTGAACTAATTGAAATGAGTGTCGAGTTTGGTTTGCTTCAAACGAGATGGGAAAGGTGGATGAGGCTTTTATACTGGTACCTCCGGTTCTGGTGTTGCTTCTTCTTATTCATTAATAGGGTTTTCAAATCTTTTCTCGACTTTCTTATCAGCAATTGCTGGTTCTTTCGGTTGAGGCTCAGGCGTTGTTGAGTCTTGGATGATCAAAGGTTCATTATCATCTGTAATAACCACATGTGTCTTGACAGGAGGATCAGAATAGTATTTTCCTGACCTGGTGGTGACGACCTTCAGTTGTTCCGGATGCTTGGGATTGTTTTCTGGTTGGCCAACAAAGGCTCCAGCAGGTGGTTTCATACTAGCTACCAGTTGTGCTAGTTGAGATTCAACAACTTTCTAATGGGCTTGTTGGTTAGCTATCATAGTTTGCTGGCTAGCTATCAATGTTTTTTGTGATTGTAACATCTTTTCAATGTCTGATAGCTTATCATCAGGAGAGTTGGGTCTAGCTTGTTGCCCATGTTGTTGGTTATGGTAAGGGACTTGGTTGGGATTTCTGAAATTGAGAATTGTTCTGATAATTGTTGAAGTTCCTGTTCTGAAAGTTTCCCCTAAAGTTCCCCTTATTTCCAAAGTTTTGTTTTTGGTTATACTGAAATCCTGGTGGGCCTCTTTGTTGGTTAGTTGAACCAAGTTGTCGCGAGTTTTCTGCTCCTGAAGGATTTCCATATTGAAAACTAGGATGGTTCCTATTTTGATTCAAATTGTAGTATCCTTGACCAGGAATGGTGTTGACAACATTAAGATTTTCTAATTGACTATTATCTCCTTGTCCACATGCGTTGCTTAGAACAACATTGTAGAGAACATTGCATGCTGAAGTGGAATGATCAGTACTTTTGCATGCTTCACAGAACAGTGAAGCTTTCTTGATCTGTTCTTGTTGTTGAGGGGGTGAACGTCCTCTTCCAAATGCAGCAAGGGATGATTCGATATGATCTTGCTTAGAAACTAAGAGTTTGAGGGTCTCAGTGATAGACTTGTATTCCGAAATAACTTCAGCCATAGCTACCTTCAATACTCCCTTGCCTACAGACCTACCCCAATTAGCTTGATTTTCAGCTCCAAGAGTGACAACCCTCCATGCGCTGTCATAACTATGATGCATGGAGTTTCCCCCGAATGAGGAGTCTAAAAACCTCTTGATGTCATTGTCCACACCCCTATAGAAGATTTCAATAAGATGATTCTTAGGGATTCCATGATGTGGACACTTGCGTAGAAGATCTTTATATCTTTCCCATGCTTCAGTAAGGGTTTCTCCAGGGGCTTGAGTGAACATTGTTATTCGACCCCTGATTTCATAAGTGAGTGAAGGAGGGTAAAATTTTTCTAGAAAAACATTTTGCAATTGTTCCCAAGTGGTCATGGGCTCACATTGCAGGGAGTTGTACCAACTTATGGCTCTATCAGCAAGATAATACTTGAAAATATGAAGTCTAATGGCATCGTCAGATACTCCAATTTGTTTTGTCATAGCTCATAGATTGATGAATCTCAGAAGATGTTCTTGACTATCTTCTTCTTGTTTACCATAGAATGGGTTTTTTTTAAGCAATGTAATCTAATGTGCTCATATCTTAAAGTTGGGAGCATGGATAGGAGGGGGTTAGACTAGGTGATGAACATCAGCAGCTTTAGGTATTGAGAACTCCCTAAGATCATTTTGTAGTTCTGTTGCTTGCACTGCTGCTTGTGCTGCTAGGATTTCTTCTTGAACTGTGGCTCTGGCTTCTTGCATAAGCCTCTCTCTTTGTGCATTAATGGCTTGAGCCACCCTTCGATCCATCTCCTCTTCTTGAGCCATTCTTTCTTGGTTTTCTCTATTCTAATTATGAAAGGTTCTGTCTATTTCAGGATCAAAGTTGGCAGTGAGTCTGGGACTGTTCAATCGGTGCATACACCAGTCTTGGGGGTTCCTAAAATGAAAAGATCTGAAGTAAGATTGATGGAGTGGAGTGAAATTCAAGTAGATGATGGATTGTATCAAAAGAAAACAAAATCCTAGATTAGCCTTAAAAGAACTAGATTTGACGAACTAATTCCGTTGACCCCGACAATGGAATCAGAATTTGACGTGGAATATAATCACACTACAAAATCACTTGGGGTTTAAATCCCTAAGTTTTTACCAAAACCTCATGCAATAATACCACCTACAAGCAGACAGGTCTTATCACAGTATAGTTAAGGATTGAATCCCAAAGGACAATGTTTTTAAGAATCTTTGTCAGTCAAATCTAGCACAAGTAAGGCTAATATTTAGAATGATTTATTGGGTTGTGGTTGATTAAACTAATTGTAAGAAAGTAAAAGAGCAGAATTAAAGTTTGATCTAGATTAATGATATGGAATCGCTGGGATGGTATCAGGTTTCACCACCACTACACATGCAAACACATCCAAGCATCAAACATCCATGCAAGAATCTAACTATCCAAATGGAACTACTGCGAACCCTCCCTAAGAGATGTTTAGGCCCGCGTAAGCATCCCCTCAGGCATCAAATTTCTCATCGCCATCTGGATCATGCACTCACGGTTCTGAAGATACAACATCAAATTGAGGCTGAGGTCCTCCCTAAGGGATGTTTAGACCTCAAAAGTGTCACTGCGAGCTAGATGGCTCATCCCCTCATGGATCATACACTTACGACCTCAAGGAATCTCATTCTATTTCTAGTTAGGGAGTCAACCGCGCTAATTTACAAGCGAGCAGGTGATTAATCTACAAGAAAACATTGACAATTAACAAAGAAGAAACAAAATCCAACTAAGGTTGTGGCCCTCCCTGAGGGATGTTTAGGCCATAAAAGCGTCACTATAGGCTAGATGGCTTGTCCCCTCATGGATCATACACTTACGACCTCAAGAAATCTCATTCTATTTCTAGTTTGAGAGTCTACCTCATTAATCGACATTCCACCCGACATACAGAAGTTCTCATAACATAGGGAAGAACAAGATGAAAGCAAGCAGGTAATCAAGCTACAAACATTATCAATTAACAATGAAATGGAAAGTTATATACATTGCCTTGGAATGCTAAATGAAAATACATGAAAGCATGGGAAGCAGGGCTAGTCCCCACACCCCAATGAAAAGTGACTACTCGCTCATGATGCGAGAAATAAGAAGAATAAGAAAGAAGGAAGGTTCTACCATGAGCATGATGTAGAAGGTAGTCACAGCTTAGTGAAGATGATGCGGTCTTCTATGTTGTGTCGGTGCAGATCTGGACGAGGAGGAAGAACCACCAAGGTAGGCTAGGCAGACCTTCTTCTCCACCTTCTTTCTCTTCTCGGCCTCCTTGCTCACAACAAGAGGAGGTGTGGGTGGCTAGACAATGGTGTGAAGATGGTGGAGTGGCGGCAGAGTGGAAGGGAGACCGATCCTTTCCTCAAGCAGCCTTTCAGCATCCTGGAATCGATGTCGAAATGAGGACCCTTGTGGTCCTATTTATAGGCTTGGATGGGGTCCTCACGTTTTTGCTGTGAGTTTGATCCAAACGGTTTGGAGCAAACGGTTTTCTTGAATGGTCTGGAGAAAATGGTTTTCAAGACCGTTTGACATCCAAACAGTCTTGGCTTCTATCAGTCTCTGCCTATGATCAGTCTCGAGTCTCTGTCCAAATAGTCTTGAGTTCTTTGCTCTATCGGTCTTGTATCTGATCGGTTTTGCGCCCCAACTGGTCTTGCTTCCAAACAGTCTGGAGATGCAAACAGTCTTGAAGGCTGATGGGATCCAAATGGTCTTGAGGACCGATGGGGCTTACACGGTCTCGCTGATCAAATGGTCTTGGCACCTGAACGGTCTTGTGGGTGACTGACCTATCAGTATTGAAACCGTATGGCGCCAAACGATCTTGAAACCATATGGCATCAAATGGTATTTGACATCCAATCGGTCCTTGGTCCAATCGGTTTTGAACTCATTAAGTGTCATACAGTCTTGAGACCGTTTGGGCTCAATCGGTCTTGAGACTGTATGGGCTTAAACAATCCTGAGACTGTTTAGGTAGAGTAGTGAGTGAAGGGTTGTGTAGGTGAATGTTTGAGATCGAGAGGTCAAAACCGTATGGGTAGACTGTTAGGGCAAACCATTTGGTCAAGACCAAAATTGAGAGGATCTCGAGTGAATTCCATTTGATGGTTGAACTTAGTCAAGACCTGCATAAAATCAATAAAAATCTGGTTAAAAATCTTGATAATTGAATTAGTTAAGAAATCTTGCATTTTGTGAGATTAAGGAGATGAAATCGAAAGTATTGAATCGAATTGGTCTCAGAGAGGCGACTGAAAATCATGATGAATATGCATTCATCAAGTCCCTTAGCCAATGTGATACCAGCCTGGCCAGAACCTAGGGTTACCTGAAGTAAAGGTTCCTCTATGTTTTCTCATCTCTACTTTTGTCCACTTCTCATCCTCTTACTTAACAAACCATAAAAAGAACTTCCCTCCTCATCCCAATTTAGGGTTTTTGAGAAGAGGTAGGATTAAGGCATCCTCTACCAATTAATGTACATGTAATGCGGAAATAATAATGTCATGAAATGGGGAAATATTAATGACATACATCTAAATGTTGAAATAATAATGTGCAGGTGATGTGTAAATAATGATAAAGAAAAGAAAAATGTTTTATGGATTTTTTCTTATGAGGGTAACCCTAGATGGAACTAGGGTTGGTTTGGGAAAATTTGAGTGGATCAAGGGACATACAAACCCTAAGAGGTAGGGTGTAGTCTCTAACCTGAACCCAAAACCCTGATTATGGGAAATGAGAGCATGTGGTGATATAGAACACTATGCATATGAACCTTGAAAAATAATAAGAAAAAAAAGTAAATGAGTTAGGTGACCCAGTCTTCCATGCATATGTGCAAGTGGAATAAGAAATTAATGAGAGAAGTTTTAAGAAACATAAGCAACCTATGAATAATGCATTATAGATGTAACATGCCCAAACCCTATATAGATCTCTGGTGAGTTAAAGAGCATGGGGTGAATAAATTCATCATGGGGATCACTGGTGATCAAGCATGGAATGGAAGGTCACCTCAGACCAAGCCCAAAAAGGAAGGCCTATGTTACAAAATGTTCACTTTAGGGACCAACCCTTAGAGAGGGTTCCACATAAAGAGGCTCCCCTTAGAGACGACACCCCATTGAGGAAAGCGGATAAGCATGGTGAGGTTGAAACAAGAAATGCTTATTTAGATTACACAAAAAACATGAATATAACTTGCCTGAACCCCCCATGCTATCTTTGGAAGTTTGAATATGGAAAGAAAGTCATTGAGACGACTAAGAACAAGCCTCTGGAGGGGAAGATCACATAAGTTCAAGCCCTTAGAGGAGAAGACTGCCATAGCACCAAGCCCCTAGGGGGGAGGGGAAGGTCAGGAAATGTCAAGTCCATGGATGGGAAGGCTGATATGGAACCAAGCCCCAGACATGGAAGGTGGCCTAAGTCTGCAGTGTAGACGACCAAGCCTTAGATAGGAAAGATCACAAAAGGCCAAGTCCCAGATTGGGAAGGCCGGTGAGGCACCAAGCCCTAAAGGGGAAGGTGGCCCAAGTTCATTGTTGGGACAAAACTCTATGAGAGGGTATCCCAGAGATTGATCAAACAAGGGTTGAGAAGTTATAATCAGACATTCTATACAATTATAATGCCACTATGAGTATCACATAAAGATACATTATGTGAAGAAAATACTAGTTCTTATTTGCAAGTATTTGATGGAATATATGTTCTTAGTTTACTTGCACACTTTTCCTTGCACCCCATGTATTGTTATACTAATCTGTGCTTTTATTTTAATAGTATTTTAGGTACATGATGTATAAGGTGATATCAAGATGTGACAGACATGAACTTACTTGAAGATATTAAAGTTAACTTATAAGGAAGATTAGATAGATACTTCTTCTCATATAGTTTTCATATGTACAATTTTGGTGATGAGGAGTTATGTGAGTTCTAGAGGAACAACTTGTACACAATATTTTTGGTTGATGGAAATTATTTACTATTGATTATTATTTGTTTAAAATCTAGATCCTTGTGGAAAATATAGGTAATGACTCTCATCTTTTTGGCCTTCCTTAATTGGGGGTCACTAAAAAGTGAGGTCGTCACATTTGGTATCAGAGCACCATATTTTTTCAAATAATATTTAATAGTTTATAATTTCAAGTAATCTATAGAAATATAGGGAAACTTATCAAGGAAAAACATGGTGCCAATGGTGTCTAGAAAGTATCATGGTTTTGGGGGCTAGAAATATTTTTCTCCACACCATTAAGTTGGTATATAAGGACTCCCTTAACCAATGTGATGCCAGCCTGGCTAGAACATAGGGTTACCTGAAGTAAAGGTTCCTCTATGTTTTCTCATCTCTACTTTCGTCACCTTCTCATCCTCTTGCTTAACAAACCCTAAAAAGAACTTCCCTCCTCATCCCAAGTTAGGGTTTTTGATAAGAGGTAGGATTAATGCATCCTCTGCTAATTAATGTACATGTAATACAAAAATAATAATGTACATGAAATGGGGAAATATTAATGACATACATATAAATGTGGAAATAATAATGTGCAAGTGGTGTGGAAATAATGATAAAGAAAAGAAAAATGTTTTATGGATTTTTCCTTATGAGAGTAACCCTAGATGTAACTAGGTTTGGTTTGGGAAAATCCTAGTGGGTCAAGGGACATAGAAACCCTAAAATGAGAGTAGTGTGGTGATATAGAACACTATGCATATGAACCTTGAAAAAGAATAAGAAAAAAAAGTAAATGAGTTAGGTGACCCAGTCTTCCATGCATATGTGCAAGTGGAACAAGAAATTAATGAGAGAAGTTTTAAGAAACATAAGCAACCTATGAATAATGCATTACAGATGTAACCTGCCCAAACCCTATATAGATCTCTGGTGAGTTAAAGAGCATGGGGTGAATAAAGTCATCATGGGCATCACTGGTGATCAAGCATGGAATGGAAGGTCACCTCAGGCCAAGCCCATAAAGGAAGGCCTATGTTATAAAATGTTCACTGCAGGGACCAACCCTTAGAGAGGGTTCCACATAAAGAGGCTCTCCTTAGAGACGACACCCCATTGAGGAAAGCAGATAAGCATGGTGAGGTTGAAACAAGAAATGCTTATTTAGATTACATAAAAAAACATGAATATAACTTGCGTGAACCCCCCATGCTATCTTTGGAAGTTTGAATATGGAAAGAAAGTCATTGAGATGACTAAGAACAAGCCTCTGGAGGGGAAGATCACATAAGTTCAAGCCCTTAGAGGAGAAGACTGACATAGCACCAAGCCCCTAGGGGGGAGGGGAAGGTCAGGAAATGTCAAGTCCATGGATGGGAAGGCTGATATGGAACCAAGCCCCAGAAATGGAAGGTGGACTGAGTCTGTAGTGTAGACGACCAAGCCTTAGATAGGAAAGATTATAAAAGGTCAAGTCCCAGATTGGGAAGGCCGGTGATGCACCATGCCCTAAAGGGGAAGGTGGCCCAAGTTCATTGTAGGGACAAAACTCTATGAGAGGGTATCCCAGAGATTGATCAGACAAGGGTTGAGAACTTATAATCAGACATTCTATTCAATTATAATGCCACTATGAGTATCACATAAAGATACATTATGTGAAGAAAATACTAGTTCTTATTTGCAAGTATTTGATGGAATATATGTTCTTAGTTTACTTACACACTTTTGCTTGCACCCCATGTATTTTTATACTAATTTGTGCTTTTATTTTTATAGTATTTTAGGTACATGCTGTATAAGGTGATATCAAGATGTGATAGGCATGAAATTACTTGAAGATATTAAAGTTAACTTGTAAGGAAAATTAGATATATACTTCTTCTCATATAGTTTTCATATGTACAATTTTTATGATGGGGAGTTATGTGAGTTCTAGAGGAGCAGTCGTCAGTGGCGTTCTAGAGATCATGCTATTGAAGAGGAGCAACTTGGAGACCAGTGAACGTAGAAGGTTGTTTAGCTGCTAGTGTTGTCATAGAGTCCTATGTATCATCCATGTACTCTCAGGTCTCAGGAGGATGTGTTTTGTAGGTGATGTGCATTGATACATGATTTTGGCATTATGCCTTGGTTATATATATGACATTTACATGTGAACAACTTATTTTTTATATAGGTTGTGGATGATGCCACTACATAGATGTAGATACCTGATATGGTATATGTTGCTATGCAAAGTTTATGAACCTTTATGTAAATGTTTTAGATCTTGTCAGTAATGTGTAAATCAGTTTTAATTTACCATGTTTTATGGTAATCTGGATGCTTGGTAATTGATCGTGTGCTTGGTTTTGAGAAATCTCATTTTACGTGGTGTTGGGCGTCACACCAATCTCATGAAACATGGGCCTCGGGCAAACATAGTTGTTACCTCTCGACCAGATGGTCTTGTGCATCCAAGAAACAATCAACTCCTAGTCCCATCAGCCCCATGTGCCTTTAGTATTCCCTACTTGACCTTAGCATTAACTTAGGGTTATGCTCTTCCCATGGGTTTATCGATAGAACATTATTTTCATATGTGATTCTTTAAACTAGATTTCCTCCATCTCTTATGATGCTCACTATTCACTTTATATCCTCTCATTGGGCTTATGGAAACTTTCCATTTCAGACTTGGTCTCATACTATCAACTACTTCCATAGAGGCCTTTTCTCATGTTCCTTAGAGATGGCATACTTGGGTTCAAATAATCATACTCAATATATATTCTTTCATATTTTGTATACTTAATTTTTTACACTTTAGGTGACATTTAAGGTTACCTCAATCTATAGATTGATTTATCATCTCACCCTTCTAGGGTAGGTCCTAAGCTAGGGTGCCTTCTTGGATCATAGGAGGAAGTTAGGCTCTCTATCCACAACCTGACCACAAGGTCTAATGGTTTTCCGCCCTCATAGGTCCTTTTCCCACTCTTGGGTTGACACACCCCAAGTTGGGACACCAACCCTAAAAGTTTCATATTTTCATCTTTATGCATTGGTTTTATTATAACTTCTCAACCCTTGTTTGATCAATCTCCAGGATACCCTCTCATAGGGTTTTGTCCCTACAATGAACTTGGGCCACCTTCCCCTTTAGGGCTTGGTGCCTCACTGGCCTTCCCAATCTAGTACTTGACCTTTAGTGACCTTTCCTATCTAATGCTTGGTCGTCTACACTACAGACTCAGGCCACCTTCCATGTCTGGGGCTTGGTTCCATATCATCCTTCCCATCCGATATCTAATAAGGCAAATAAATAATCACTTATTGAAGCAGATACACAATATAATAAGTTGGTAGTTTAAGAAACTCTATTATATCATAAGAGACTAGAAGCATAAGGAGAAAAACAAGGGTAAACATCCAATGTGAAGCGTGTTCAATCCCAAATGATATGCTACACGGTTGTATTATGTCTTTTATTACTCCCTAGGGAGAGTGAGGTATACCATTTAGACTCCAACTAACCACCACTTGGTCACAACCAATTATGTACAAGATCTAGGAGTTTCAACGTACTAAGATCTCACCCCCTCAGACAATATGAGTGAAAAGACAGTGGCATAACAGTCAAGCTGTCAATAGTGACATATAGTCAATGTAAGGCCCCTGACTTAGCTTAATGCTAATTTGTGCTTACCTTGCTTAATAAGATGTTTAGAATATTTTTCTAATCCTTTAGGATGTTTTGTTATCATGTGACAATATTATGTTTCAAGTTTGGTCCTGTTTGAATGTTGTTTGAGCTATGTTTTCTTGTTATGGACCAAAATGCAATTTACCCATAAGTGAGGGTTATCATGAAAAATGTCACATGAAGAGAGTGTTTATTATGTCTTAGCATCATGAGGGATAGAATAATGCAATGAGGCACTGTGTTGGAATCATGGTTGGTGATATGACATTTCATGGTGATTCTTGGGTTTACTTAACATGGTGACTAAGCTAGGGTTTGATGTTATGACCACTACACTACTTGTGGTGAGGCTCATGACCGAAACTCATGCATTGGACGTATGGTCGTGACTGAGAAAACTTTGTGAGGGGTGGGTCAAAACACTTTGTCATCTAGTGTCTCAACCATGCACAATGGTGAGCTAAGGTTTCGACTTAGACATGAAGTGTCTCGATCGAGACAAATATATGGAGTGTCTTAATTGAGACAAGAGGGTAAGAAACCTTGGAGGTCATGGCATGATTGTTGGATAAACACAAACATGTCATTTTATGCACATCACTTGTTCCATATCACAGGTACTTGCCATAGCAATCATTAGTTATTACATTCATAGACGGAACATGTCAAACACATTAAACACCTTTAAATAAAGCAAGCAATGCCTCATAAGATCTCTAATTTGGGATTAGGCTCCATGCTTATTCCACATAGGGTTCTCTAGCATCATTATTTCTTAAATATCTGACATTCACTACCTCCCATAAGTTATACATTCACATCTTCATACATCTCGTGTTCCCTTATCAAGGTTCATAGGCAATACTTAAACATTATATAACCATTTTCATAGTATTGTCATATTATAACACCCAATTAACCCACTAGGTTAAATTTATGTAATTAAGAGAGAGAGTACAATATCATGCTTTCTACTCATACACATACAATAATATGACCTACCTTAGAATTAGGGTCAATGCTCTTTACATGTAGTCAGTTAGGGTTTTACCTCATGGGTACATCACCAAACCCTAATGAAACCAATTCCCACCTTCCTGAGGCTGATTTAGGTTTAAAAAACTTTATTTAGATATGAATAAATTATTGTATCATCAGCACTAGGTATCACCATAGCATACATGTACACATGTATTGCAACCCTTCATTATGTAAACATGGTGTCCATGTACCATTCATAATGTTTCAACATTTTATGACCCATATGTTATTACCCTTCACAAATTATTAACCACACATCATACTAAGGAAAGTTAAACCTTAGATTACATAACTAGAGGATTTCACTTCAAAACTATCCCCAAGGCACTTATTAGGTTATTAGGCTTGTTTATATGACTTCTACACAAATATTATCTCCTTTTATTCCAACAAGGCTTATCACCACCCTCATATATATATACACATAGTTTAGTCATTAACCTCACTTCACAAGTTAGGATCATATGAAAAGGAAATATTATAGACACTTTTCATGGATTATCAACTTTCATTAAGATGAGCACATGTGTCATATTCTTCCATGATTAAGGTTAACATATGGATATTCAGCCATTGAACCCTACATCCATTGCTTCCCACATTGTTGGAGAGTTTAGGGCTAAGCTATTTAGTTAGGGATGGACCACTCATAGTAACATGACCCTATGGTGCACTAACTTTAGGAGAAACATTTAAGATTAATCATACATTATCCAAAACAACACTCTTCTATATCACGCATTGCTCATATGTGTACATCATTGAGTATCCAAGCATACCCTTGAACCCTCATCATGTGATATCGGTTTCACCTCATTCACATGTGTTAGCTTGACCACATTATGGTGTGTCGGGCAAGCTCACCCAAGGTATTGATTTAGACATTCTTGGGGTGTATTGGTTTAGACCACCATGTGGTATATCAGTTTAGACCATCTTACCCAAGCATGTTGGGTTGAGTACACATGAGGTGTAATGATTTAGCTACACTTGAGGTGTCAGATTAACAACACAAGGGATGTATCAGTTTAGCACTCAAGGGGTGTATCAGTTTAGCTCCTTTTGAAAGTGTGACAGGCAAAACAAGGCATATTGGTTGTTAGGGTTAGGGTTAGGTCATGTCGGCCTCTTGCACCATCAAGGGCATCACGGGTTAGCACTCAAAACATACCATCTCACACAAGATGTCCTCATGGTCATGATGGGCTAGCAAGACATAGCGGTCTAGCCCTTCTTAGTCGTGTTGGGTTAGCACCATCCAAGCCTAATTGTTTAGCAACATATAGGTCTAAGCACCTCTAGATCATGATGAGTTATCTCCACATCAAGGCATGTCATCCTAACCAATCATATCAGTTTAAGCATCTCTAGGGCATGATAGTTTAGCACCCATCCAGACCTATCGGCCTAAGCACTCCCATGTCATGACGACTTGATACATGTTGTGTCGGTTTAAGCATTACGAGTCATGACGACCATTCACCACCTAAGTGTCAACTTAGTCATCTTCATCCTTAGGAAACTCGGTCACTAGTCCATCTACTAACAATGCAAGAATGAGAAAGACATGGGAAACAACTTTAGCATATAAGAGGTACGTGATATCAAGATGAAGAACATCTTTAGCATATAAAGAGTGATAATAACAAAGGAGATTAAGAGTTATATAACCCACCTTAAGAAGTTCTCCATCGAGTTCAAAATCCATTATCAAAACGCCAAAGCACACATTCCTCAACTTGAAGATAGCCCATCAAGAGTCCCAACTTTATCTCAACATCACCTCAAGAAAGAAGAAGAAGAAGATGCCATGGTTATGATATCTCAAGAAGAAAGGAAAGAGAGAGAACCATGTCCTAATCAACCTTCATCCAAGGTATGATTCATAGCTGAGAGAGGAAGAAGAAGAAGATGAGGAAGAGAGGTCAAAGGAATGGCCATCAAAAAACATAACTCACCAAGATGGAAGTTGAACAAGAAATCACCATGAGCAAGGAACTCGACATCCCAAGCTCCATGGATACTTCCTATAGATCCTTAAGCTCCCAAGATCATACACCAAGATGAGAGGAACAAGAATGGATGGATGGTTTTACTTGTGTGAAGGAGGGGGTTATATACTTGAGGGAAGGAAGAGAGATCAAAGGAGAGGTGTCATCACCTTAGAAGCTTAGGTGACACTTTCCATGAGAAAGGGACCACATGCAACAACATGAAATACATGGTTATCGGATCTAGGCTATATCTCGCCCTCTAGGTCTCCTTCTAAGATCATGGCTGATATGCCAAAACCCTACACCCTTCACAAACCGATATGGTAAAACTCAACATACTCACAAACCGATAGGGTATAACCCTACACACTCATAAATTGGTAAAGCACAACTCTAAACACTTCACAAACCTATAGGGAACAGCCCTAGACACTCAAAAACTAATAGAGCACAATCCTACACACTTCACAAACTGATAGGTAGCCTCTCCAAGGTTCTCTAACCTGAGATAACCCATCTAAGAGCAAAACACATCTCACTCATGTGCTACATATATCACTAAAGATGTTACCATACAACCAAGATCCAAACAAGGCACCCACCTCTTCCTTTATCCTCTATATGAAGTCAAACAAGAGAGGGAACACTCTATACATGGTAAATTCCATATTAACCCTTAACTTTAGGTAGATTGAAATTTACACCAAAACTAGCACATAAAACACAAGCATCATCCACACATGCTCAACTTTATACTTGAACTCTCCACAAGGCACCCCTTAGCATGATTCTCCCTCTTATGATTCTAAAGAACTAATAGGTCACTCATCATGTGATATATTTCAAGGTAACCCCTCATCTAGGGTAAATTGCACTTTGGTACAAAATAAGCAAACTACTCAAACAACATTCAAACATGACCAAACTTGAAGCATAAGCATGTAACATGATAACAAAACACCTCAAATAATTAGATTAAAGTTATAAGAAACTTACTTAGGCAAAGCAAATAGGGTTTGCCCAAAACCCAGGTCAGGGTCCTTACAATGTGAGTGGAGGAAAGGCTTTTTCTTTGATGGGCATGTGTCCCTTGATGGTCTATAATGTTGACACTGTTAGGTTTTAGGTGAGGGAGAAGTAAGCGGAAACAAAAAAATTCTCTCACCATAAAACCATAACCACGGATCACATCAATGACTATGAAATAGAAAGGATGGTTTTAGCAAGTCATACCTGGTCCTAAGGCTTGCTCAGTGACAATGCCTCACAACAAGTGCGATCTACACCCACCTATCTTCGAGGCGTCTGTGCAGCTCCTGGTCTTGACCCAGACTGTGGTTGAAAGTCATCCTCTAGAATGGTAGAAGTCTCCTGCCTCTATAGATAGTCCACACAGACCACCAGGAACTCTAGTCGTCCTATCCCACAGGATACTGGAAGGAGTCGTCCCCTTCTGTTGGCGTACTAGTCACCGACAAACTCTCCCACAACCAGTTACTGTCCTGCAGTTGTATTTCCCTCATTGCTCCTCCATGGACATGTAGAACTTGCTTGGTCTCTCTCAGTTACAACAAATAGAGAGGACAACAACTTTGCAGTGTTTTATACAAAGCATGTTTTAGGTTCCTTTATCCATTATGTTACAACCCCAAATTTTGGGTTCCTTTGGTGAGGAATGTAATTTCCCATATTAAAGATATTGGAACACATAATGATATAATTGGATTTCGTTTACAATAGCCTTGATGATTGTGTTGTGGGCTTTATTGCCTATTTGGCCCGATAACAAGGAAAATCCAATTAGTAAATGAATAATTAAGTTTTGAGAAAAGAAAGGTGTCAAAACCTCCAGAAGGCAAAAGAACTTAATCCAAAGATGGATTTCGTTCCACATGGGTTCCTTGGGTCCCAAGGAGTCCAAAGTTGCAAAGATAATATAAAAAGAAAATAAAAGATCAATTAAGTATTTCTTTGTTAAGAAAGAAATTGAAAATAATGGTAAATGTTGAAATAAGTAAAAAGAGGTACAATTGAGTTATCCTTAGTGGAATTTTGTAACCCAAGGATTACTAATGATGAAAGGAATACCGATGAGGAAAATAAAAGAGAAACAAAGAGAAATTCCTTAAAAGAGCTATTTTAATAAGAAATACACATGATAATGGGAAGTAATGCATATAGATGCATCTAGAAGGATAACGAGTAACCTTGGAAAGGAATTTCGAATTATTATAATTTCTTGGGGTCCAAGGAGCCCAATGAATAAAAATAGGAAAGAGAAAATACCCATAACAGAAAAATAAGAAGATAATGAGAGTATACAAGATAATGCATGTTTTTGGGGTTTTGTTAAAAAGGAAGTAGTTTCTATTAAAGGAGAATACAAATTCGTTCCTATGGATTAAAAAGCAAGAATAAAGAGATTAGGTGAGAGGAATTTCGAATTCCTAAAAATCTAATGCACAAAGTACATGAAGAGAGAGAGAAGGATACTTCTAAAGCAAGGAAAATCCCTTTCCTATAAGCAGAAGATATGATTGCTTTGTGGGCAAGCAATCTGGGGTGTGGATACCACCCTATATAAAGGGGTAAAGCCCTGGTCGAGGTCCAGAGAGAGAAACCCACGACCTCCTCTCTCATCCCTGTCTTCTTCTTCCTTGTTTTCTTTCTTAAACCCTAACCAGGGGGGATGCAACCCCTGGAGCAACAAAAGGAACTTGAAGAAAGTCCATATGTTCCCCCTTCAATCTGCACAACTAACGTTGCCCTTTCCATGAGGAACGCTCGCCTTGGTCGCCCGCAACTCATCTGTGGAAATCTGCAGTTCGCAGACCTAATGCTCCTGTCCCTGGCCACTACGCTCATGGAAAGAAACCTTGGTGGATGCGGCTGGGAGTGACGGAGAACATAGGATGGGTTCCGGCAAGCTTTGGACTTGGAGGCGGAGGTGGATGACTCGCGAAACGCTACAGTTCGTGGCAACGTAGGGTGGCGCTGGGTGGAAGACGACCCGGGGGTCAATTAGACCAAGCTACCCCTCCAAGATACAAGAAGAGAGTAGCCGAGCCAGGGGCATAATAGTAACTTGGTTATAAACTCAAGGGCAAGTCGTGTTGCATGCATAAGGTGAGGTGGCGCTCGATGATTGGTCCAAAGTAAGTGATCTTTACAAAATTCATAGTTAATTATTCATAGCTCAGATTAGCATGCATAAAATATGAAAGTTTCTCTGAAAAACGAGGGGAATCCACTAAAAATATAATTAAAGTCTGATTCCTCTTGCAATTCGAAAATTAATGGAAGTTGTTAACTTTAGTGTAATAGTTATTAAGAAACCCTATTTGGATATGATTAATGTGATTAGTAGGGTTTAATTGATGGTTAAAGTTGATACTAACATGTTACTGATAAAAAGGAACATTAGGAACAAAAATGATGAACTTTTCATGTAATTCATTTAATTTAGAGTTTATGTGCATAAATAGGCTTTAATGGGCCTTGAAACCCTAATGTTGGTAATTAGGTCTACTAGTGGCTTTAATTATTCGATTTCATGTATAGAACTGGGTTTTCATGGTTATAAGCTATTTCGAGCATTAAAGTTCCGAATTTGTTGATAAATAACCTTAATATAGAAATTAGGATTTTTGAATGAATCAAGGTAGAATTAATGATAAATAATGTTCATATGAGTATTGGAGCATAATGAACTACAAATTGATGATAAACAAGCATAATGACTTTGTCATAGGTTAAAGAGGATAAAAGGGTTAGCTTTGATGAAAAGAGGCTTAATGGACTTATATAATGGTTAATTATGCCTTAAATCCGAAATTGAGGATTAGATTTTGAGATAATTAGAGTTTGTGATCAATTGCGTTAAATTAGGGTTTAAAATAGTAAAAGATGAAGGGAACCCTAATTACAATGGAAACCCTAAAAGTGGACTAGAAACCCTAGGAAGCAAGTTAGATTTAATAGATCTTAATGACATAAGTAATAAAAGGAAATTGTATAATTGTTTGAGGATCTTGTTGAATGCTTGATTGCCTATTGGTTGATTGGATTATTTCTGTCTCACATCAGCTTGACAGGTATGTGGTTACGCCTATGAATATCCTGAATTAGTTTCTCGAGGATTTTCGAGGTTTTATCGATGACTTGAATTAAACTGTTGGTTGCATTTAATTCATGCAAATTATAATGTGAATATGACTATCACATAAGAGATGTGCCTACTAGCTCAGATCCTAGTCCCCTCTGTAGCCTAATGGATTGACCTAGTACATGGCTACCAATGGGGTAGGCCCATCAGGTCATTGAATGACTTAGTACATGGCTACCAATGGGGTAGGACCATCAAGTCATCATGAGTCAGGGATTGGGCTACCTTTGGGTAGGGCCATGCGACTCCATAACCCTAGGAATTGGCTACCTATGTGGTAGGACCATGGGGGTAAGGATCTACCATATGAGAGAGGTAATATCCATGTCCACTGCAGGGATGGTACAGAGATAGGGGATAGGCAAGGATTGAGTAATATTGCTTCAAACGTAATCTTGGATGTTAAATAATATTTGGTTGACTACATTGTTAACATAGTTGCAAAATTATTGTTTCCCCCGCATACCAGCTTCTTGCTGACCGAAATTTTGTTTGTCAGCGTTTTAGGTACAAATGAAAAGAACAAATAGTAAAGTGGCATATGTGGAACTAAATGAGAAATAACGTACACAGGAGAATTAGTTAGATTAGTATCTTCATGGATAGAAGTTCAGAAATCCCAGCTTTTAAAAGGTAAGTAAAGTTTTTATTTTATACTAGTTTTCAGTTTAGTAGTAGAATTTCATAATTATTATTGATTATTTGTCGAACCTTTGATCCGTGTTATTAGATAACGACTCTGATCTCTTGGTCTCCCTTAAGTGGGGGTTACCGGGAGATGGGGTCATTCCAATTGGTATTAGAGAATAGGTTCCTCAATTAATCTTTAATAATTATTAAATTTTACAAATTATGTAGAACCCAAGGGAGTTATTAGAGGATTATCTTAAAGACAGAGGTGTCTAGAAAAGGATCACGACTGGGGGCTAGCAATAATTTCCTCCGCACAGCTAGTTGGAATACGAGGACTCCTAAATCTGTGTGACTGCCTGGCTAAAGTCTTAGGGTATGAATCGAAATAAGATACCTTTAGGACTCTCTCATCTTGTTCATCCCTTCGCAACTCAAATTCTGATAAGGACCTTAAGGATTAGGGTTTCCTCTCTTCTCCTCACCCTCTTGAGGTATGAGTATAAAGGTTGATAAGGATTAAGGTATCCTCCACCAAATTAATAAAAAGCATGTAAATAAGATGTCATGGACATAAGCTTAATAGAGTAAGCATAAAAGAATAGATACATGCTTAGGTCGTATGACATAAGTTGTCATTGCCCTTAGGAGAGATCTGAGGCTAGACCTTCTTGCACTACTAAAAATTGGGCCATTATTCACGGGAGATTCCTATCACAAACCCCTCTCTACATGCCCTCAGAAATAGGGACGGTTGTGGGTCTGGCCCTCACAAATGGTCTATGAAGAGAACTCACGTGACAAATACCAGTGTCCCTCACGAATACAATTGTCACGGACCAACTGACCCTCAAGAATGTTATATTGAGGGACTATTTAGCCTTCATAAATACATTTTTGAGGGACTATTTAGCCTTCATAAATACATTTTTGAGGGACTATTTAGTTCTCATAAATACATTTTTGAGGGACTTGATGGTCCTGGAGAATATATTTTTGAAGGATAATGCCTTCATTAATATTATTTTTGAGGGGCTATGTTGTCGTCATCAATGCAATTTTGATGGTCAATCTGGACCTTCATCAATATATTTATGAGGGACTACTGTAAATGATTTTGTTATTGATTATTGAATGATTTATTAAATGATAATTAATTGTTACTATAGTGAATATCAAATTTTAAATGAAAACTTTGTATACATAACCTCAAGCAAAATTTTTATACTAATTCACATGACATCATAAGAAGATTCAACACCAAAATGACACATAAAAATGTTAAATCACCTCAAACCAAATTTTGTTTTTGAAGCAAAATATTATCCATACATTGCGTGCTCAACGTTGATATAAATAAAGAGTACATATGGTTCAAAATTTTGAGATTGATGACAATGAACATATCATGCTAGAAACTCTTAAGATCTATAATGTCTCCATATTCCTTCAAATGGTGTGCTGCTCTTCATCAATGCCATGTCTCATACGGTTAGGTACTTGAATATTCTTCTCCTAAAAATGACAAATCATTATATTATTAGAATTTAAAGTTTATACATAAATCATAGTACAACAAAAAACTTACCCTTATATTTCGGTTTTGGTCTACTCCAAGGTGCATTGTCCGTCGAAATCCATCATTAAAAGTAATTCTACCCTATCAATATAAATACCAAAAGGAATCAGAGTGAGTGCGAAGTAGAGATAAATGTAAGTGAACAACTGCCTCAGCAGGCTACTGGACCACACAACCAAACTCGACCATCTCTATAAAAGTAAGAGGGGAGCACAGAGGATCAACCAACACATCAACCACCATCAAAGGACTCGACCAACACAGTAGAGCCAACAACTCAGGCACAAAACAACAGAACAAGCCGACCAACATATACTGTAGATCATCAACATTTTGAAAGAATCACAATGGCAGCACCTACCCTGCCCCAGTCATCAACAACCAGCAGCACTCAAGACTACACAACACAAAGCAAAGAGAGAACAACCACCAACGCCAGGCATCCAGAAACCAAAGGAACAAAAGAAACAAGAACCAACTATAGATCCATGCCATTCCAGCCCAGATCTGAACCAACAACAAACAACTAGGAAAGAGGTCAACAACAGCTTCAAGACAGCATAAAAATAGAACATAACCAGCCATCGTAACAAAAAATAAAACCTTTCATGGTCATTGAATAAACCTGGTGCCGGATAAAATTGAATTAATAAATTACTGCTGGTCGTTTCTAGTGAAAAACATGCCATCCAACAGAAAAATAGTATGCAATTAAAAGGTCTGGAGATGAATGTCCCTATACCAATCTAATTGTAAAGAATGATGCAGCTTGTAGATAACATAATCAACACGTCTAAGATTTATAGCTCATCTAAATATCCCTCAGAATATGTTGTTCTTGAACTCATTTAGCAAGCCAACATATTGATCAAGAAGATCACAATGATCTATTACACTGAAAATTGGCTGACCTGCCAGAATATACCTAAATCATTTTAATAGTAATGAAACATGCAGCTTGTAGATAGCATTATCAACATGCCTACGTTTTAGAAATCATTTTAAAAATCCATCAGAATATCTTTTTTTGAGCTACTTTTCGCAAGCCAAAGAAAGATCAAGATGATAGAATGGCTTAAGATTTAGTAGTAAGGATATTCGTGAAATTCCAAACTGAAGTCATCCTAGCTACTAGTATGTCATTTGAAAGTAGTAATATTCTCCCATTTTCATCTGAATCAAACGAGCTGAAGAAAGCACTTTGCTTCAATCTAGTTGCTACACAAATTGATGCTTGAACTCATGCGAGATAGAAAACAACATAACCAACACTGGTTATGTTAATACCCTACTAATGCAGATTTAAGTCAGTGACAAATTCAAGTACTAATACCCTACTAATTGGAAACGACATAACCAACACTGGTTGTAAACATGAATTGTACAACAAAACTCTATAAAAACATAAACATAAAATTTGAACTCTATAAAGTCCATTCACACAAAACAACTAAAAACTTAAAAAATACAAACTGTAATCTGAAACTCTGGATGTCTTGTGACAAATTCAAATATGTCACAGGTAGGAAAAACAAATACAATACTGAATATATCTTAAACACATGAAAAATGTAAAGCCTTCAGTTTTTTTAAAATCATGTCATTCAGATCACTAGAAGTTTAATCAAGCACGTATTGAATACCTGATTTAAACGCTGCGTTCTTGGTGTGAAAGACACCGATGAAGATGTGCTTGGTGTGTTCTGCATTTGAGGATGACTTTGTCGATTATTACCAGAAGAAGGGCACCAACTTTCAACTGCAGCCTTTAATAAAGTGTACATGTTAATATTCTTATGTGTATGAATATTGAAAATAATCTATAGCTGTTATGAGGTACCTGTGGCTGAAATCTTAGTGGATGTCCATTGCCTTGTATGGAAAGCCTGCCTACTCCATTCTCCCTTGAATTGCCTTGTATGGAAAGACTGCCTATTCCATTCTCCCTTGAATTGCCTTGTATGGAAAGCATGCCTACTCCAGTCTCCCTTGAATTGCTTGAATTGATTTGTCTAGAAAGTCTTCCTAAGCCATCCCTACTTGAATTATTTTGCCTCGGAAACATGCCTACATCTGCACCATTACTTGTATTGTCTTGTATGTGAAAAGAACCCACATCCGACCTATTTGTGCCACTTTGCATGTGTAAGACACCTGTAGTATTCTGATTGGGGTATTCAGCTGCACAATCAACATTAATACCGCCATCCTATAACAAATACATCAACAATGTCAAAAAAAAATTATATATTACATTGACATAGACAAGTGAATCTGAGTTACATGTGATTGATTATACCAAGTCATTAATTGGGAGACGGAGTTCTTCAATCCATTTACTGTTTCTTCAAGTTCCTTAAGTTTATCCTGAAATAGAAAACAAATTACAAACATCGATCTAATAGACTAGTTGTAACTAATAGTTCAAGTTTAGTTATAATCCAACATACATCCTTTGCATTGCTTTCCTCAAGAAGCATTTCATATCTTATACGGGCAGCTTTTCCCCTATGCCCTATCTCTTTGTGCCCAATTCCAACACCTCAGATCCTAGCCTTTTTGGAAGGATTTAAAACTTGCAAATAAGCAACACGTGTTAGATTATCAACACTTCTGGGATCTATTTCTTCTTGGTTTGCTACTTAGTTTTCCACAATATCAGAGATTTCAAGCTGTAATTAGAAAGCATCATAAAAAGAAAGCTTAAATTGAGATATCTAAGCATATGTAGCTTTGTAGACATCATAGGAAAGCAAATATCCATTTTCTAACCACTTGTGGGCTTTTGTCGTAAACTTTTTCCAAAAATTTGTTAAGAGGCACAACGGGTTGATCTTCACTGACCTACACATGATAGATAACATAATAATTGTCCATGTAATATGTTCAACTCCTACTAAGAAAGACAAGTGTTCATTATTAATACCATTTCTGCCCGATAACAACTCCATGGCTTTGATCCTGTGGTATGATCCATCACTTTTTTTGCTTTGTTTGCCTTGTTGATCTCGAAAATTTTCTAAACCATAAGAAACATATAATTAGAAAAAGTAGATAGGTATACATGCAAGTTATATGAAACCATTGTACCTTAGACTTCTCGGTTCCCCATTCTTTAACAAGATTTTTAAACTGGTCCATATCTATGGAAGCATTTTTCTCAACTTTCTTCATCATCAATTCTGGTTCAATCTTGTACTTTTCATAGTAATCTTTCTTTACACGTGCCCTCCACACTGATATCCCTTTGCTAATGTGTTCATCAATGTGATTCCATGCATTAGGGTGACTGACTAAATCAAAGTATTTCTACAAAAACATAGAAAATATTACTTTAGATATAACAATCATACAATTTGTTGGTCTTTTTATGAAAAAGATTACCTCAATAATTGATTTTCTATCTGCAAAAGCTTGTTCTGGTTGTTCGTTCCATTTCAAGTATAGATGACATATGTGTGGTTTCCTTGCTAGCATATGACAATAACGATTCAATTTGGCACCATTCTCCCCAATAGCATTTCCTTCATAATCCCATTGGACCTTGTGACGTGGCTGCCCTTGCTTAGGAAGTAGGCTTTGCTCACTTGCAGGCCCACGTCCATACTTCCTATTCTCTTGTTCATCCTCAACATTTTCTTCAGTTGTTACAACATTTTCAATATTGTTGGACAGTAGAGTAGGTTCATCCTCACAATTTTCTACAATTGTGGATGGAGGGACAACAATAGGTTGCAACTCCTGTGTGTTGTTACAACTAGATCTAGTGATTCTTCTTCCTGCCATCCTTCAACTGACAAGAAAAAAATTAGATTATTAGTGCAGAAATGTCAGTAACAAAAGTAGTAGCTACATTTGAAAAATAAATAAATTGCGGAGAATAGGAGACACCAACATATGAATATTCAGCATTTGAAAAACATATAACTTGTAGAGTACCTTGGTTTCATATCCCAAAAAAGAATAATGATGTCCTACTTGCTGGTATATGAAACAAGACTAAATAAATTGCAAAGAAAATGCCATATAGTAACAGTTTGCCAAAAAAATGCAATAGAACATATTTCCCAAGTAAATTATTCTAGATTTGCAAAAAAATATCCCTCGGTGTCACTCCTCATCCAAGACACATCACTAGTTACATGTGATGAAAACAGACAGATTAATGAACTAAACATTAGCCCCATCATTCTTTTTTTTTAGTTCTATCAACAAAAGATCCCTCGGTGTCACTCCTCGTCCAAGACACATCACTAGTTACACCACCATCAATAGCTTTAGATTGTAAACCAGTCAAACAATTCTCAATAAGAGGTACTTCAGAATAATCTTTAGGAGGATGCTTTAGCACTATGCACCAATCATCCGCATTAGGATCCTTCACATAAAAGCATTGCAATGCTTGAGAAGCCAGGATAAACGGTTCCTCCTTTTTTTTATCCTTGAAGTGTTGATTTGTGTGAACCCATATTCATCAATTCGCAACCCGTTAGAAGTGCTTTCATCATACCAAGAACATCTGAACAACGGAACTTTGATTCCTGGACCATAAGTTAACTTAATAACCTCCTCTAAGTAGCCATAGTACGTGACTTCAGCATTTATAGGATTTCGATCTCTACCACTTGAATAACTTGAAGTGTCAGCACACAAATACACTCCACTATTTTGTGTAATACATGTACTTTCAATGTGCTTTGAACGGAAACAATATCCATTGACCGAAAATCCTTCATAAGACATTCCCTCAGCACAAGGGCCTTGGGATAACCATCTCAAATCATCACTAATATTGTTCGGCCTAATCTCTCGCATTTGCATTCCCTTCATAAAAAAGTAAAACATTAATGTAATCTACACTAACTTGAACATTAAGAGTGACCACAATATTTATATTTGAGACTTACATGCTCTTTCAACCACTTAGAAAACTCCTTTGCATGTTTTGTTTCTAGGGTCCGTGGGGCAATGTTGGGTTCCATATCTTGAAGAATACACATGTGTTCACTGCTTTATAAGAAGTGTCTAAATTAATGTACAAAAAATATACAAATATCAGCAAGAATTTTAGGACGTAATTAAATCTTACCTTCTGTAAACATCCAATTCCTCTTTATTGAAAAGGACATAACGATGGGCTTGTTCCAAAGTGTGGATTTCAAAATTTGTTGACACTCCAACTCTAATTGGAGATCCATCAACATTATGAGGAGTGCGGTTCAGTTTTGTCTCAAAATTATGCAAGTACCTAGCACAAAATGTCAAACTTTCTTCAGCTAAATAGCCACTAGCAATACAACCAGCTGGTTTAGCTTTGTTTCTTACATACTTCTTCAATTTCTTCAAGTATCCTCCAGCATCTGATGCATATTGTCGGTGCTAGGCATGTTTGGTGCCACAACAGGATTTCTCCTACCAATCACCTCCCCATGAAACGTCCAAACATCATAGCTATGCACAAATCCTTTTTGTAGTACATGTGAGAATACCTCCTCCTCTGTTTTAAGGTATCTGTTCAAACATACCTTGCAAGGACATATTAATTTCCCCTGTCTAGTTGGTCTCTGATGGATAAGAGCAAACTCAATGAACTTTCGTAACCCTTCCTTGAATACATCACTTCGCACTCTGTTCCCAATATACATCCAACTCCGATCTATTAGAAAATCCATCTACATGAAGGAAAATATATAATAAGTTAAGCACAGCTGTTTGAGATGTTAGGAAACAGCTGTTAGGAAACAGCTGTTAGGAAAATATAAGAAGAGATCAGGAAGCTTTAACAAATACATGCAAACAGCAACAGTTGTTTGAGATGTAGTCATGTAGGAGCAAGAATAAGTAAGAAAAAGTAGAAGAAAACTTGCAAATAGAAGTGGTACTAGTAGTCTAGGTTTGAGTAAGAATCTGAATTTCTGATATGAGTAACAAGGAAATAGCAATAAGAGGGGACATAGAAGTAACAAAAATTTAGATGCAATATTAGGAACAAGAAATGAAGGAGAAATTGCAAAAAAAGAAAAGAAAAGAAGCTAGAATAGGAGACACAAGAGGAAATAGAAAAAAATCAAAGAAACAGTAGTATAAAAGGACTAATTTTTTTGCAACAATTACAGCAAAAGGGGGTCGAATATACAACATGAAAAGGAAAAAGAGAAAGGGGGTCGAATATACAACATGAAAAGCAAAAGGGGGTCGAATACCCATCCATCCCGAATAGAGAGACTATATAACAGGGCCAAGAGACAATCCAATCACAAAATCTTCAAGAAAATAGATCATCAAGACATCACTTCATATCACAAGATCACCAAAAGGATTCAGAAAGTAGACCCAGCATCTCCCTTAGGCAACAACAACCTGATCTTAGACAAGACAGTATACCTTAAATATTTTATATCATGAGTCCAATCTTCATGACAGGGGAATCCTATCAGTGAGTTTACACTCAACAGCCTTACCCCGATGAAATCAGCTACATGGAAATTAAAGAATAAATGAATGATAAATTCATTAGAACTTCTACACAGCAAACATACAGAAGTATAGAAAAAACCTCTTTTTTTAGGTTGTTCATCACTGAGATGTTGTTTCTAGCAATCTTTCGTAATAGGATTTTAAATTCATATGTATGATCATCTGAATTAAATACTATTTTAGATAGAATCCTTAAGAAGGTATTTCTCATGGATCAATTTGATCCATAGACTACCTTTCTTTGAAGCTACTATCTAGATATTTAAGATCATAGCAACCTTACAAACGTCTTTGACTTTTTTTATAGACATACCACCTTCATCCTTTACCTTGGTTACATCATCCCACTTAATAAGATGGATATCATTCTTGCCTTCACACTATCCCCACAAGAACATTATAATAGTTATTTGCACTTCATCACAGATAGAAGTAGGAAGTGAAAAGGAAGAGGACCAGAAATTTTTATTGGCGGACATAGTAGAATTACAAAGTTCTAGTCTCCAATGGAAGCTGAAATGATATGTAAATAAGTTTGGTATCTTTAAAAATCAAATGATGGGCATAGAAGCACTAAAGAATGGGTAGAAATAATGATGGTAACTTCTGGTTCACTTGTATGATATGTATGATATGTATCATTATAAGTTAGTAGCATACCATCTTTGTGCACACTTAGCATCAATAGAATGTCTGTCATGCCCATGGAAAGCTTCAGACATGCATTCAACAAAAGGAGTCTTTGAAAACAACATTTGTTAAAACAACATTTGTATATTTTTC
Organism: Alisma plantago-aquatica; assembly: GCA_963693085.1. Taxonomy (NCBI): domain Eukaryota; kingdom Viridiplantae; phylum Streptophyta; class Magnoliopsida; order Alismatales; family Alismataceae; genus Alisma; species Alisma plantago-aquatica. The sequence continues at coordinate 969,176,572 of OY856409.1, read as the reverse complement.
TTAGTAATGTGGGTTCCTCCTTGTTCCCTTTATTGTTAAAACAACATTTATATATTTGTCTTTTTTCCTTTACCCCTCCATCTAAAATACCCTTTCTTTAACATGTGGTTGTGATGCAGGCCCTAAAAGCCAATAACTATGGTAATGATCCTCTGCTAACTGCAGCTCTGTACCTGGAGATTAATTAAAGGCCGACTGCATAGGGCTCCCATGGGACACATCCATTCCTAATATAATAGTTGTCTCTTATGAGATCTTTGGCATGGATGGAAAATGCTCAGTTGTGGTGAACTTCTCTGTAGGCTTATTCAGGATCTCATTCACTGTGGAAACATTAAGTGCGTTGTCAGTAAAAAAAATTTATGTATTTCGTTTAACAAAATACATTAAAAGATTTTACTTACAATGCCCTTCATGTTTCCACAGCGAATGAGATCCTAAATAAGCCTGCAGAGAAGTTCACCACAGCTGAGCATCCTCCATCCATGCCAAAGATCTCCAAAGTGCCAAGTATTATATCAGGAATGGATGTATCCCATGGGAGCCCTAGGTAGTCGACCTTTAATTAATCTCTAAGTACAGAGCTGCACTTAGCAGAGGATCATTACTATAGTTATTGGCTTTTAGGGCCTGCATCACAACCACATGTTACAGAAAGGGTATTATTTTAGATGGAGGGGGTAAAGGAAAAAAGACATATATATAAATGTTGTTTTAACAATTAAGGGATCAAGGAGGAACCCACATTACTAAGAACACCTATTCTTTCTTGAGGCTTCTGCCTAGACTTCCGAAATGTTGACAATGACTTAGTGTGCCTCTGCAAAATGCAAAAACACCAGGCTATATTATACTTAGTACCAAAAGCAAAACATTCAAAAACAACGCAGTGAGAAAACAGAACAGCACTCGTACAAGTGACCATAAATAGCAGTAAGAAGAAATCTTTTATCCCCAGTAGTGATTCTAGTATGTATTAATTTATCATATTAAAAAAGCTTTTCAATAGAGCATTAGATACCATTCCACAAAACAAAAACTCTCCCAATACCATGACTAGTGTGATGAGAAATCCACTATAACTACCCAAATTTATTGGATAAACAATTGCTAAGTTATCAAACTTATTGGATAAAGTAGTATTGTTATCCTCAGTTGACCCCTTTCTCCCTCTACCTCTGGACGTATTCTTCTTATTACATTTTAAAAACTCAAAGGAAGGTTCTAAGTTATTTTTCTCAACATAGTTGGGAGGGGTAACAAGGTTAACCACTTCCCCTTCAAACGATGGATGAGACTTAGATGAAATGTGTGAAGTATCCACAAAAGAATCCTAGAACTCTTGTTGATACTCTATAGAGTGTCCACATGAGAATGAAAATACATGACAAATCAAGTGAACCCCCATGAAAATATTATTTCCATGAGAGTCAACTATCTAAACCATGTTGGCATGGAGGAAGATAAAAATATAATCCCATGTTGGTGATTCCATCATACATGTTTGATAAGATCTTTCCTAAGAAAATTGACTATGGGAAAAGAAAAGCCAACAATGCTGAGTTAGAAGAGAAGAATGTAACTCCCCAAGCTTTGCCTCACTTGAGAAGCAAGTTAATGCAGCCACCAAAGCAATCTACAATTTTCACCCAATAAGAAATGTGTTTATAGGAATGGGTTTAAATGTAAGGGTTTTTAATCAGAATGATGCTTTGGTCACCTCTAGAACTGCTCTTCAAAAGAAAGGTCATTTCATCACAACAGTTTACAAGCAACCATCTTGATCATCACTGGATCAATAGACTAAAAAACACCAGATAGAAGCTCTACTTCATCTTCTGAACATAAGGACAAGTAGGAAACTCCAAAAAAGGGAGACGGAACCCCATTAGAAAAGAAGCAGTTTTAACTTAGTATGGAAACTCCAACATTGTAGAACACATACAACCATCTTGATCACCACTACATCAATAAACCAGTAACATCAGATGGAACCCTTCTTCATCTTTAGAAAATAAGCACAAGCATAGCAATTCCAGAAAAAAGAACACAGGGCTCGTTTAGTAAAGAAGCACTTTTATCTCATTATGGATAATAGACTATAACACACTCACATTGACTAACCATTCCTCAAAAATCACCTTATTTCTATACCACCAGATATAGTAAAGGATACATATAATAGATTTAAAGGAGGTATTTCTTATTTCCTTCATACTGTCTTCAAAGAAACTAGGAATATTATTAATACATTCATTATCAACTACTTTGTCTCTGACCCATATATATGTGTGTCATGAGAACACTTGTTCATATAGAATAGAACAGAGTAGCAAAATTAAACATACATGCACATATGTGTATTGCTTTGAACCAAGCTTGAGCCTCAACAATTATATATGAGTAATATTTGATCAAGTATGACTTGGATTACATGGTAGGTATTATACATAAATTCGAGTTTGTACAATTAATAGATATTGTACATATTTGAGAAAGACAATATTCAATCAAATACTATATCTACTCAATCACATCAGTAAATTATTCTTTTCTTATTGACAAAACACAAAGTTGTATGATAGAAAATCATTATGAGGATGCTATACTATAGATGCATAGCCTAGGAATTTATGTACATCACAACTTTGATTCCCTTCCATTTAGTTATGGTAGCTACTCCCAAGGAGCTATTTCCTCGCTTCCAAATATTGAACATGCCCCTGACTACTCTCTATTACTGTTGTATGACCATCTCCATGCAACTGAGGATAGTCAAAGTTTTTCAACATTGTGATATGTTTCTTATACGTGTGAACATTAACCCTTAGGGGAGGGGGAGATAACTCATATGAATACTAGATGGTTAGTATTTTTACTAAGTAAACCCAGCTAATCCTATGCAGATCACATTGGGGGAGATGAGGCGGACACATGAGGTATGAACTGGAAGCCCATTGGAGGAACAACCAATCTTGGCTATCAGGGGTCGAAGTGGGGGCTAGTGCTCTCCCAAATGAGAAAAAGATAGAAAGATACAAACCTATAGAGGATTCTAGTGGCCGAAGAAGCAAGCTGTGTAGCAGAAACGACCAATGGCCGAGCAGGGCGATCGGCGGCAATCAAGCACGGTGACTGCGTAGCAGCAATGACCAATGCGGAGGGCAGCAACTGTCAATGGCAGAGGGCAGCAACCGTCAACAGTGGCAAGGAGTTATGATGGATGAGCCCAATGCGAAGGATGAATGGCAGCAACTGAGCAGGGCGATTGGCGTCAAGGATGACCCAATGCAGAGGAACCGATGAGAGAATCGGGAGGGGGAGGGTTCAGTGGAGGAGTGCGGAGGAACCGATGAGAGAATCGGGAGGGGGAGGATTCAGTGGAGGAGTGTGGAGGAAATGAGGGGGAAAGGAGCGCCCGCCGGGACTGGGTGATTTTTTTCATGAATTTTGATAGACGAATCAGTGTTTTAGAATGGAGGGAAGGATTATGAGATGGAGGGAACATTTAGCATGGAGTTTTTGAGGGGGTGATTCGTAACAAATGTATTTGTGAGGGACCAATGTTCACATAAAATGCCTAACGATGTCAAGAACACGGTTGAGGGACTTGGTCCCATATTTGAAGGATGAGCCCTCACAAATGGACATCATTATTCACGATTTTTGGTTCCTCACAAATGTTCTTAAACAAAAGCCAAATTTTTTGTAGTGTTGTCAGGAGGATGAGTAGAGAAAGTGAGCCTTGGAGGTAGAGATCTCCATTAAAGTAGAGACCTAGCACATCCTTTAAGGATGATGTTAATACTAACCCTAAGTGGAGGTTAGAGAGAGATGACATGATGAGTTAGATGACATGGTTGACTGGGTGTTTGGATAGATATGCCTTTGGATTGCCATACGAGCCATGAGAGGTTGGATGACCTAGCATCTTTAGCGACCCTAGCACATCCTTTAAAGTAAAGACCTAGCACATCCTTTAAGGATGATGTTAACCCTAACCCTAAGTGGAGGTTAGAGAGAGAGATGACATGATGAGTTAGATGATATGGTTGACTGGGTGTTTGGATAGATATGCCTTTGGATTGCCATACGAGCCATGAGAGGTTGGATGACCTAGCATCTTTGGCGACCCTGGGAAGGGTCGTGCATGTTTGAGGAAAGGATAGCTCCTTCATGGATGAGGTTAGAGAAGAACCTATGGAAACCCCATGAGCTTGGCATAGTTTACACCTAGAGCACATCATGTAGTACATGCACTAGGTCAAAACCCTGGCCAAGGGAGCATGTTGGATAGCTGATGAGATAAGCATAAGGAATAATGGATAACCGTGAGTAAACATAAGCATGAACATAGGCTTCACTAGGTAGGGATATGCTTATGAGCTTGATCCTTCATGAATAAAGGACCCCTTATAGAGAGGTTGGTTGTAGGATTAGCTCTAGAGAGAGAGAGCAAACCTCAGGTTGAGGAATAGTGGAAGTTGAGGATGATGCGACCTAAATGGATGATAGTGGTTAACATATGCTTGACCCTTGGAGGCTAATGATGTCTTGGTTACCATGAGAGGAACCAAACCCTAGAGAGAGGATGAGTCTGCTGGTACCTCTGTGTCTATGGTATAGGTGTTTACCTCCTGATATAGGTAGAAAAGTTTCTTAAACTTGAAGAGGATGAAGTAGTAAGTTGTGAAGCCTTATACCTAGTTGGTTGTCCTGGAAGAGGACTCAACTTTGAGGTGTTGCTCGAATGAAAGGATGACATACCTTGGACATGCTTGATTCGTAGTTAAGAGGTTGAGCATGCAGTTGGACACCAAAGGTGGACCTAGGGTTTCTAGGCCTAAGAGGGGAAGTAGTGTACCCGATTCTCATGATAAGATTTGAGTCTCTATAGCTTTGAGCATGTGTAGGGGAAAAAGAGAAACCCCTTAAGTTAAAGGTATGTGTGATGAACCCCTCGCAACTAAGTTGGTCTAATATTGAGGATGAGAACAAGTGTGACCTAGCATGGTTTAGTAGGTACGCTTGTGCCTTAGTAGTTGTTGTTTTAAGCATGCTCATGTGAATGTAAACCCTAAGGACGCTTGTGACCTTTGTTATCAAGGGGTAGTTTCCTCCCATCCTGGGAGAGGGACCCTTTGGTAGGGAGTTTACCAGTTTGGTTGGTTTTGAGGTAACCTAAGGAGGTTTCATAGGATCTTGAGAAGCTAAGTGAAGAGTACATGGCATGAGAATGAACCTATATACCCATAGATAACCATCTCTATGTGCATGTGGATGTGTTACCATGGAGGTAACCAGTATGGGGCTTAACCAAGGTAGGCAGGTTGCCATGATCCATGTGAAAGGATGAAAGTCAGCCCATGAATGTAGGAAGAGAGATGATGAATGCTTGGGTAAGGTTCTAAGTTGGACATGTACTATAATAGAATCATAAGTCTATCTTAGGGTCAGGTAGGGATAAGAACGGTGGAAGAAGGAGTTGCCTAGTTCCCTAGTTGCACATGACCATAGGGTCGGGAGGTAATAACTATCATTGTATGAGGGCCATGGGTTAGGAGATTGATCACCTTCTCGAACTCATGGGACCCAAAGGGCAGATGAGTAGGGCACTCTCTGGATGCATAAGGGAAAAGGGATGACCCCAAAAGTGTCGGCACCCTATAGACCTAGAGGAGATGAATAAGAATTGTGTGGTGACCCAAGTAGGTTTGAGACCAGTTTTCCATGAAACTAACTTTGATATCATGATGTTTGTGATGTGGAGACATAATTTGCACGTTTCAACTTAGAATTGAAGGTGTACTGGCGATGTGGGATGTATCATCTCTACTCGTGGAACATGAAGGACTTTGTGTTTGGATGGCCGCCAAATGCTTATTTCTTCTTGTTATGGGAGGGAGAGATGGGACAATACACATGCCATACACCAAGGATAAAAGATAATGTGAGTTGGAACGTTGCTACGAGGTATGAGGACGGACATGATAACATACCTTGGTGGAATGAATGATACATGAATGGTTCACAAACACTAAGAGAGTTAAGGTAGTCATCCTATAAGGATGCTTCTAGTAGAAGCTTTATGGAATTTGCAAGATAACCAAGGTTGAGTTTGATCACCATGAGGACGAGCTCAGAGTTTTTCAATGAAGACAAACTTAGAGTTTGAGATGAGATGATAAGTATAATACATGGAGGTGTATGTCTTCGACATTACCTAACACCTAAGGATAAGAAGTGGTAATGAATGCTCTGGTTGAGATATAGCTGCCTAGTTTAGCTGGAAGCTAGAAGAAGTTGAGGTTTTTAGGCTAACCTTAAGTTGAGAAAAAGAGATAAGTTTGGCTAACACTCAGTTATAACGAGATTTGTTGAATAAGATTAGTAGTTGTTTGGATAGACAACCTAGTCCTTGATGTGGTAGAAGGATGGTTGTAGAACTCTGGATACACTTGTTTGGATAGGAAGGTTATAGAACCCTGATGAGAGTGGTTTAGGGTTTCTGAGGAATCGATCTTGAGGAATCATGATATATAGGAAATCATGATTTTAAGATCACCACACACCGTGAAACTACAAAGATAGTAAGTGATAGTAGCACTTTGGATGCTTAAAACAAAGTTGCATGTAGCATGTGGCCATGCAAGCCAAGAGGTGAAGGACGAACACCAATAACCTAGTGCATGGATATAAAGTATAAAGAGTCCCTGAGAGAGAATGGGAGTTCATCACTATGGATGTTGTGGTAAGTCTCCCCTAGACCAAGGAGGGCCGAGGTGCAATATGGGTTATGGTAGATCGCCTTACCTAGATGACATGAGAAAGGAAGAGTATTGTCACAGGACATATTCGGTTGAACTACTTAAGAGAGAAAGATGGTTCAACTACACCATGATGCGAGTTCAAAAGTTCTTGGGTATGACCAAGGTTCACTTCCATGAGGTGGAAGTGGATACATGAAGAACTCGATGATAGTATAGTTTATCACCCCATACTAATGGACAGTATGATCCAGACTAGAGGGTCTGATGAGAGCATGTGTGCTCATTCAGGGTGATACATAGAGACAGTTCTTAAGATGTGATATTAATGACCATAGCCTTTATCGGGATTAAGGAAGTCTTATAGAGAGGTTGTGTCGATCACCACTTCATTAAGATGATGTTGGTGAAGGAGGCATCACGAAGGTCAGAAAAGAACCATAGTGTGTGTAGATGAAGTCTCTTTGATCGTGCAATGGCCGAGAGAGAGCCAAGTGGTGACATGAGTCACGAGCTGATGTAAAGCAGACTGACATGCAGTTCACTATGGGAAAATATGTGATGTGAAAATCCGACCCCTCTAAGCTTCAGCTGAGAAACCTGAGTCCCCGATATATGGGTCCATTTGAGATGGATTGGTGGAGATGGTTGTGTTTAGCCTTGCCCCTCAGGAATAACATGATGTGTAATGTGTTCCATGAGTCCAATCTAGAGCACCATGTGAGGTACCCAAGCCATGTGATGAGCCTTGAACCTATTCAACTTTTGAGAGGTTGAAATGTCCTGAGTCACCTATGATGGTACGATATACCAAGGTAAGAAAGAACTCATATGGAAGAATATGAGATGATGACGGTTCTTGGGAAGCACCATGGAAAGGGTGAAGCCACATGGGAGCCATAATGGACATGGGAAAGTCTTATCCTGAATTGTTTGTTTGCTTGATGGAATTTTGAGGACAAAATTCTTATAAGAGGGGAAGGATGTTACAACCCCAAATTTTGGGTTCCTTTGGTGAGGAATGTAATTTCCCATATTAAAGATATTGTAACACATAATGATATAATTGGATTTCATTTACAATAGCCTTGATGATTGTGTTGTGGGCTTTATTGGCTATTGGGCCCGATAACAAGGAAAATCCAATTACTAAATAAATAATTAAGTTTTGAGAAAAGAAAGGTGTGGAAACCTCCAGAAGGCAAAATAACTTAATCCAAAGATGGAGTTCGTGCCACATGGGTTCCTTGGGTCCCAAGGAGTCAAAATTTGCAAAGATAATGCAAAAAGAAAAGAAAAGATCAATTAAGTATTTCTTTGTTAAGAAAGAAATTGAAAACAATGGTAAAATGTGGAAATAAGTAAAAAGAGGTACAATTGAGTTATCCTTAGTCGAATTTCGTAACCCAAGGATTACTAATGATAAAAGGAATACCGATGAGGAAAATAAAAGAGAAACAAAGAGAAATTCTCAAAAAGAGCTATTTTAATAAGAAATACACATGATAATGGGAAGTAATGCATATAGATGCATCTAGAAGGATAATGAGTAACCTTGGAAAATAATTTCGAATTATTATAATTGCTTGGGGTCCAAGGATCCCAATGAATAAAAAGAGGAAAGAGAAAATACCCATAACAGAAAAATAAGAAGATAATGAGAGTATACAAGATAATGCATGTTTTTGGGGTTTTGTTAAAAAGGAAGTAATTTCTATTAAAGGAGAATAGAAATTCGTGCCTATGGATTAAAAAGCAAGAAGAAAGAGATTAGGTGAGAGGAATTTCGAATTCCTAAAAATCTAATGCACAAATTACATGAAGAGAGAGAGAAGGATACTTCTAAAGGAAGGAAAATCCCTTTCCTATGAGAAGCCGTGATTGCTTTGTGGGCAAGAAATCTGGGGCGTGGATACCACCCTATATAAAGGGGTAAAGCCCGGGTCGAGATCCAGAGAGAAAAACCCACATCATCCTCTCTCATCCCTGTCTTCTTCTTCCTTGTTTTCTTTCTTAAACCCTAACCAAGGGGGGATGCAACCCGTGGAGCCACAAAAGGAACTTGAAGAAAGTCCATACGTTCCCCCTTCAATCTGCACGACTAACATTGCCCTTTCCATGGGGAACGCTCGCCTTGGTCGCCCGCAACTCATATGTGGAGATCTACAGTTCGCAGCCCTAATGTTGATGTCCTTGGCCACTACGCTCATGGAAAGAAACCTTGGTAGATGCGCCTGGGAGTGACGGAGAACATAGGATGGGTTCCGGCGAGCTCTGGACTTGGAGGCGGAGGTGGATGACCCACGAAACGTTGTAGTTCGCAGAAGCGTAGGGTTGCGTTGGGTGGAAGATGACTCGAGGGTCAATTAGACCAAGCTACCCCTCCAAGATACAAGAAGAGAGTAGTCGAGCCAGGGGCATAATAGTAACTTGGTTATAAACTCAAGGGCAAGCTGTGTTGCATGCATAAGGTGAGGTGGTGCTCGATGATTGGTCCAAAGTAAGTGATCTTTACAAAATTCATAGTTAATTATTCGTAGCTTGGATTAGCACACATAAAATATGAAAGTTGCTCAGAAAGACGAGGGGAATCCAATTAAAATATAATTAAAGCCTGATCCTCTTGAAATTCGAAAATTAATGGAAGTTGTTAACTTTAGTTTAATAGTGATTAAGAAACCCTATTTGGATATGATTAATGTGATTAGTAGGGTTTAATTGATGGTTAAAGTTGATACTAGCATGTTAATGATAAAAAGGAACATTAGGAGCAAAAAGGATGAACTTTGCACATAATTCATTTAATTTAGAGTTTATGTGCATAAATAGACTTTAATGGGCCTTGTAACCCTAATGTTGGTAATTAGGTCTACTAGTGGCTTTAATTATTCAATTTCATGTATAGAACTAGGTTTTCATGGTTATAAGCTATTTTAAGCATTAAAGTTCCTAATTTGTAGATAAATAACCTTAATATATAAATTAGGATTTTTGAATGAATTAAGGTAGACTTAATGATAAATAACGTTCATATGAGTATTGGAGCATAATGAACTACAAATTGATGATAAACGAGCATAATGACTTTGTCATAGGTTAAAGAGGATTAAAGGGGTAGCTTTAATGAAAAGAGGCTTAATGGACTTATATAATGGTTAATTATGCCTTAAATCCGAAACTAAGGATTAGATGTTGAGATAATTAGAGTTTGTGATCAATTGTGTTAAATTAGGGTTTAAAATAGTAAAAGATGAAGGGAACCCTAATTGCCCTAAAAGTGGACTAGAAACCCTAGGAAGCGAGTTAGATTTAATAGATCTTAATGACATAAGTAATAAAATGAAATTGTATAATTGTTTCAGGATCTTGTTGAATGCTTGATTGCCTATTGGTTGATTGGATTATTTCTGTCTCATATCAGCTTGACAGGTATGTGGTTACGCCTATGCATATCTCAAATTAGTTTCTCAAGGATTTTTGAGGTTTTATCGATGACTTGAATTAAACTGTTGGTTGCATTTAATTCATGCATATTATAATGTGAATATTACTATCACATAAGAGATGTGCCTACTAGCTCAGATCCTAGTCCCCTCTGTAGCCTAATGGATTGACCTAGTACATGGCTACCAATGGGGTAGGCCCATCAAGTCATTGAATGACTTAGTACATGGCTACCAATGGGGTAGGACCATCAAGTCATCATGAGTCAGGGATTGGGCTACCTTTGGGTAGGGCCATGAGACTCCATAACCCTAGGAATTGGCTACCTGTGTGGTAGGACCATGGGGGTAAGGATCTACCATATGAGAGAGGTAATATCCATGTCCACTGCATGGACGGTACAAAGATAGGGGATAGGTAAGGATTGAATAGTATTTCTTAAAACGTAATCTTGGATGTTAAATGATATTTGGTTGACTACATTATTAACATAGTTGCACAATTATTGTTTCCCCCGCATACCAGCTTCTTGTTGACCGATGTTTTGTTTGTCGGCATTTTAGGTACAAATGAAAAGAACAAACAGTAAAGTGTCATATGTGGAACTAAATGAGAAATAACGTACACAGGAGGATTAGTTAGATTAGTATCTTCATGGATAGAATTTTAGAAATCCCAACTTTTAAAAGGTAAGTAAAGTTTTTATTTTATACCAGTTTTCAGTTTAGTAGTAGAATTTCATAATTATTATTGATTATCTGTCAAACCTTTGATCTGTGTTATTAGATAACGGCTATGATCTCTTGGTCTCCCTTAAGTGGGGGTTACCGGGAGATGTGGTCATTACACATTATGTCAACATTATGTTGCATAATGGATTTATGTATATTATATTCAAGGTTTGTCAACGTAGAATACTCAAACACAGAAATAGTAATCAAAGGAACAATAGTTCAACCAATTAAGTAAGTAGTGAAGTATTCATATGAGCATATATACAAGCAAGCCAATATCATATTAGGGTCAAGAGGAAAATGTACCCATGCGAGTAGAGTATAAGTCATAATCCATGAGTAGATTCTAGAGAAGACCCAACCCATATAGGACTTAAGATATAAAGAAGGCATAAAAGTGGGTCTTAGATTAAAAGGATTTTGATAACCCAATCATCATATTATTTATGTGGATGTTTACGTTAGACCTAGGTTTCAAGTATTTCAATTCTAGTTCCAAACAAGCATACAAGTATTCCATATAGCATAAGCATCAACACTAAACCTTAGGTCTAGGTGAACCATCAACATTAAGAGTGATACTAGATAGACATGGTCTCTGATTTGGATATAAGGGATACATGAAAGATTGGATTATCATCATGTTCAATTCATGCAAGATCACAATCTTTCACATTAGATCCATTTAATGCAATAGGGTCATATTTACATGTCTTAGAATCATTTAGGAGGTCAAGTTAAGATTTATAACCATAGTATGATAAAACTACTTATTTGAATTCAAAAGGATTACATGTGTCACATTAGATCATGATCTAGCAAGGTTAGAGCCCAACAATCAACATATGCATTAACATCACAAATGTGGCATACTAGTGTAGAAAGGTAGATCTTTGAGTCATATTAGGTATTCATGGCAACGAGGCATAAGATCTTAGACTAATCAGGTCATATAAGAACACAAAAATCTACTAATTTTTGAAGTTAAAAGGTTGCATGGTGGTAAATAGGTCATGGTCTCACATATGGTCAAGTTGCATCACTTAACCACACACACAAAAGAAACATCTTCTAGTCAGCCTTAGGTCAAAAACACATAATGATGCATATAACTAGTCCAAGACATAACTCATAGAAAAAGTGTACTAGAGGTTACTGATTTAAAGGATTAACATGTTAGATGATCATAAATTAAGCTGAAGTTGCTATCTTCATCAAGTTACATCATTCATATACACAAAGGGGGTCATTTTTAGGTCAAGGTAGACATTATAAGAAAATCAAGGTGACCTAAGCCATAAAACAAGCCCAAAGAATATTAAGGGTATTGTTCAAGAGGTATCATCACGTTTTGGGTCATAAAGGATTATTTTGGCACATTATACACCACTAATCATGGGAGAAGAGGTTAATAGATGTCTTTTTATCATAACAGGGGCTACAAGAAGAAACAAGCCTTGAAATTAGGTTCATTGGATAGATCTCATTGAGATGATAAAAAATCATACATTATATGCCCTATTTGGCCAAAAGATCTATGAGATATCATTTTTGGAATATTTGAATCAAAACTATAATAGGAGAAGATGGGGGGGCTTTACATATATTTCAGGGTGAATCTTGATTGTTGGATGGCAATCTGGTGGTCTGCGCCTTGCCGTCTTGTGTGCACGCCCAGGTGGAAACCCAGGACACCTGTCCTCCCGTGGTTGGCCCGTGTCGCACCGCACTCCATCTCCCAAATGCTCTCCTTCAGGTCTCACCGTGAGGAGGTGGCCTAGCACCGCACGCTACCGCTAAGGGAAGGTTGTCATCTAGCCTCAGCCCACCCGCACGAGCAGTGGCAGGGCTATCGGTCAGAGCGGCTCTGCATGCCAGAGGTTACTGCACACCTCTTCGGTAGGCCATCTGAGCTTGGCTCCCTTGCATGGAGCAAGGGCCGATCTCATCTTCCACTGAAGTGGCCCTAATAAGCATCTCCAACGACACCGGTTTGGAGGGGAGGAGGAAGAAGAGGTGTTGTAGGATGCTCTCGAGCATGAAACAAAGGGAAACATGAAGGGAAGTGAAGAGGAAGGATAAATGAAAAGGTTTACGGAATCGATTTGGTAAAGAGAATAGGAAGCGAGGGTAGTTGGTCAAGGAAAAACATGGTTAGGTGGCTCTCTCTCAAGGTGCATTGGCCCCTGTACGGAGGTTTGGGACACAATCACGGCAGCCAGGTAGGGGGTAGGATCTGATGCGATAAGATCCAACAACCATGAAGTCTGGACCAAATCTATAGAGCCCATGATTGGTTGAGGGAGTAAGTGTCGGATACCTAAGAAAAGGGGAAGGGGAAATTGGGCCACGCACCCAGAATTCTAGCCCAATAAGGCTCTTTTTGTTTCAAAATAACTAAAAAATCAAGTAAACTCAATGATATTTCAAACAAACATATCTCTCTCCTACGAGCTCCAAATGAGATGCAATTTGATGCATTGGAAACATAAGAGAGATATCCACAATATGAATATAAGAATTGGGCACAAAAGTTCACAAGCATATGATAAAATTCAAGGGAAAGATAATGATGTCTGACATAAATATAAACTTGATTTTGTCAACTTGAGTATCGCCAAGGTGATACATGTATGCTAGATGGATCAAATGTGTATCAAAACACATATATACATGAAATTTATGGTGAAACCAAGAGCGAGGTCAAAATGAGAATTCATCTTCAACGTGTGAAATTCCAAGTTATTACATTTTTTCATGCTTGCTTTTTTACTCGACCTATAGTTGTTGTGTCACATGACACAGATTCACATGGATCATGTCCTAGCCATTGGATCATCGTCCTATGATTCCAACATCTTCTTCAACCTTGAGTCCAGCTTTTCCTAGACTCTCCTTAACCCATGATTCCTCCCCTTTCCCAAATCTTACTCACTAATGTGTCCCTGCCTAGAAAACTTCTCTAACGCCTTCGACTCATTTTCCCAATCACAATGATCCCAAGTTTTTTGGGAATTCTTGCCCTAGTAGAGAAATCCAATTTAGGGCTAGGTCTCCCCTACCCACTAGGAATCATTGTTTCCACATTGATCTATCCCCTCCCTATTTAAAGGGTTTGATACAACTGACGATTATCACACATCTCTCTTCCACCTTCAACTTCAACTCCACTATTCTGAGCCACCATGTCCTATGCAGTTTACTCCTCCAGGGACCTTGGCTTCACCCCAACCATTCACGACACTCATCAAGCAATTAAAACACAAGTAAGCATCCATGAAATACCAAAATTATTTTCCAATTGTTTTTTACCCTGCGATCATCCCACTTATTGTACCCTATAGGCCTTCTTTTTGTCCTCACTAGCATTTAGCATATCATTGTTTTAGTGCTTCTCCAACCACTTAATCTCACCTGATGGCTTCTCCTTTCCTTAATAATTTCTTTTATGAGTTTTGATGGATGCTTTCACGTCATGACCTGATGGTTTCAGACTCCAAGCTTTTTCCCATGTTTCTCACGTTCTTCTGACGACACCTGGGACACATCGGTTCTTGTAGGATGGGATTTTTTCTACTAACTCATCCGACCCCTTACAATATATTTCACATCTCTATATCTTTCCTTTCTCACCTCAGTTGAGATGTTTTCCCTAGAAGTTGTTGGCCATAGAAACGACCATGGCTACAGATCGAATCATGATGCTCATGTATTCCCAGAGCCTGAACTATGGATCATTGAGTTCGGGTGGGCATGAAGGAGCCTCTGGCAATCTCTATTTTCTAAGATGATCACAATATCTTGATTTTAGCTGAAGATTTGCAAGCTTGGTTGTTGCTTCACACATTGAAGTGAAGAAGGAAGATGTCAAGCACGCTAATTACTTGTTTGCCCATGTAGTATTAATGATTATGTCTTATTTCTTAGGGTATTTCAGGCTTTCCTCTCACATAATTTGATATCATAGACATCTTTGATATTTGATTTACTATGTTGTCTCATGTCATGCCTATAGTTAAGAATGATGTAAGTGGCATTTAAGTCTTTTCATTTTCTTTGTTTTATCCAATTTTGTAAAAGGATAAAGGGTTTTACATAGTTCCCCATTGACAGATACGTGGAAATTCATATCCTTTTATTGGTATGTCATAGGGGGTCAAGTTATATATGGTATTTATCAACTTTTTGAGACCTAGTTTAGTTCTAGGTTTCAGAGCCTAGTTTGACTCTGAGTCTTCATGTTTTATCCAAGAACCATGAAACCCTAGAAACTAAGGTGAATACAATTATTGATGAATGGTTATTCGATGAATATGATAACTAGGGTTCAACCTACCTAAGAGTGTGATTAGGTCTTATTCAACCTAAGAAGAACAATTAAATTTCTTCAAGAAAGGTAAGTGGGTCATGTCCTTGAATTCATACTATATATGTTAGACTAATAGTCAAATTATCATGTTTAGAATAATCCATTATACATGTGGTCTAATGTTCATATGTAGATCATTCTTTCCTATTACAATAGAATTACTACCTCATCTAGCTCGTGCTTAGATCCTATAAATTATTAGTTTCAAGGTATTATTCATGCATAATTGTTAGAAATCAATTTTTGGATCACTAGAACTCAGAATACATGAATAGAGTTTATTTCTATATGTTAATTCCTTACGTTCATTTAGAATTTATAATATTTTTCAAACTATCAAATTTAGTTACATATTCCAAATTCCAATTTTTTCACAGTTCCTTACTAATTGAGTTTGGAATTCAAAATAGAATTATTAGAATTTAGAATGTAAATATTAGAAGTTATCTCCAGCTTTTAGTTCCTTATGGATATATCTGAAATTAGATTTCTCATAGAAGTAAGAATAGAATTTAGTATTTAAATGCCAGAATAGATTACATACTTTAGAATTCATTCAGATAGTGGAGATATAGAATCAAAATAGAAATAGAATCAGAATAGAACTAGAATAAAAAATAGAACAAGAATAGAAAATGATACAAAAACATAATTTATATTATATAATAAGTCTTAGATAGCATAAGTAATGTGATACACTGAATAGAAGGTTTTTATGCCACAGAAGGGCATTGCACCATAGAAGGTACTTTGTGTTATAAAAGACACCTCGGTTTCACCAGACGACTTTCATGCTACCGAAGGTGCATTTCACCATAGAAGGAACATAGTGACATCAAGAAATTAATGTATAATAGTAGCCATGGAAATATAAAAGATGTAAAAAAAAGATTTTACTTCAGTGTATATTTCTAACTTTTACAATTCATTTATTTCCTTCCCATTATTAGAATTCAATGCCACTTACTCTAACTATAGTTTTTCCTATTTGTGTATGGATGGGGACGATATGTCCACATGTGGGGGTAGGAGCATAAATAGTACCCAATGACTTGGGGCATAAAGTTGATCTGTCAAACTGGGTCAAGATCTCCGGGTACCCATGGTTCGACCTGTTTAAGTTGGGTTTGGATGTTGAAATTTGCCACCCGCTAAAAATTACCCAAACCCAAACCCACCTGTTTATTTAGTTGGTTTTGTAGGTGGCCCACGGCCACCCAAGGGTAATCCACTTAACTTAACTGAAGTTATAAAAATAGTTATAATGATCTAATATTACTTAAACTACATATGATGATCTATTACGACCTATTAATTGTTAAGGAGTTTTAGTCTAAAATAGAACTTGCCCAACAAAATCTGATTTCAAAGAGAGTGATATGGGTAAAAACAACTCCACATATTCTACATTACTCTAATTAGTCTATCAAACGTAATATAGAGTTATAGTAGACTTTTCTAATTCTAGTTTGTTGATCAGAATCATACATTAGAAAATTTTAAGAATATATCTGATGACTTTTACATAAAAAGGTATGTGATTGAATGATTGTAAACCTTAACAACATATTTGTATATTTTATAGCAATAATGTATAGTATTTGGTTTCCCTTGTGTTATATTTCAAGTAAAAACACTATAAAATAGTCTTCTTTTATTGTTATCTAGTATATTTCAAAAAAAAAATTATTGAACACATTATATGGGCACCCACAGGTGGCCCTCAACTCGTTGGATCAGGTTTGGATTTGTCTCTCACCAACCCATTTAGAATTGTAACTTTTTGATCTGCACCCGCGATACTGAAACCTGTAATGACCCAACCCCAACCCAACCCACCCACCTATTTGACAGGTCTAGCACAAAGTTAGAGTAGGATAAGATCTGATGGGTTTCCAAATATATGATGATCTTTAGATTTGTAGATTCAGTTGTATGTTTCCATGTAATAGCCTTAATGGTTCCTTTTGTAAGAACAATGATGAGAATGTTTATCTTTCAAGTTTGTGTTGATTAATGATATTGTTGTTATGAATGCCAATTTTATGTAAAAACCCCTTGAGTACATAAGTTATGGATCATAACTCTATGTTGTTTCCGCTATGTGCACATGTGTGCTTAGGGAGGGTGTTACAGATATCATGTCAATTTTCTTCAAGTAACTGATGAAGTATGTATATGTAGTCTGTTATTTGCAAATAACTAACGATAAATGAGTATGTTTTTTATATAGCAGATCTGTAAACTTGTTGTCCAGATGCTAGCCTGTCTTCTACCTACAGTTCATAAGAACTGAAAGTTCATAAAAAATGCAGGTCTCTGCAATCATCAAAACTTAATAACATGTTGAAAAACCAACAAGAAGAAAGATATAAATACAAATAGACACATGCATTTGATACAATATGCACAAATAGTCCAGCAAACCTCAACATTCTATCCATTTTTTCAGTTCAAATGAACATACATGCATAAACTCATATATCAATTGATTCCTTTCTCAACCACACATTCAATTTCATACATATGAACAAATACACATAATTCTCCTCCTCATGCACTTTACATTCAATTCAGACACACATATGCATGCATACATATCAACATCAGGTGCCATGGAGTTTAAGTTCACAATACATAACAAACAAAAATCTGACAACAAAATCTGAACTACAAAAATATCAACCCTCTCAGTTATATGACAAGTCTACATGTTTGATGAAGTAGTATGCCCACTATTCACATATATCATTCAGCTGCTCTAATGTATAGGCTTCAGTAGTATCAAAAACCTACAAATAGAATGAGACATAATTCTAATTAGATTTGATTGTTTGTATTATCAAATGAGATTACTTCGTTAATTATTATACAATACTAATAACATTACTTTCTATATATGTTTGATCTATTCCACATGCGTGACAATTGTCTGCATGTAGAATATCATATAATATGTGCATGCCCAATCATTGTCTTATACATGGCACCATAAATTTACAATTACAATTATTAAATGTAACTATGAAGAGTTGGTAATATATATGCATAGGAACAAGAAGAGTACATTAACACTCCTCCAAGCTACTAATTTCTTTTTTATCTACTTTCCCTCCACCACTACAAAATAGTTTCACACCCCTATAAGTTAAATTAATAGATATGTTGCATTACTAAACTATCATATGATGTAAACATTAACAAATATGTTGAGCATGAAGAAATTATACTTATGTGTAAATTGCCAATTTTATTGGGCGATCCTCATTTAGTGTTAGTTTTATACCCAAAGAATAAAAATATACATTGTATAGATCTTGAGAACAATCACTAACAACTACCCATGCCTCTTTCTGAGTGAATACAAGGCAAATAAAATAAAAATTAAATTTTACAACAATTGTACATAAGCAACCAGCCCAAAACTTACACAATATTGAAGGGAGCTATGATCATAGTTTTGGAAGCACCAAAAACCTTCATCATGGTAGACACATAATCTTTGATGCCACTTGGATCTCTAATATCATCTCTAATCATTGATGGCATTAGAAATGCAACATTTGATATTATAAACTCAGAATCCTTAAACTCCTCCAAGGATTCATTTATCAATATTTGCACACCCTCCTGGTTCATTCCCCCCTTTCTTGGCATATTTTCTCTTTTGATGGGATGAGAAAAAAAAATATTTCAGCCCAGACCTAGCTCCAACGGCCCTAACACGTCCAAGGTGCTCTTCCATCCCTAGAGCAACCATCATTTCATCGTGTACACCCTGAGGGGTGAACTCGCACTCCTTTGTTTGTTCATCCATCTCCAACTATTCATATCAAAAGACTAATCAATAAAAACTTAACAATATAGGGAAAAAAGAGCATAGACATGCATTGTGAGACAAGAAATTTACCATTGTTGCAGCCACCTCATGGGTTGCTTGGATAGGGATTCCTTCGGATTTTGTTTTCCACGCATCTATCCACTCAATATAATGAGGCAATCATCTAGTAACACTAGAAGACTCGACAATAAGAGCAGAAGTAGAAGGCCCTTACTCTTTCTCTTGCTCTCACTCTGTCAACTGGCGGCGTTTAATATAATCACCTGAACCCAACCAGTGGTTATGCACATTCTTGTTACGCCTTTCTTTTTTAGCATAATGAATGCCTAATTCATTCAATAATAAATATTGTTAACTAATCATAAGAAATCATAAGAATGTAATTAATTCAATAGCAGAGCACCTCTATTTTTCTCTTCTCAACAAATCTAGCCAATCATTTTTGTCAAGATAGGTTCATTTTAGAGTGGGGTCATGATCTCGCTTCTCTCCAAAGATGTGGTCTATAGTGAGGATTGTCTGCCAATCTCTATGTATTCTCCCGATGAGCTATGTAATAGACTTGTAATGTAACTTTCATCAAGCTCATATCATCCTTGAAAAGGTTCAACATTCACTACTTTTTAGAAATCTAAAAAAAAGATACAAAAAGACTATAAAGTCATAAATGCATATAACTCACCTCTAACCCCATCTAGATGAGGTCTATAGTAGAGTTACTCACTTGTCTCCAATTATCAACACAGAGAGGCACCTTGCTTCAACCAAGGACCCCACGTAGTTGATAAACACCTTAGTAATCAGCGTGCCTATTTCATTAAATTCAACCATGCCCTTTTTTCATTTCCTATTGAGGCAATTTTCATCTAAGTTGTCCCTCTCTTACCATGCTTAGGAGGCCAAGCACCGCCCTGACCCTATGGATCCTAACGCTCGGGGTCATTGTGCTCTCGTTCAAATGCCATCTATAAAGTAAATATATGAAAAAGTTAGATCACATATGAAAAATTCATATCACATATGAAAAAATAAACATGTTATATAATGCAAATTACATATGAAATAGTATGTGTAGTACACCTTAAACTAGTATTCCTTCTATGTGATATTGATGTGTATAATCATTAGTGTTAGATTCAACATTTACACTTGGTTACATTTACACTTGGTAAGCCAAAAAAGAATGGATTAGATTCATCATACTTGTCGTAGTACTCTTCTTCATGAAGAATGAAAAACAAATTTTATTTTGCAGGATCATCGATATAGAATACTCACTTTTCCTATGGTGCCATTATGAATGGCTCATCCTTATCACCTATCCACTCAAAATTAATAATTGTGAAATCAAGTTCATCAACTACAACTCCTTTGTTGTTATCAACCCATATATGCCTAAACAATGGAACTCTAAACTCTATGTAATCAATTTTCCATATGTCTTCAATGACATTGTAATAAGATATCTTTCCTTCACATGGACTCTTATCCTTGGCACCAAAAAAATACAATGAAGACGCTTGAAGGATGACCCCACTATTTTGGATAACACTTTTATCATCTTGACATTTTGTGTTATATGGAAATTCATTTATGTCAAACCCTTCATAGGATGTAACATGCATCTTTGACTTGTACACAAGCCATTTTATAGTTTCTATAACATTATTTGGTGTTTGAGATAGTTGATGGAATACATTCTCTTCAAACCACCTAATAACTGTCTGATTATACTCTCTAGCAAGCCACATTGAACTGGAATAGGGGGATGATTTGTCTTGAGCTCATTGGTGTGTTCGGTGATATAAATATGTAAAACATACAAGTATGCCTGTTCCCACTCCTCACTACTACTATTTATCTTTTGTTCTGGCAAAGTACCTTTGGTAAAATAAACATCAAGATTTACAACATTGGTAGGAGTTTTCTTGCAACTCGAAAAGTCATTATAAAAGTCCATGGCCTCCCTAGCAACATAACCCTCAATGATACTCCCTTTAGACCAACAATAGTTCTGAACATCACATTTAAAAACACTCATGTACCGCTCAAAAGAATACATCCAATACAAGAAAATTGGACCCAACATTTTCACTTCCATAGTCAAATGGACAACCAGACATACCATCATATCAAAGAATGAAGGTGGAAAATACTAGTCAAATTTGCATAGGGTAATGCCACTTCTCTTTGTAGCTTATCTAGAATCGTAGAATCAATTACTTTATTGCATAGATTGTTTAAGAAGAAGCAAATCCAGGTGATTGCAAACCTTACATGCTTAGGAAGGATAGATCGAATAGCCATAGGAAATATATGTTGCATTAGAGTGTGACAATCATGAGATTTAAGACCTATCACCTTCAGTTCCTTCATTGATACGAATCTATGGATATTGGCTAAGTATCCTTGTTGTACCTTAACATTAAGAAAGCACTAACAAAAGTTCTCTTCTCTTATGGAGACAAGTTTTAACAAGGAGGAAAATATGTGCGGTGACTTGATAACTTATTTTATTAATTCTTTCATTGTACCCATCTCACACAGGTCCTTTGAGGATTTGATGTCATTTTTAATCTTGCCTTTTATATTCAACAAAGTACCAAAGATGCTATCAGAAACATTTTTCTCAACATGCATGCATATATACATTATCAAACTGTCAAAAAACTCCACTAAGGAAGACCCTATATCGACCTTTTTTTATATAAATACTTATCACCTATAATGGTAGTATATGGTCTCTTAGCAAAATGATTTACAATGTTGTTCACTCATGCATAAACATCCTCCCCTAAAATAGGTTTAGGGGCATTCTATTCCTTAGTTGAGCTATTGAATTTTTTGTGCAACTTTTGATAAGGATGCACCTTCGGTAGGAACCTTCCATGACCAAGTTATACAATATTACCACCATGTTTTAGTCAGATTGAATCAGTATTTTACTCACATACGAGACATACCTTAGTTTCTTTGACATTGTAGCCAAACAAGTTATAAGATGGAAAGTCATTGATAGTGCAAAATAACATAGCACATAAATTAAACATCTCTCCAC
This sequence comes from Alisma plantago-aquatica, assembly GCA_963693085.1. Lineage (NCBI taxonomy): Eukaryota > Viridiplantae > Streptophyta > Magnoliopsida > Alismatales > Alismataceae > Alisma > Alisma plantago-aquatica. The sequence goes on along the minus strand of OY856409.1, from coordinate 969,154,359 downwards.
ACAACACATCATAAGTCATCTCATCTTCTCCCCAAAGTTTCTTTATGTCATCAATCAGAGGTTCAAGGTAAACATCAATATCATTTCTAGGTTTCTTGGGGGCAAAATAGGCAAGGACCGCATGACGTATTTATTCTTCATACACAAACCTAGAGGAAGATTGTGTATAACAATCATAATAGGCCAAGTTCTATGTTGGATACTTAAAGTTCCATATGGATTCATCCTATTAATACAAAGTTCAAATTTTAAATTTTTAGCTTCTTCCCAAAATTCAGGAGACAATAAATTAATATTCTTCCATTGTGGGGAATCAGACGCATGTCCTAGCATACCATTATTGTTTTTCTTTACCTCTGCATGTCAAGATAAATTTTGAGCACATAAGGTATTAGCAAAAAAGCATTGAAATCATGGTATTATCGGTAAATACCACATCACCTTGGCAAGAGACTCAGTTTTGGTCTTACCTAACGTCGTCCATTTGTACCTAGACACCCCACAAATTTTGGACATTCTTTCATATTGATATAGTCCTTTCAAAATTGCAAACAATCATTCGGCCATGCATGTATCTTCTTAGCCTCCATTCCCATTGGGCACAATATCTTTTCTGTTTCGTATGTTGAGATTGGAAGTTCATTACCTTCATGGAGATTTCTTTCAACAAAAACAACAAAGAAGTGAAGCTTTTGTCGCTCCACTATTGTTAGCCTTCAGAGGATACAATCTCAACACAATGTTAAACTTTTTAAACTTAGTACGGCCTAAATATAATAGTTTCTTAGCATCATGCACAATGTTTCCAAACAAGGGAGGTGGATCTGTAACATTTGCCCCACAATTATCTAGCATCCCATCAACCACGTCTGTTGGAATTGGTTCATTCTCGACAACATCATCAACCATTTCTTATTTTACACAACTACCACTACCAACATCTATTGATCTCATACTAGGCATGTCTTCATGCCAATACCATTCTGTATAGCCCTGTACAATCCCATTGCATATGACATGATTTTGATCATGTCAATAGTGTTAACTTTCAAGTTGTTGGAAATAGAACCTATTTCCAAGTTGTTTTCTATGTTCCTCTACAAATCTAAAAAACCCATTGAGACCATTAATAAACTCTAGAGTGTAGTGATTTGGATTATACATCCATGATCCATCAGTTCTATGATCATATGGGAGATGAGTTTCTCATCAGGTGTTAGCTAATAAATTAATTTTAGATAAAAAAATATGTTTGAATTGAGCCCTAAGCATCTAGTATCATTCACACCCATGAATTTGTACCACCTATCCTATTCTTGAGAACTTCATCTCACTAGTAAGTGTATAATGTGTTTGATTTTAATAAATTTTTGCAACATATCCCTGTAGTTATCCAAGTACACTGATGTATATGGGCAAGTACGTACCTACATATGTACCCAGAGAACAAAAGGGGAAATGATTTCGAACTTCATTGAAATCAAACACGCATATACACTTACATCTTAAGTGATATGAAGTGCTAAATAACAGTCCCAAATCGGGGACTACCCAAGGTTTATCCTAACGAGTAAATCTCGAACGAGTTTATAGGCCAAGAACACAGTTTAGAAATTAGGGATTACAATTTTCTAATCAGATAATTGATATATGTATTTTAGGGTTTACAATTTATAACAATCTCACTACAATTCATCACAATCTAATTAAATGCATAGTTAGAAATAATTTTAGGGTTTACAATTCATCACAATCTAAATAAATCTAGGTTAGGGTCTACAAATAATTTTTAATTCTAATTAAATACATAATTACATACAAGGCTTTAAAAAGTGTGAAGTGGGAAGTGAGCTGACGTGACCTTGTAGTCGATTAATCGCCCGACGGACAATTAAGCGGGTGCTTTTTTAAAAAGTGCATGCTTAATTTTTTAATTATTTTACAATTTATACACATATATACATACATAATATTATGATTTGTGAATGTTTTACATAATTAAAAAAATATATATTCCTCTTAAATTAACACTAAGTAACAACAATAAAGAGTTAATAAATTCAGCTATCCACAGCAAATCGTCTGATCAATGTCAGATTGTGGATATAGAATAGCTAACTAGCTATACTAAATCAGCAGCTAACTATATATTCATATTCATTTAGTATAATTGTATAAGTATATACTCAAAAATGTCAAAACACATTACTGACATTAATGTTACTGAGTACAAAATGTCTTTAGCTATACTAAATCAACAACTAACTATATATGCATAGTCATTTAATATAAATGTATAAGTATATACTCATAAATATCAAATCACATTACTGACATTAATGTTTCTAAGCATAAAATGTTTGATATGGGAAAAAGCAGAAAAAGGCGGGAAAAAAGTGGAAAAGTGGAAAAAAGTGGCCAAAGTGGGAAAAAAGTGGCCAAAGCTGGGGAAAAGAGGCCACTTAAATCAAATCTGCTCGAGTACCACTTATAGTACATTTTAACCGGTCATCACTTTGTGGCACTTAAGTGGCCGCCTAGGATGATTTTTAAAACATTGGTTACATATATGCATTTTTAACATAATGATATAATTCATCACAATCTAATTAAATCTAGACCAATAATATATTAGGATTTACACATAATTTTCAATTCTAATCAAGTACATCGGTACATATATGCATTTTCATCACAATCATACAATTCATAGTGGCCAGACTATCCCCTAATTTGTATAAGCACAACATTACATGGAGAAACCTCTAATTTGGCCATTTGAAAGTTGATAGGGTAGAAATTTGAATGATTTGTCACCAACATGATGGTTGTGTGATCCATCAGTTATAACGAATCATCAAATCAACGGGAAGATCTCGCATTGACCTTTAATCCAATAAATGCATCACTTCCAAAAGTCAGGATTTGGTGCATGTATTAGCTCTAGAATACTACAGGTATCTGAGTAGCAGTTACCATCAAACAAACTAAAACTAATTTAATGAGCTATTCATAGTTTCACAGTTTGAATTTGTTCATACTTGCACATACATGGCTTAATCTTCAATGAAAAAATAATGAAGTAGAGAAAGACCTACCTCGTCCGATGGAGCAGAGAGAAGCAACAGAGTTGGCGGCTTGGAGAAGTGGTGGCGGAGAAGCAGCTAGAAACAATGGTGATGGAGAAGCGGATAGTAGTAGCAACAGCTAGCGGAGGTGGAGGACACAACATCAGTAGTAGTAGAGCTACCTCACCACTGGAGGAGAGAGCAGTACCAACAACGGTGGATGGTGGACATGCTGGGGTCATCGACGAGATCACGGATAGCAATAGCAATGGAAGCATAGGAAAGGGAAAATCTCTTGAGCCTAATTCTAGAGTTCTAAAGAAACACGGTTAGAGGATTTCTCATGGGTTTCAAGTAAGACTTACCCCATAAGTTATTTCAAAAATTAATGACCTATAAACTTCATTTCCTATTTGAAAGAAATAACTGTCGCAAGCTTAAAGAACTATGTCATTGGTGGACAAAAAAAACCAATGACTAACGATGTAACCCAGTGGTGCCTACATCATCGATTGAGGTGATGACAATCGATAAGGAAAACCAATTGGGGGGAGGGGGTTCATGGGACGCTTGGCGCATACCCCTTTGTCATCAATCCATGTGTAATAAATGGACGATATATACAAATGAGAATTACAAGGAGATGTTTGGCGTGTATCCCTTTATCCCATCAGTTATATACCATAAACTGACGACATGATTTTTGGAGGCAAATGAAATTCCTCCCAAAATTTTTGCATGAAATGGAATTTTCACGGGCGATTTACCTTGTCGGTTGGTCTGTGAAACAACCAACAATAGAATAAAACACACTCTATGTTTTCTCAGTTCACTAACCAGTGGCAGTTTGCTTGAGGGATGTGATGATATAAATTACACCATCGATTTCCCTTAAAAAATAATTGACAAAATAAGTCATATTTGTAGTAGTGGGACAAGTCTTACAAAGCTTCTTGCGATTCATCAAATGGAGGAAGTGAGACTTATGATGAAGATGAATAAGTAACATGTATCATGTCTAAGTCAATCGCAAATGAAGAAGAATCTAATGAGGTAGATATTTTTGATCTATCTCAAAAGAAAATTATTATAAAAAATATAATAAGTATATTGAATGAAAAAAATAGAAACTAGTTAAAGTTTTACATGAACTTCATGAAACTCTTGAAAATTTTAATATGGAAAATGATGATCTAAAATTTTAAAATAGTACATTGAAAGAATCCATTGAAGACTATAAAATGAAATACTTGTGTTAGAAAATAATAACAGTCATCTCTCTCTTGAAAAGGTTTAATTACTTGCCAAACTAAATAATTATCACTCCCAACCTATTCTATGTAGTCATTCAAACTATGAAGCTTTAGCAGTTGAAAAGATACTTTACTCTCTGATGTTGCTTATTTAAATAAAGATGTATCTAGATTGATTGAAGCAAATTGTAAACTACATATTACAATGTCTATAATTATGCAAGGAAAAAGAAAATCCTAAAAATGTTCTGAATAAGTCTTGTAAGCAAGTTGGATGGAGAGGTTTGAGATATTTCCCAAGGAATGAAAGCACACATGTACCTAGGAATTAAAAGATATATATGTCTAAAAACAAAGTGATTGATTCTCATAATATTGTAAGGAAAGATCAATATCATATGTGACATGTCATTATTGTCAACATCTTGGACACTACTCCTTTACATTTTCTTATCACAAGAAGGGACCCATTAACATGGTTTAGGTTCCTAATCCCCAAACATAAATTTAGTTCAGGATACACTTGAGAATGACCATCACTTAATTTGAAATTTTTTATGTCATTTTTCTCAAATCAAATATAAACTTACTTTGATTATTTTTGTTATTAGGGAAATATACATTTGTTTATAATTCCCACAGAATGCCTTTTGATCATAAATTGCTCAATCGTGATGCCCTCTGGTCGAAACACATTTTGATCAGAAATAAGTCTATAAATAAATTTACTGTGAGATTAAAATGTTGTTATGCTTGTTCATTTATTATATTTAACCATCAGAGACCACTTTTGTAACAAAAAAATATCTTAGTAGTGGGATTGGGCGGTTGATAGTGGTTGCTCTAAGCACACGAAAGGAATGAAAAATGTCTTCAACAAACTTGAAACGAAAAGAAATGCTCTATTACCTTTGGTGACAATGGCAAAGGAACCATTATTGGAATTGGCATTATCAGAACAGATCTCTTTATTAAAAATGTACTTTTAGTTGATAATATACATCATAATCTACTTACAATCAGCTAACTTTGTGATAGTGGATGTGATGTTTTATTCAACATAATTTTCTAGCAAATTACTTGATGAAAACACAAGTAATGTCATCGATGAAGGAAAAAGAATAGGAAATCTATACATGTGCTTAACTCCATCAAGGAAAATATTTTATTTCAAATCATGATACTGAAACTCTATGGCATAGAAGACATACATGCTAGTTTTAACATAATAAGAAAACTGATAAAACATGATTCAGTATGTGGCTTACCTAAAGTTTCTTTTGTAAAATATGCAAATTATGAACCATGCACTTTAGGTAAACAAGTCAAAATATCTTTCAAAAGTAAATGTATGCGTAGTACTACTCATCCAATCTAACTTATTCATATGGACTTGTTATGTCCCTTGCAGACTCAATCAATTGGTGTAAAAACATTACTTTGTGATTTTTTATGCTTATAGTATATATACATGGGTTCATTTTCATTTTGGCAAAGATATACTATTGAAATGGTTATCACATTTCCTTCTAAAGTAGAAAAATCAACTTCAAACAAACATATTCTCTATTAGAAGTGATAATAGTGGAGAATTTGAAAATCATGTATTTGAAGAATTTTGTTCCAATAAAGGTTATAGCCATGATTTCTCTACTCTCCGTACATCTCAAACAAATGGTATAGCTGAAAGAAGAAATTGATCTTTACAAGAAATGGCTAGAACCATGCTTTTACAACATAATGTTCCAAAAACTTTTTGGGCTGAAGCCATAAAACTTTTTGTTATGTTCAAAGTCATATCTTCATTCACCCACATCTTAAAAAGATTTCTTATGAAATACTTTCCTCTAAAAAGCCTAAAATGAATTATTTAATACATTTATAACACCTTGCTATTTCTTAATACTAAAAATGATAGGAATATGATCCTAAGTCACAAAAATGTTTCTTTTTAGGATATTCTACTATAAGTAAAGCTTGTAGAATTTATAATCTTGTCTCTAAAAAGGTAGAATAATCAATTCACATAAATTTTATGAGACCCAAATCAATAATAACTCAAATAATGACATAAATTCTACAATTGAGGAATTACCTTTTTCAACAAAAGATAAAAACAATGCTGAAATTAAACAACCACAAGAATAATATGTGGACACGTCACAACCTACACCAAGATTAATTAAAGATCATCCACAAGAACATATTATTGAAAATCCTTCTGACAGCCATTTCCAAAAAAACATCCTTCTGACAAAGTAAGAACAAGATCATCTCTTCAAGGTGAAGCAAATACAACTTTTGCTTCAATTATTAAACCTAAGAATGTGGATGAAGCTCTTAAAGATGATTATTGGGTTATAGTAATAGAATAAGAACTAATCCAATTCACTAACAATGATGTGTGATATTTGGTTCCAAGACCCAAAAATCACTAGAACAAAATGGTTTTTCCAAAATAAACTAAATGAAGCTGGGGAATTTACTAATAATAAAGCCAAATTAGTTGCTCAAGGTTATAATCTACAAGAAATTTTGATGAGACATATGCTCTGGTAGCTAGGCTTGAATCAATTATAATGATTTTATCCCTAGGTATCTCAAATGTAAAAAGTAATTTTAAACAAAATAATTGAATAAGAAGTAAACGTTTCTCAACCTCCCAATTTTGAACATTTAAATCATATTGATCATGTTTATAAACTTAACAAAGCTTTATATGGTTTAAAACAAGCTTCAAAAATTTGGTTTGATCATCTTAAGAGTTTCCTATTTCAAAATGGATTCTCTCTTGGGTAAATCAAATTCTACTTTATTTATCAAAAATTATGATCCAAGATTTCTTATTGTTCAAATAGATGTAGATGCTATTATCTTTGGTGCATCTCAAGAATTTCTTTGCACTAAATTTATAGATATCACACAACTAGAATTTGAAATGAGCCTTATGGGTGAATTAACCTTTTTCTTAGGATTTTAAATAAAACAAATCCATGTGGTATCTTTCTAAATCAAGAAAAATATACAAACAAACTTATATAACACTTTAACATGGGTAATTGCAACCATTGTTCAACTCCCTTGGCAATGCCTCCTAAATTTGGTAAAGATGAGGATGCTCAAGTCTATTAACAATTCTTTATATCGATGTTTAATTGGAAGTTTACTATACTTAACTGCCTTTCATCCGGATATCATGTTTTTCGTTGGTTTTTGTGCCCATTGTTAATTAAACCATATGCCATCACATCTAGTTGCTATCAAATGCATTCTAAGATATTTGGTTGCCACGATCGATTATGGAATTTGGTATCCTAAAGATAAATCTTTTGATCTGGAATTTTATACCAATGTTGGTTATTCGGGTTGTTGTCTTGATCCAAAAAGTACTATTGGTGGTTGTTTCTTACCCGGAAAATATTTTATTTTATAGTTTAATAAGAAATAAAATAGTATTGCTCTATCTACCATCAAATTTGAATACATGGCTTCTGGTAGTTGTTGTGCACAAGTTCTTAGGATGCAACAAGTATTACGTGATTATGGTTTTTCTTTATCCATGACTCCCATTTTCTGTGCTAATACTAGTGTCGTTAACTTATCTCATAATTCCAATTTACAAATTTGAGTCAAAAATGTTGAAGTAAGACATCATTTTCTTTGTGATCATATTGCTAAAATTGATGTCTTCGTCATATTGATACTAAAAATCAATTAGTAGAGATTTTTACTAAAGCACTTTCTTTACAAATATTTAGGATAATTCAAAATAAATTAAACATTTCTCCTCTTGAAGATGTGTATTTTAGTCTTTTTATAAAATAAATTAAATTTTGTTTTAAACTTGATCAAAAAATTGTTTGTGATTCATATGAATTTTTACCATCATATGCAATTTCTTTCAAATATTAGTTCATTTTACTAGCCAAAACAATGCTCAAATTGTCTCAATCACTCACACTCTCGATCCACCAAAAGTTCAACCGAGTAGTCCCTAACTCGACCAATAGTTTTCTCGATAATCCCCTTGGTAACCAATTTTTTTGAATAGTTTTGGCCATTGTTTCAACTGAAACTAGCTATTTTTTCACTATTGGGCACCTCGATCGAACTAGAGTTTGATCAAAAATCACTATGTTTCTTATGTAAAGGGCCCAACTTGGCCATTCTTCTCACAACAACCTTTGTTATGATCTTCTCCTCTACTTGGGAAATTTATAGTGAATCCTCTCAACCATTTTGAGTTCTTTCTACTGTAAAACTTTTATCCAGTCATTCTCTACATTATATTAAGCTTTATTCTCCATTCTTCCACCACAATCTTCAAATGATGTCATTTTCCCACTATGGTAACATGAAGAATCTCTCCAGTAAGAAGAAAACTGACCAACTATTTATCATCAATAACATTAGCTTCCCACCAACAAGTTCCTCAACTTTTTTTCAAAGACACCTCTACCTAGATGTCCAATGGATGTTGCTTCTTTCTCGAGAGTGTTTTATCTAGGTAAACTTTTCAAATTTCAGTACCTTCAAGAGGTTCTTACCCCAACTCATCGCTCATGGTATTTGAGAGTCGTCCATGAATTCTATGCCAACCTAGTTTTCTTATACGAAGACCCATATTATTTTTCTTCCATGGTCAATGGTATCCCCTTTCAAATTCATGAAAATGATATTCACACTTTACTTTCCATAGACAAAAATTATTTCATCAATTTTGTTGACTTGACTAGAAAAAATCTCCTTAATATCTTCCAAGAACATTTGGATGAAGATATTTCTATGACCTCTATCTAAAAGTTTATTTTTCTTCCTGATACCACCTCTCAAGAGACATGAGGTACCCTCTACACCTCTTTTTTCACCCAAGAAGCCTGCATCATCAATCTTATCATTAGCACAAACATTGTGCCCCAGGATAACAAATCCAAAATCTAGTAATTTCTCATGTATCTCATCTTTGCCATGATTAAAAAAATTTTGTCACCTCTAACTTTGTTCCTCTACCATGAGATTCTTGATTTTAAGGGATACCCTCCTTTTTCTAACTCTGTGTGTCAAATCATTGAGCATTCCCTTGGTCAAACTCTCCCAGATTTAAATAGTGTGCCACCTCTAACTTTGTTCCTCTACCATGAGATTCTTGATTTTAAGGGATACCCTCCTTTTTCTAACTCTGTGTGTCAAATCATTGAGCATTCCCTTGGTCAAACTCTCCCAGATTTAGAATATGTCCCATCTTTCCCAAAGAATTAATAAGAACACTTCTGAGAAAATGGGAATTGGTTTTGATCAGAAACAGTCTTAAAATCAATATGAGCTTCCATGAGATCCAATTCCTCCACCTCCTCCATAGCCTTCTTCTTGCACCCATGGAAACAATTTTGCATATTTCAAATGAGTTGCTTATTAGATTGGTAGACACATGGAATGCCAACATCATGCCATGACAAATCTGAATGAACACATGCAAGCCTTGACTCCTAATGCTATGGATAACTATACTGATTGTATTTATCCTAGTAGAATTCCTCCCTTCAATCCAAACATGAACTGTTCCCCAACTACCAACACCACCATTTGACCTTCACCATAAACAATTCTCTGAGGGCCAACTTCAAGATATAGTTGCGCACTTCACCTTTCTCGGGTGCCCACTTTTCTTGAAGCTTATACCTTAACCACTATGAAGGCCTTGAATTGGAAAACTCTTGTTCAATACTATGGTGTTGCTACTTTCACAACATATGATCCTAAAATAGATTACATCCTTAGTCTCATTAGGAATATGTAAAAATCCTTTGGGATTTATGTCATTTGCTATCTTTATTCATTTATTTCATTCAAAGCATTGTAACTTTGTTTGACCTTATGAGATAACTAATTAAATGATAGATTATTTTGCCTCCCTATATAATGTTTGAGGTTCTTGAGGCTAAATTTGATATTTCAACTTTCACCATAAATTTGGAATATTATTCTTAAGAAGAAGCATTATATTAAGGGGTATCATTTTTATGGGGAGTCATGATTATCACTACAACCTTTTTGTAAATTAAAAAGGGGGAGAAATAAGTCTTAGAAGCAAAATATTTAAATTCCTTGAGTATCTTATTTTCATTCTCTTGACTAAGATGGATAATTAATTCCTTCTCTTAGTTTTAACAATACATTTTCTTGATATGAATGGTTGCATATTTATCTTGATAAATGGATATCATGTATATTCAATAGCACACACTTTTAAAGAGACTCAAGGGAAGCAAATTTAAGTATAATTTTCCTTCTTCAAATTTTGCTTATTTTCAAAATGTGTCATCCTCAAAAGGGGATATTGTTGGCTAAATTGGATATTTGCACTCTTTCTCTTTTGATGATGACAAAATTTCTCTTTTTTGATATAACATTCTATCTAGTGTTTCAAAGATCAAGATATGTACAAATAGGAATTAAAAAAAAAAGATATTTGATTGAAAAAAGTGGTTATTTTATCATGCCTATTCAATGTATTACATTGGTACATGGCATAATGTACAATTCAACTGATATCATGTTAAATCAATCTATGAGTCTAGTCCAACTATCCTAAACCTAATTTCATATTTATATCAGGCCTTTAGGGTAGTTAGATCCCATTAGAAAAATCATTTAGCATGTTTTCTAAAAGTTAAATGATGCATTTAAAGTGACAATTTTGGTCAAAGTCTTTCTGGACCAAAATCTTCCTTGGCCAAACTCCACCTTGATCGAGCAAAAGTTTTTGTGCTCAAAATAGCCTTTAAAGAAAAAGAGAAGTTGTAAAATTGCCTAAGAGAACAACTCTCGGTCAAAGTACAATTCGACTGAGAGGTCCTTTGTTCGAAGTACTATTCAAATGTCCTATTCCACCATTCAAATCTGATTCCAACCATAGTGGAAATGACTCATATACTTGGTATAAGATATTTATATATTTTTAGCATTGGTATTCTCTCTCTCTCTATCTCCAGTCTTGTTCAACAATATTGTTCAAGTGTTCTCAGACTACTACTTGCAAGAAGGCTATCTGGGGACTTGCTAGAGAAGGAGTCTTCTCATCGGCTCTCTTCAAAGCCATTAAAGAAGATTTAAAGGTTTGGTTCTCTTCAAGTCATTAAAGGAGGTAAAGGTTCAATTATTTTCAAAGATGTTAAAGAAGAGGTGAAGGTTTGGTGCTCTTCCTTGGCCACAAAAGAAGACGGTAACAATTGTACTTTTTATAGTTCCTTGCGAGGTTAATAAAAATTCATTGTAACAAATTCTAGTTGGGAACAATCAGGTAGTGGACTGACATCATTTGACAGAACCACTATAAAGCTTTGACTCTTATGGTTGATTGCTTATCTGTCTTTTCTTTAACAAATAATTTTATAAATTATCTAATTAGCTCTATTCACCCCACCTCTAGATTTGTCAAATCCATCCAACCTAGATATACATGTGTTGGGTAAAATAAATGATAGCTTGCCTCTATGAATCCACTAAGATTTCTAACAATCAGACCTTAAGTCATATAGGTAGTTTCCAGATTCAAATGGTTTACCAATGTTTAATGCATGCATGAATCTGTAAATATGGAATGAAAAAGGACCTTCATGGGTCATCCAACATTGAAAAGCATACCTTCCATGACTTATTTATTGTTTTCAACTTCTACATTTAACCTTACTTGGTGATGCTCTTTAGGCTTTTGAGAAGTTGCATGCCTAGTATTGGTGTGGTATCCTTAACCTGAGTCATTCGTAGGGTTCACATGAGGAGTAATATTATTTCTCTGGGGCTTAGGGAAATTTGCATCATGGTGGTATTGCTTGAAGTAGTTGAACCATAGGGGTGAAGGATGGTAGCATTATGTACAATGTCTTTTCCAAGTTCTTGTAGTTATAACAAGGATCTTGGATTGATGAAGGAGTCTTATTTTTGTTGACGTTGTGATGTTGACTACCTCCATGGTTTTTTTGGCTATTATGATGATTGCTTCCATTGTTATTATCATTGTAATGTTTATTGTCTCCATGGTTATTGTCATTGTATTTTGAGGGTGTTGAATGACCCAACCTCTACTTGTGAATCATAGTGTATTGTCCTTTGGCAATCAGCTAATTAAATGGTAGGTGAAACTTAGCATCCAATCTATCTCTATGACTTTGGTTGAGTTCCTTCATAAATACTTGGATTTTCTTTTCTCGATGATACCAGTCACATGCTAATCCATAAGGATGAAGCCATTTTGAAATTCAACTATAGAGTTTCTCCCTTGGTGAATGTAATTGAATTCCATTTCTTTATGAATATGCAAAAATCGAGAGGCAGGCTATCAATGGGAAATATCTAGGAATTTATTCCATTTCATAGATGTAGTACATTTTGGTTGGGTACTAGATAAGTTCTACCACCAGACTTTTTCCGCTCCATTTAAAATGAAGGTTCTATGTTGGGGTCATCCATATGTGTGATGGACAACTCATACTTTCAAGTATATCCTGAGTGGTCGAAATCCAATATTCAACTTTCTCCACTATGTCTCCCATTTGCTTTATCCCTTAAACTCAGAAGGTTTCATCATCAGAAAGTTGTGGAGGGTAGGTTCCTTGGGTCACTACTTTATTGAATGAAGCCTTTTGTGGATGAACCCAACATAGATTAAAGTTGGAACATTTAGTTAGTTGCATTGTCCTTTGGGTTTAAGGGGGTCCCTCCTGGTGTTCTAGGGATGGGGTGTGATATATCATTGGTGAGGAAGTGTAGTACTTCTTCCTTTCTTTTAAGTTGTAATAAGATGGTATATGGTACTTGTTGGATCTTGGATGGGATCTAGAGGGGGCAATATAGATAAATGCACTTATAAAAATTCATTATACCTTCAAGATATTTCTAAGATAATATGGCTAGTATAAACTTTGATTGAAACTTAAACATGCATAGCAAGGGGGAGAGAGATTGGACAAGCACCAAACAACACAAGTATTTATAGTGGTTCCCACCTCCAAACTAGGATATGTACATCCACTCCGTAGAGAGGTCAGCCTCTAGGATTCTACAACATCTTTCACTCCTTATATTCCATTATAAGAGCTACAACATAAGACCTTCCTTTTTTTGGCCAAGGACACCCAATATTCCCTTTGAGGATAAGGGAACCAATAACCGACCAAAGGACTTACCTATCCATGACCAAGAGTCTTCAAGCTCACCAAGGACTTACCCACTTTTAGAATGACTCTTCCACCTTCACCATGTACTTATCCACCTTTGCAATAAGTCTTTCTCCTTGAGGGAATTACCCACTATTCTTGGACCTTCTGCCTTTGACTTCACCTTTTCCAAGGAGAAGCTTTCACCATGGGATTCCTTCCCTTCTTCTTCTTCACCTCAATTATCCAAGAGAGAGAATCTTCATCTTCATCTTTATGGTAGAAATGAGAGATTGGGTGGTGGAGGAAGTGAGAGCCTCATCAAATATACATGTAGGACTAGATCTCTTACAAATTTCCTAATCGCTCTAATGGATGTAGCAAGTGATCAAGCTTAAGAGTGGAAGGAAGGTCTTGGAGGTACACAACTATAATATACGGACCTTGATAGTGCTTGGCTAACCATGGGATGAAGCCTAAAGGGTCCTATTTATAGTTGGGAATGCCTATTAGCCAGTAGAAACATTGAAGGACAAATTCTAATCATTTGTGGTGTTGCAACATTTCTATTTTTTATGTTTACAACATTCCAACAGCTAGAAACACTTTTTCTACACACTACGTACAGTGCACTCGGTCAAGTTTACTTTTGGAAAACTTAGCCGATAGCACTAGACAAATAAAATTTGAAGTGTCAGTCAAGTTTATCCTAGATAAAACTCGTTTCATGGATTAAATTTCGTTTGCCTGTGTAGGGCGTCAGTCTAGTTTGTCCTCAGGAAAACTCAGTTGAACCTGGTAGTTCCCAAAATCCATAAAGGGTGTCATTCAAGTTTATCATAGATGAAACTCGACCGACAAAGGTCCCTGTAATGAATTTTAGAAAGTGTCATAAAAGTTCTTAAATATTCAAGTTAAGTGCTCCTAGTTTTTGTAAGCTTAATTACAAGTCATGCAATCATTATAAGTGATCTACAACATGATTCTAATGGATTTGAGGTCTTTTCCACAAAATTGTATTTACATTGATTTAGACTTTTCTTTCTTCAAGTTAGGATGTGCAAGTTTGGGAATTTGGAGTGTGTCTATACCTAATCTGAAATCACTCAAGTAGAAGCATTATACACAAATAAGTGGAATGGTTAGCCAACATCAAAACAATGGTTTAGTCAATTAGACTTTGAGAGTCATTAGAATTGGAGTCAAAATTCTCCCCCCTTTTGAATATGGCAAATCATTCCATAAATGTATTGAAAGATTTTAAGTAAAAGCATACATGTGGAGAAACCTACGGGTTTCAATGGAATTTACTTCATATGCTCCCCCTCAATTGATTCTAATGGGGTTCTGATACTCCCCCTAAATGGATGCTAATTCTCCTGTATGGTTTTCTTTCATAACATTTATAGCAACTATGTCTTCTACTCATATATATCTTATCCCCTTTACCTTCTCCCCTTTGTAGAATACATGTCTTCTCCCCCTTTTTCATTTCAAAAAGTGAGGGGGTTGAAAAGCACAACTTGTTAGAAAATGGGAGATACCACATGTTAGAACGGAGAGTAGAAGAGAAAACATTAGGGGCTTGTCCAAGAAATGCATATATTAAGCAAATTAAGACATGCATTAGAACAAAATTAGATGTAATTCTAGCATATATCAAGGGAAATCTATGCAACCAAGTAACTCAAGATAGTAGATACGCAAATCAAGAAACAAGCTTGAGTATGTATGAAATAAGATACAAACATAGTGTATAGTTGAGTATGAAAAGATGAACAAGGCTAGAACTATATGTATATGAACTACTAGTGAATGATATCACAATTTAGAATGACTAGTTGGATCTAGATCACAACAAATGATTCACAAGTTAAATAACAAGCTATGAGTAGTTGTAGAGAAATATCCAAATAAAGAGATATGCAATATTAGAAGCATGATAGGATATTACTCCCAAAAAATATGCATCATTACCAAAAGATGATTACCACTAAGAGACTCAAGGTTGCATCAAATGATATACAACTAGATAGGTGTAGCAAGTAAGAACACAACAAAAGAAATTTGGATCACATCCAAGAGATTCAAAGAGATCATCATCAAAGTAAGCATAGTAACTCAAGGCAAGTAATTACAAGATAGAAAGATACCATCAATTAAAAAATATAGAGATGTATGCAAGATAGGCAATTTAGAGCATGGTAATGTGCACACATAAAAATACCAAGGGGAGTTCCATAGAATAAGGTTATTGGTTGAAAAAAGTTTAGCTGAGAGGTAAATTCTCATCCAAAAAACCATCTTTATATTTTGTCCACAATGTTGTCAGTTGAGTTTATGGGTTGAACTTCTCAACCGATAACAGTTTTTGGTAGCACCCATTGGTACTTGTCGGTCAAGTTTCTTTTAGGAAAAACTTATTCAACAATAGTTGTTGTCAAAGAGCACATATATTTTAGAAAAAATATCTTGAGGCATGATGAAAATATAGACAACATCCAAACATGTATGAGAAAGTTAAGAATGCACTATGAAAGCATCATGAGTAGTTTTTGAGCAATAGAGTGATGAGAATCACAATATACCAAATTTGACTCAAAAATCATATGTAAAGCCCACACAACTTGACAAAACAAGTTATAATTGGATATGAGCAAGGACACCATTACCTCTATTCTTACCATTTCTTTTCAACTTGTTTCCACCCCATACACATCTCACTGTTCTTCCTTTATGTAGACTGAGTGACCAATTTGCAAATCAATAGCTCAATTCAATCTATTAGCAAGATACCTACAAGAAGAAAGATGAAATGGTCCCCAATCATATTTTTGGGTCTGGAGTGGTTAGCTTAGCAACACAAGTCCTATTGCATTTGGGTGCTTTCCTAAAAGGGAAATATCTAGAATAATGACCTATTTTATTGCAATGTTTACATGAGTCCATTGCCTTGGAACTAGAGGATTCTTAATTGAAAATTGAAGGTCTTTTTTCTTTGTTGTTCCTTTGTCTACAATCAAGTCCAAAACCATCTCAACCCATTTGTTCAGTTAAGGATTTGATTAAGATTCTTTTTATCATCTAAAAATCTTTACAGAAAGGATCTCAAACTACATTATCATGCATAAGAGAAGTCATAGTAGAACATAATAGATTTATATCATCTCTAGCATGCAAAAGATGTTTTCTATGTAAAAATCTTTGGTTATATAAGAATCTCTATCAATATGAAGAGTAGAAACATTATTCTCTATACTAGTAGAACTACAACAAGATTCAAGGACATTGATTTTGGTAAGCATGGAAGTATTTTCTTTTCCAAGAAAAGCAATCTTATAAAGATAGACACTATTTTCGTATTCTATATCTTGCAAAACAAAATATTCATCATCATTTTTAGTTCTAAGAACATCAATATCAAGTATGAGAGAATTCACAGTATTACTAAGCTTGTCATTAGAACTAGACATGAGATTTTGAGCTTCTAGAAATATAATCTTATCATGAAAGTTAGCATTTTCAAGTTTAAGAGCATCAACTTGTCTACTATAACAATTGTTTTCATCTAGCAAGCAAGTATTAGCATGTTCAAGATCATCTTTTTCTACATTCAAATTATCAACAATTCTAGCAAGCTTTTTCTTTTTTTTTTAGAATACTTAAGAGAAGCATGGGTGGCATGAATAAATGCAAATAAAGATTCTTTATCTAAAGATTTTAGTTTTACCTCATTTGAGTCTTCACTTGTTGAGGTCATGAGAGCAAAATTACATTCTCCATATTCACTAGAGCTTGTGCTACATCCTCCACTTGAAACGTTACTTGAGCTTGAGTTTAAGGAGTCACTAGAGATTTTGTGACATTTCTCCTTCTTCTTGTGCTTCTCTTTTCTTCTCTTGTGATGATGGGTATTTTTTCCTTGTAAGAAATCTTCCTTGAAGTGACCTTCTTTCCATAATTGAAACATCGGATAGAGGAGGAAGACTTTCCTTTATAGAGTCTATCATTGGAGAACATGGCATCTTCTTCAACTTGAAAGGATGAAGAGGCTTGATTAACAAAAGCTTCAACTTGGGCCTTGATTTTGGCCTTCTTCATTATCTTGAGTTCTTTATCTTATTCTCATTTTTCTTCCTCATGCTTGTCAAGTGTAACTTCATGGGCTTGTAGATTTCCTATGAGCTCTTCGATAGGAATTTCACCAAGGCTCTTGCTTTCTTCAATGGAGGTCACCTTGGATTTCCACCTCTTTGGGAGAGTTATAAGGATATTTGAGTTGATATCTCCTCTATTGATAGGATGACCTAGGATGGAAATACCATTTACAATGGTGTTGAGCCTTGAGTGCATCTTGGATACCCTCTCCTCCTTTCCCATCTTGAAATTTTCAAGGAAGCATTTGAGCATGTAGAATTTGCTTTCCTTCACTTGCTTTTTCCCCTCATAAGTGACATGTAGCTTTATCCATATCTCGTATTCATATCACAAGAGGAAATCTGTTTGAACTCAGTCAGGGAGATGGAGGCATAGAAAATGTTGATGGCTCTTGCATTCAAGGTTGCTTTCTTCAATGTAGCTTCATCCCATTCTTCTATCGTTATCTCTAGTAGCTTGTATGGAAGGTACACCATTCTCCATATCTCAATACTTGATCTTTGGATGTAGTATTGTAACCTTATCTTCCAATATAGGAATTTGCTCCCATCAAAATTTGGAATGTTGATGAGGTATCTCCCACCTTGATAATCGCCCATTTTCTCCTACTTGTTGAAGTATGCTAGGAGAAGACCCACTTTGATACCACTTGCTGGATCTTGGATGATCTCTAGAAAGTTTTAATAAATCTAAATGCACTTAAACAAGATTCATTAGACCTTTAAGATATTTCTAAGATAATATTGCAAGTGTGAACTTTGACTGCAACTAAAACTTACGTGAAAGAGAGATTGAACGAGCATGAAATAACACATGTATTTGTAGTGGTTCCAACCTCCAAACTAGGATATGTACATCCACTCCCTAGAGAGGTCAATCTCTAAGATTTTGCAACATGTTTCACTCCTTATATTCTAGTATAATAGCTACAACATATGACCTTCCTTTTCTAGGCCAAGGATACCCAGCCTTCCCTTTGAGGACAAGGGAGCCAATAACCTACTAAATCACTTACCTATCCAAGACCAAGAGTCTTCAACCTCACCAAAAACTTATCCACTTTTGCAATGAGTCTTCCGTCTTCACCAAGGACTTACCCACTCTTGCAACAAGTCTTCTTCCTTGAAGAAATTACCCACTCTTCTTGGGTCTACTACCTTTGACTTCACCTTTTCCAAGGAGAAGCCTACACCAAGCAACTCCTTCCCTTCTTCTCATTCACCTCTCTTATCCAAGAGAGAGAATATTCATTTGCATCTTCACGGTCGAAATGAAAGATTGGGTGGTGTAGGAAGTGAGAGCCTCACAAGATATACATGTAGGACGACCTCTCTTACAAATATCCTACTCACTCCAATGAATGTAGCAAGTGATTAAGCTTAAGAGTGGAAGGAGGCTCTTGGAAGCACTCAACTATAATATAGGGATATCCATAGTTCTTGGCTAACCAAGGGATGAATCCCAAGGGGTCCTATTTATAGTTGGGTATGAATACTAGCCAATAGAAATACTTAAGGACAATTTTAGTCATTTGGGGTGTTGCAACGGGTCTATTTTTTATGTTTGCAACACTCCAACAGCTAGAAATACTTTTTCTTCACACTCCTTGTAGTGCAATTGGTTGAATTTACTTTTGAGAAACTCGTATGACAACACTATGTGACAAATCAAATTTGAAGTGTCAGTCAAGTTTATCCTAAGTGAAACTCAGCCAATGACTTAAATTTGGTTTGCCTATGTAGGGCGTAGGTCAAGTTTGTCTTGGGGAAAACTTGGTCAAAACTGGCAGTTCCCAAAATCCATCAAGGGTGTTGGTCAAGTTTATCCTAGATGATACTCGACCGACAAATGTCCCTGTAATGAATTTTGGAAAATTCCATAAAGGTGCTTAAATATTCAATTTAAGTGTTCCTGGTTTTTAAGCCTAATTACAAGTCATACAATCATTACAAGTGATTACAACATGATTCTAATGGATTTAAGGTCTTTTCCACAAAAAGCACATTTGCATTGATTTTAATTTGTCTTTCTCCAAGTTAGAATGTGCATGATAGGGAATTTGGAGTGTGTCTATACCTAATCTGAACTCACGCGGGTATAAACATTAAACACAAATAATTGGAATGGTTAGTACTCATCAAAACAAGGGTTTAGTCAATTAGACATTGAGAGTCAATTAGACTTGGATTCAACGGTACTTTTTTCCATCCTCCAAGGGAGTACGGTATTTTCTTTTCTCAACTGATGGGGTGGGGTGGGTGTATTGTAAGATCCTCGAATTTGGTAAATTTGAATTCTATGAATATAAGGCTTGATTTTTATGTAAATTAAAATAAAAACGTTATCTTGAATCCACTGTGAGCCATGGATTCATCCCATGGCCCAAGTGAGACCCGTGAGACTATTTGCTCTATAAATAGGTCCTTGTGGCACAAATCTAAGAAATACAAGAATTTGTGCCTAAATGAATAATAGTGACTTTGTGAGTTATTAGATAAGTGAAATATGGAATAATAGACAAGTTTTCAAAATATTCCAAGATAATTTGTAATTAGATAATTAATGGAGTAATTACCTAGCAATGACTTCCAACACAAGTTTTGAGGCATCAAAAAGGGATATATTGATATGGATTTTTGAAAACTTACATATAATAAGGAAACTAAAATAATACTAGAATTTAAAAACAAAGTGACTTTCCATATGATGTGGGTAATTAATTTAAGGAAATACTTGAAGAACAAGTTTCGACTATGACAGTTATTCTATAATATCTGTAACGACCCCGCCTTCCTATAACCCCCAATTAAGGGAGACTAGGAGGTCAGAGTCGTTATTCCAATTTTTAGATCAAAGGTTTGACAAATAATCAATACTAATTATCAAATTCTACCAGACTATACTAAAAAGTTGTGATAAAATAAAATTTTGCATACCTTTTGAAAACTTGGATTTCTAAACTTCTATCCACGTATGAATTCTATTCTAACTAATCCTCCTTGCACATTAATTCATGTATTCACAATATGCCAATTTATTGTTTGTCCTTTTGGTTTTGTACCTAAAATTCCGGCAAACAAAACGTCGGTCAGCATAAAGCTGGTATGTGGGGGAAACAATAATCGTGCAATTAATATCAACTTATTACAGTCAATTATATTTTAACAAACAACTTTACATTTTAAACATGACTGCTCAATCCATACATACCCTAGCCTCTACGTTGTCCCTGCAGTGGACCTGGATGCTACCTTCCTTGTGGTAGATCCCCATTAAACCCTACATGATCCTACCTAACAGGTAGATCAATATCTAGGGTTGAGTCACATGGAACTACCCATAGGTAGCCCAATCCCTAAATCATGGCGTGCTAAAGAGTCGCATGGCACTACCCATAGGTAGCCCAATCCCTAACTATTGATAACCTGATGGTCTCACTTAACAGGTAGACCCTTTACTAGATTACCATTTTCATCATTAGCAAAGCCACAGAGGAGGACCAAGATCTGGGCCAGTCATGTACACATATTTATGGTGATAATCATAGTCACTTTATAGTTGCATGAAATAAAATTCATCCAAGCAGTTATTTTCAGGCAACCAACAAAAATGTTTGGGAATCTCCGTGAAACCTAAGCGATTATTCATAAACGTATCCATATACCTGTAACTGTAGATTTGGAGACAAAATCAACTATGTAGAGAAAACCCAATCAAGCGAGCAAAAATGCACAGAAATCCTGAAACAAACATACAAACTTCCTTTTATCAAAATTTATCCAACTTCATCTTATTCCTTAGGATTTCTATTCTAATTTTAGGGTTCCCTTTGAAATTAGGGTTTTGCCTCCACTTTTAGTATTATGAACCCTAATTCAACAAAACTACATAAAACCTTTAAATTTCTCATTTTAATACTCCTAACAGACTTAGGATCATTATTTAATAACTTATTTTCTTAATCCAAAATAAACATGGTTTTTCTCCTTTTTCCCCCTAGATTAGGGTTTCTATATGTATTATCCTTCATTTATTGATCAAAACCCTAAATTAGTCAACTTCGCATGCAAAACGGATGAAAACTCTATTTTAATATACAACATGTTAATACTCTTCAAATTAACCTATTAAACCACAAAAATTCATCCTTTATATTCAATTAGGGTTTCTAATTACCTTTTAATACCTTTCTCTACCAAATTAATGTACTTTTGTTAAACGAGATAGAATTAGGTCATCAAACTATTTTTATATTGTTCCTTGTATTTTTCTAAGCAACTTTCATGTATAAACATTTCTCATTGGGGATTCCTAGTTATTTCTATGAATTTCACAAGGTAAAAGCCTTTTCTGGATTATTTAAGCAAAGATAGCTAATTACTGAATTTTGATGGTCGTTTGATCGATGCGTCACTGGTCCGCTGATCAGATCTGACGCTCCACGTTGATCGGCTCCACTACGTGAGTTACTTACGTGTGCCGGCCCTGGATTATTGGATCTCCTCGTGAGTCCACGATAGTCCTTGATCGCATGGTAGTTGCTCGTCTTCTTCTTCTTTCCTTGCTGCTCAAACCATGGCGGCGTTGAGGTGGAGTTCTCGCCAAAGAGAGAGAAATTGAGAGAGAGAGAGAGTGCGGGAGTTTAGGAAGTAGTCGTCGGGGTTCGTGAGGGCGAGAGGAAACGAGAGGGGACCTATTTATAGGCTGTGGGGGCTTCCTTAGGGTTCCTTCAACCCTATTGCCACCCTAGTCCTTGGCCTAACTGGGCGTTTCATGTAGACTCTTCCAGAGACCAACAAATCGGGGTCTAGGAGGTTTGGGATCCTCTCCCGGACTCAAAGTAGTTATTTCCAAGCTCGCACAATCATTGGATTGTGAGAAAAATGAAGGGGAAAGTCCCCCTGTAAATAGCCCAAGACCGAGTTCCACTGGGACTTTGACGATGAGTGGTGCTTGTTGGAACAAGATCCAATGGCCCTCATTCTTCGCGTTCAACCAAATAAGGGAAAAGATTTCCTAATTCCAAAATAAATCCAATTTTGAGGATAATTTGAAAAAGCCATAACTCCCAATTCATAACTCCTTTTTAACTCAAATTTTAAGGGAACCTCATTAATTATTTTATCTCCCATCATGCTAAAATTGGGATCATTATATAAAGAAAACGGGTCCTTTTCTTCAGTTGCAAGTTAATACTTAATTATTTACATATTCCACATATTTTCTCTTTCCCTTGCCATTATATTATTATCCTGAGTTCCTTGAACCTCAAGGAACCTTAATATTTCGAAAATCCATTTTTGTGAAATATTCCTTGGCCCTTTATTCTTCTTTTATCTATTTTCTTATGTATTCGTTTATCCAATTGAATTCCTTTCTCTTTTCTTTTTCTTTTTCTCTCAATTGGGCTCAATATCCAATAAAGCCCATTAAAAAGACAAACAAAGCTATTATGCACAAAAATCATTCAAATCAAACAATTACATCAACCATTTATTCCATTTATATTTTAAAAGGACATTTACAAATTTTAGTACATGGTTTAGAAAAATGGGGTTGTAACATCCTCCCCTCCTTATAGGAATTTTACCCTCAAAATTCAACGATCATACAAACAAATTAGGATATGCTTTTTCCATGTCCGTCTTCAGCTCCCATGTGGCTTCATCCTCTCCATAGTGCTTCCAAAGAACCTTTACCATCTCTATATTCTTATTTCTGACCTCTTTCACCTTGGTATCTAGAATCCGCAAAGGTAACTCAGGATAAGTTAGCTTCCCTTGAAGCTCAATGGGTTCAATGCTCAACACATGGCTTGGATCTGGAAGATATCACTTTAGATTGGACACGTGAAACACATCATGCATCATACTATATTGAGGGGGTAACTGTTGGACTATAGGGGAGACAGAGAAGGCAGCGGAAACAAAAACAATTCTCCTCCCAAACCCAGAATAAAGGAATCGCATCAACGTCTATACAATAGGAAGTATGGTTTGTAGAGGCGTACCTTGTCCCGAGGCTTGCCCAGCGATGTTACCTCACAGCTTGTGCAATCTTCACCTCTGTTCTTGGATGGTGTCTGTGTAGCTCCTGGTCTCACCGGGACTGTCGAGATTGACGGTTGTCCTGCGAGCGGCAGAAGTCTCCTACCTCTGCAGTCATCCACATGCACTTCCTGGACTCTGATCTCCTTGTTCCATAAGGAATCGGAAGGAGTCGCACCCTCTTGTCAGCGTACTAGTCACCGACGCACTCTCCTACAACCAGTTGCCTTTCTGTAGTTGTCTTTCCCTTGTTGTGCCTCCCTTATCGGGTAGCACTTGCTCGGGCTCTCTCGGTTACCAAAACCAAAGAGAATGACAACTTTGCAGAGCAACTGGTATTCTGAATTGTACTTTGAGAAGATCCCAATACCCCTATATATAGGAGGGTCATGGTACATGGTTCTCTACCTTGGGCAATGTGGGATTAAAGTAGGAGTAGAAGGGTTTGAGATTTTCTACAAAACAACCAACTGTGCCAGCTGAACCGTTCGTTTCAACCCTGAAATGGTCAGTTGGTGACCTCAACCGATTGGTTCACACCCGAACCAATCATTTGGGGCATATGAGCTGATCGGTTCATCACATGAGTCGATCGTCTCATGCTCCTGGTCCAACTCAAATTGACTTTCATATTTGTTTCCGATTAATCAAATATTAATCCTTGTCCAAATCAATTTTGTACAAGTGAAACAAATTGTATTTGCAAAATAGTCTTCTAACTTTCCAAACGATCTCAGTTGGTCACATGAGCTGACCGGTTCAACAACTGAGCCGATCATAAAGGGAAAATAGAAGGAAAAAAAAAAGCTAAGTATACAATAAGTACATAGAAGTGAAGAGTCTTCAAAAGAATTAAAGTGAAGAGAACTAGATGAGCATGTAAATCATAAACTAGAATAAGAAACTTAGTTGAAACAAAGAGAAATGTTGGAAATAATGAGCTTGATTAAGGAATGAGGGTTATGATATAATTGAGAGCATGGAATGTATGCCTTTATTAATAAGTTTAATACATTCATCCTTACTGCCTTTGGATTCTAAGTCTCTATAGAACAACAAACTAGTTTCTAAAAGAAGAACAAAAGTGTAGCTAAATAAATGAATAAGTCATACAAAGGTAGACTATAATTAGGAAGGAAAAACTTTATTGAAAGAGAAACTATGTATCACCCATGCATGAGACGTTTGATTTAAAATGAAGGATATGTAATGTATTAAACACGAGGTGATACTAGTAGAGAGATTATTGGTTTAGAATTTCAACTTCACATTAGTAGAAGGATAAAAAGAAATATATGCAACATGGTATACATGATCATACACATAAAAGAAGTAAGATGATCATAACAGAAAGCTAGATACATGCGTCGATCGGTTCACCAACCTGAGCCGATCGGTTCATCACATGAGTCGATCGGTTGGAAGTTCAGACTATGCAAAAATAGTCAATTGTAGTTTCAATCAATCTGATACTCTAATAAATTAGTCCAACACCTTGTACACTATGATTTTGAGCTATCAATCAACTGAGTGTTTAATTGAACTACTAAACTCCTTTAGTAATCAATCTAAACATCATTTGTGGATAAACTCCTCTTCCAAGTTAAATCCTATGTGTGTGACCCTGCAGGTCCATTTCATGTTGGCAGTGAAAGTCCATAACACATGAATTCGCAAGCAAAGAGCGGTGCCTAGTCACACATCAGTGCTACCCAAGTGAAAATAGAAAGTTGGAGAACAACTCTCAATCCTACAATCTGTGAATGGTGTTACAACAAATGTATAATTCCTTTGTCACTAATGTCATGAATGAACTCAAGGCATGGTACAGTCATCCTTTCAACGTTCATCCATTTCCTTGATCTCAGAGTAGATTGGGTGAGATGTGTGTGACATCAATATCACATGTTGATTCACACATGCATGTACATGCCTTTCTCAATCCTACTCATTAAGTGGCCATGGACATTAAACTCCCTTAGGAGGGACAAATCCCATATCTATCACTCACCCCTTAAAAGCCCCATGTGTCAAAGTCACCCAATCATCACCTTTATAACAACCCATGTTTCAGGACTGCATTTGATGATGTCAAAGTGTACCCAATGACATGTGTTGAGTGTAGTGATTTCAGGTCAAAGAATCACATTCACCACCATCACTGTGAGAGCTGACTGTGACTACCAAATCATGGTTCCATGTGTCAATCTCATGGTGGGTCTTTCAAGTACACTTGTTCTCTAACAAGTACCTATGTGCTTGGTTTGATATCACTATACCATGACTAATGAGATTTTGTCATCAACCAACACACAATCTAGTCTTTAGTGTTATTGATGTCTATGGTTATTTCCACAATAACAACCGACTAGGGACTAAACAAGAATGTATACTCTTAACATCTGTATGATCTCATCGTTTAGGTCCTTAACCTAAAAGCATACGTCATTGAGTAAAACAATTCTTTAGACATGTATCATGTTACACTATCATCTCAGAAACAGTTAAACATATAGATCGAAAATTGTCTTTATTATTATTCAAATCATTTGAATAAAATTTGACACCATATGAGATACGGCACAGGAAGCATCCCACTATTTGGTGCAATCTTTATTATTATTCAAATCATTTGAATAAAATTTGACACCATACAAGGAGTTGCAAATGACATCTTTGACTTGATTTGAATAAAATTTGACAATAGTTAATTAGGTCTTTAATTAATTATCGCTCCCACTATTTTGATTCAAATTGACAGCCCTCACCATCAATTCGGAAGATTGCAGTGTACAATCTACTAGTGGGTCATGATCCTGAAATCCTCTGAGTCATGGACCAGCTAGGGCTGTCACCCACAACTTAGATCTTCTAGGTAGGTAACTCTTGCCAATTGCATCATATGCAACTCTTGAAAGATGTCATTTGCAACTCCTTGCCATGATCACCTCCATGCCTCAAGGTGCTAGATCCTATCTAGGTCACCTTGTTAAGTCTGACCCAAAGCCAACACGATGAATATGCACCCTACTAGGGCAGACCCACATATCCATCCTTCACACTTCCATGAGATAGATGGTGCACCATGCTAGGGCGTGCCCACACTTGGCCGATCAAGCTTTTCATGTGTTTCGCATTTGGAAGGCATCTAAAACTTTAATATTTAATGAGGGATTTGGTTTTTATAGGTACATATACATATCCAATCACCACAATATAGTAAGTATCATATACATGTTATATCCCACAGAAAACATGTGAAATGATAAAAGCAATGATTATGGCCATCCTAATGTGATTCCTCGAGCCAAGAGGAATCACGATCATCTAGGTCCACATCACATGCAACCTATACAAGATGAACTCTGTGCTTTGCCTTTCTGGGTTTGATCAACTCATCACCATGATTGATCTACTCGCCATCAGGCTGGTCGGTTGGGTGCCACCAGTTGATCGACTGGCACTTCCAGTCGATCGGTTCACTGGTCATCGTGCATCTCCTCAGGCCGCCACCCTCTCGTCTCGCTCCTCGAATCGGTCGTCAACATGTCTGCCATTCTTTGGCATAATAGGAAATAAATATCTATCCTATTTTACATTTGAAAAAGGAAACCCCAAGTTAAATTTGGGGGGAGAAAAGGTAGGAAAGAAATCTCGAGTTATCTCGAGTTACATCAAGAAAAGGAGATAGGGAATCGGTGTGCAGACTGAGATGCAAGAAACCACATACAACCAAGAACACATACTTAGGGTTTATTATCCATAACCATGCTATACATCCACCACAAAACTCATTTAAGGGCGACGTGCATCGAGTGCATTTATATTACATATCATATATGTATATTGGGATTTGTGGATTTAGGATTGGGCATGCATAAAGCCAATTTTATTCACATCGTATGCAATAAATAAAGGCAACAATCCAAAATTGATGGCATCGATAATCCTAAAGTATAGAGCAGTCGACGTGGCTCTGATACCACTATTGGGTTATAGGGGAGATAGAGAAGGTAGCAGAAACAAAAAAAAATCTCCTCCCAAACCCAGAATAAAGGAATCGTGTCAACATCTATCCAATAGGAAGGATGGTTTGTAGAGGCGTACCTTGTCCCGAGGCTTGCTCGGTGATGTTACCTCGCGGCTTGTGCGATCTTCACCTCTAGTCTTGGACGGTGTCTGTGTAGCTCATGGTCTCACTGGGACTGTCAGGATTGACAGTTGTCCTTCGAGCGGCAGAAGTCTCCCGCCTCTACAATCGTCCACACAGACTGCCTAGAACTCTGATCTCCTTGTCCCACAAGAAATCGAAAGGAGTCCCACCCTCCTGTCAGTGTACTAGTCACTGACACACTCTCCTGCAACCAATTGCCTTTCTGTAGTTGTCTTTCCCTTGTTGTGCCTCCCTTATCGGGTAGCACTTGCTCGGGCTCTCTTGGTTACCAAAACCAGAGAGAACGACAACTTTGCAGAGCAATTGGTGTTTTGTGTTGTACTTTGAGAAGACCCCAATACCCCTATATATATAGGAGGGTCATGGGACATGGTTCTCTACCCCGGTTAATGTGGGATTAAAGCAGGAGTAAAAGGGTTCGAGATTTTCTACAAAACAACCAATTGCGCCAGCTAAACCGATCGTTTCAACCCTGAAACGGTCAGTTGGTGACCTTAGCCGATCGGTTCACACCTGAACTGGTCGTTTGGGGCATCTGAGCCGATCACTTCATCACATGAGCCGATCGGTTCATGCTCATGGTCCAACTCAAATTGACTTTCATATTTGTTTCTGATTAATCAAATATTAATCCTTGTCCAAATCAAATTTGTACGAGTGAAACAAATTTTATTTGCAAAATAGTCTTCTGACTTTCCAAACGATCTCAGTTGGTCACATGAGCTGACCGGATCAACAATTGAGTCGATCGTCTCATTGATACATGAGCCGATCATCTCACTAGATGAGTCGATCAGTTCACCTACCTGAGCTGATCGGTTCATCACATGAGCCGATCAGTTGGAAGTGCACACTGTGCAAAATCAGTCAATTGCAGTTTCAATCAATCTGATACTCTAATCGATTTGTCCAACACCTTGAACACTATGATTTTGAGCTATCAATCAACTGAGTGTTTAATTGAACTACTAAACTCCTTTAGTAATCAATCTAAACATGATTTGTGGATAAACTCCTCTTCTAGGTTAAATCCTATGTGTGTGACCCTACAGGTCCATTTCATGTTGGCAGTGAAAGTCCATAACACTTATGACTTCACAAGCAAAGAGTGGTGCCTAGTCACACATCAATGCTACCCAAGTGAAAAACAAATGTTGGAGAACAACTTTCAATCCTACAATTCATGAATGGTGTTACAGCAAATGTATAATTCCTTTGTCACTAATGTCCTGAATGAACTCAAGGCATGGTACAGTCATCCTTTCAAGGTTCATCCATTTCCTTGATCTCAGAGTAGACTAGGTGAGATGTGTGTGACATCAATATCACATATTGATTCACACATGCATGTGCATGCCTTTCTCAATCCTACTCATCAAGTGGCCATGGACATTAAACTCCCTTAGGAGGGACAAATCCCATATCTATAACTCACCCCTCAAAAGCCCCATGTGTCAAAGTCACCCAATCATCACCTTTATAACAACCCATGTTTCGGGACTGCGTTTGATGATGTCAAAGTGTACCCAACGACATGTGTTGAGTGTAGTGATTTCAAGTCAAAGAATCACATTCACCACCATCACTGTGAGAGTTGACTGTGACTACCAAATCATGGTTCCATGTGTCACTCTCATGGTGGGTCTGTCTGGTACACTTGTTCTCTAACAAGTACCTATGTGCTTGGTTTGATATCACTATACCATGACTAATGAGATTTTGTCATCAACCAACACACAATCTAGTCTTTAGTGTTATTGATGTCTATGGTTATTTCCACAATAACAACTGACTAGGGACTAAACAAGAATGTATACTCTTAGCATATGTATGATCTCATCGTTTATGTCCTTAACCTAAAAGCATACGTCATTGAGTAAAACAATTCTTTAGACATCTATCATGTTACATTATCATCTCATAAATAGTTAAACATATAGATCGTAAATTGCCTTTATTATTATTCAAATCATTTACAAAGTATTCCATTACAATCATCACATGACTTTCTCTATGGGCATACATACCAATAGTAATGCCAAACAATATGTGGCTTCACCAATCCATTCTAACACTTCAAACGGACCCACGTATCGGGGACTAAACTTTCCTTTGTTCTTAGCTATAGGTCGGAGCGGTCAGATTTTCAAAAAAACATGTTCTCCCATAGTGAAATGCACATTAGTCTGCCTCACATCAGCATATGACTTTTTTCGATCCTGGGCTCTCTTTATCCTTTGCCTGATCAAAGCAACTTTATCAGCATACACTTGGAGTTCATATGACCTCAACAATGTCCTTTCACCAACATCATCCCAGTGAAGTGGTGACCGACACGGTCTCCCATATAGAGCTTCATACAGAGGCATCCCAATACTGGCTTGATAACTGTTGTTGCAGGAAAACTCAACTAATGGTAGGTATTTCTCCCATGATCCACCCCAATCGAGCACAAAAGCTCTCAGCAGATCATCTAAGGTCTGGATTGCCCTTTCTGACTGACCATCTGTCTGGGGGTGATATGCGGTACTGAATTTCAACCTTGTACCAGGTTCCTCTTGAACTTGCTTCCACAACTTGGAAGTAAACTGTGGGTCTCTATCGAAGATGTTGGAACTGGGTACGCCATGTAAACGCACTATCTCTCTAATATATAGCTCAGCTAAATCTAACACCTTGGTAGTGGTCTTCAGGGCAAGGAAGTGTGCTGACTTGGTAAGGCGATCTACCACAACCCATATAGCATCATGACCTTCCTTAGTCTGAGGTAGACCCACCACAAAATCCATGGTGATCTGCTCCCATTTCCATTCTGGAATCTCTATTGACTGTAAAAGTCCACTGGGTCATTGGTGTTCAGCCTTCACCATTTGGCACGTAAGACAGCTGGCCACATATGCTGTAATGTCTCTCTTCATTCTTGGCCACTAGAAAAACCTCTACATGTCCTTAAACATCTTGGTAGTTCTCGGGTGCACTGTGTACTTAGAACCATGAGCCTCTTATACGATACGTTCCTTCAACGGTGAGTCATTAGGAACCCATATACAATTCTCGAATTTGATCCCTCTGTCTATTCCCAATGAAATATGGGTATGTGGCTTCTTCATCAAGCCCTTCATCTTATCAAGTTCCTCACTGGCCAACCGTGCCGCTACAATCTCACCCAACAATTATGACTGTATCTGGATGTTGGCCAATCGAACTTGATCATCAAATAGTTGAGGAGACCACTCTACCAGCTCTTCTAAGCTCTTCCACTGACTGGACAAAATAGCTTCACACCTGAGCTATTTTCGACTCAAAGCATCAGCTACGACATTCGCCTTCCCTGGATGATAAGCGATGATGAAGTCGTAATCCTTCATATACTCCATCCATCTTCGTTGTCGTAGGTTTAAGTCTTTCTGTGTCAGGAGGTACTTCAGGCTCTTATGGTCAGTGAGGATCTCAAAAGTAGCACCATAGAGGTAATGCCGCCAAATCTTCAATGCATGGATGATAGAAGCTTGTTCTAAGTCATGTGTAGGGTAATTCACCTCGTTTGGCTTGAGTATTCGGGAGGCATATGCAACCACATGCCGATTCTGTTCCAACACACAGCCAAGTCCAATCTTTGATGCATCGCTGAAAATCATGAAACCCTCATTGCCTGATGGTAGGGTCAAAATTGGTGCCCTGGTCAACTTCTCCTTCAGCTCCTGGAAATGTGTGTCACATACATCGGACCACACAAAATTCACATCCTTCCGAGTCAACATGGTCAAAGGCAAGGCGATCTTTGAGAAATCCTTGATGAAGCGTTGATAGTACCCAGCCAACCCCAAGAAACTGCGAATTTTCGAGGGATTCTTCGGTGCAGGACAATCTCGAACTGCTGACACTTTAGTTGGATCTACGGAGATTGTTCCTCCTGAGATGATGTATCTGAGAAACAAGACTCGGTATATCCAAAACTCACATTTGGAGAATTTCCTGTAGAACTTCTGCTTCCTCAAGATATCAAGGACTTTACTTAGGTGGTCTCGGTGTTGATCTAAATCATTTGAATAAACCAGTATGTCATCTATGAACACTATGACAAATGAGTCAAGGAAGGGATGAAACACACTATTCATAAGGTTCATGAAAACACTGGGTGCATTGGACAACCCCAAAGGCATAACCACAAACTCATAGTGGCCATAATGTGTTATAAAAGCTATTTTCGAGATGTCCTCATTCTTAACTCTCAACTAGTGGTACCCTGATCTCAAGTCAATCTTGGAAAAGACTCGAGCAGACTTCAACTGGTCAAACAAGTCATCTATCTGGGGTAAAGGGCACTTGTTCTTAATGGTAGCCTGGTTGATCATACAGTAGTCTATGCACATTCGGAGTGAACCATCCTTTTTCTTTAAAAAAAGAATCGGTGCTCCCCATGGTGATGTGCTAGGGCAGATAAAACCCTTGTCTAGAAATTCTTGGAATTATTTCTTCAATTCGAGCAATTCCGTTGGGGACATCCTATAAGGTGCTCGTGAAATAGGGCTTGTCCTGTGAGCTAACTCTATGGAGAAATCTACCTCTCTTTCGGGAGGAATTCTGGGTAGATCATCTGGGAAAACATTTTCATAGCTCCTGACTACCTCTATTTCCTCTAAGGGTTGCACCTTGGGTTGTGGCTCAGTGACTACTGCCAGGAAATCTCGACACCCTTTACTCATCATCCGCTCTGCTTTCAAGGCTGACACATATAGGCTGGTGGTGGTGTCTTTCCTACCCCTAATGATGAAAGGTGGGTGACCTGGCTTCTTAATGATCACTTTTTTCTCCCTATAGTCAATATTGGCCCAATAAGTATAAAGTCAGACCATACCAATGATCACATCAAAGTCATTCATATCAAGAAGGATAAAGTCTGTAGGAAACTCATGATCTCGATATTTCACAAGTAACACCAGAGTTTTTAAAAGAGATGTAAAGATCCGACCACTCGAGGTTGTAACATCTAAGACATACCCTAAATCCTTGATATCCAAACAAAGCATAGTTGCGAGATTTCTCAAAATGAAAGTATTAGTAGATCTAGAGTCAAACAAAGCTTTTACATTGTTTCCAATGACTTCAAGCATGCCTACATTGTTTTTCACCGTACATTATATGATTATATGCTTATCTTAAAATATAAAAGAAAACTCTAAGGGTTATTACCCTCGATCAACTGATTAGCATTTTCTTGGGCCTCCTCATTGTCAATGGCAAACACCTGAGCTTGTCGTCTCTCTCCAGCCGGTAGGGCTGCAGCTATAGATGGAGATGCCACAGGTGGGGCTGCTACTGGTGGGGCTGCCACCTATCCTGGTCCTCTTGCATCTGGAAGAGGACAGACAACTTGGATGTGTCCTTCTTGTTGGCATTGGTAGCATGTCTTCTTCTTGTAGCGGCACTCACTGGTGTGCCACCTCCCGCAGGTGTGACATTAAGGTCAGTTGTTCTCTTGAAGGGGTTTCCCTTTTCCTCCATGTTTTCCCTTAGCATGATGATGCCCTTAACCTTTCTTGTGTTTGTTCTTCTGGCCTTGGGTTCCTTCAGTGAAACCCAAATATCCCCTGGGTGGATTCTGAACTGGCATCACTGTCCTCTCCATTTCTAAAGCAGTGTTGTAAGCTTCGGAGAAGGTTTTAGGTTTACTTGTCATCACATGGGGCTTGATGGAAGGGTGAAGACACTCTATGAAGTGATACACCCTTCTTTCCTCATCCATCTTATACCCAAAATGCTCTAGGATTCGAAACTTGTGCCCAAAGTCTGCCACGGATGAGTTTCCTTGAGTCATGTTAGTGAACTCCCTTCCTTTTCCTTCTTAGATGAGATAGGGATGAATTTGGTGGTGAAGATCATCTTGAAGTTAGCTTATGCCATTGGTTCCTCTGTCAGATCTCAGCCTATGATGTGAGTCTCCCACCATATCTTGGTTGCTCCTTCCAGGAGGTGAGCAGCAAAGAGGACCTTCTTGCTCGGATGTACCTCAAGCATGTGGAATTCATTCTCAACTACAAGTAACCAAGCTTCCGCCTTGTCGACCACCTTAGATTTATCTTCTCCCTAGAACTTCTCAATGTTCAGCTTGACAAATTCCAAGATGGTGGCTCCCATTCGAGGACGAACAAGAAGCGGCTCGCCATTCTCACCTCTAGCTAAGTCTCGGAGGGCCAAAGCACTAATGGCCTCTGTCAGCTTCTTCTGTTATTCCATCCACAAAGCATCAGGGTTGTGGATCATCATGGTTGGTTCGAGACCACCATCTTGGTCCTCTTCCATCTGGGCTACCTCCTCGTACACATGTTGTTCTTCGTACCCTTGGTCTTCTTCTTGATCAAGGTTGCTGAAGGGTATCAGGTCAGGGTTAGGGACTCCATGAGTGGTTTCTTCAGGTCTCTTCCTCTTCTTTGAGGAATCTCCACCATGGTTCCTCTTCCTCTTCTCGGAAGACACTTTCCCTTTGCATGAAGATCCACCACCATTGGTGACATCCGGGACAGCCACGGTCTTTACGCGAGCCATCTGCATAAGCATATAAATAGACCTTTTAGTCTATACCCTTACGCTAATTATACTTATGTCGATGATGTCTTATTATGTATCTTTTATTAGTTTGATGGAGGATTCCTTAATCCTTAACTTACTTACCCATACCACATAAGGGTGAGCAAGAGAGAGAAAAACCCCAACTCTTAAAATCCTTAATAGAATGTGTGATGAGAAGGGATGAATAAGATGAGAGAGTCCTAAAGGTATCTTATTTCAATTCATACCCTAAGACTTTGGCTAGGCAGTCACACAGATCCGGGAGTCCTCATATTCCGACTAGCGGTGCGGAGGAAAATATTGCCAGCCTTCGGTCGTGATCCTTTTCTAGACACCACTATCTTTCGGATAATCCTCTAATAACTCACTTGGGTTCTATAGAGTTTGTAAAATTTAATAATTATTAATGGTTAACTGAGGAACCTATGCTCTGATACCAAATGTAATGACCCCGCCTTCCGGTAACCCCCAATTAAGGGAGACCAGGAGGTCAGAGTCGTTATTCTAATTTTCGGATCAAAGGTTCAACAAATAATCAATAATAATTATCCAATTCTACCAGACTATACTGAAAATCCGTGATAAAATAAAATTTTGCATACCTTTTGAAAACTTGGATTTCTAAACTTCTATCCACGTATGAATTCTATTCAACTAATCCTCCTTGCAAATTAATTCATGTATTCACAATATGCCAATTTATTGTTTGTCCTTTTGGGTTTGTACCTAAAATGCCGACAAACAAAACGTTGGTCAGCATAAAGCTGGTATGTGGGGGAAACAATAATCGTGCAATTAATATCAACATATTGCATTCAATTACAGTTTAACAAACAATTTTACATTTTAAACATGATTGCTCAACCCATACATACCCTAGCCTCTACATTGTCCCTGTAGTGGACCTGGATGCTACCTTCCTTATGGTAGATCCCCATTAAACCCTGCATGATCTTGCCTAACATGTAGATCAATATCTAGGGTTGAGTCACATGGCACTACCCATAGGTAGCCCAATCCCTAACTCACGGTGTGCTAAAGATTCGCATGACACTACCCATAGGTAGCCCAATCCCTAACTCTTGATAACATTATGGTCTCACTTAACATGTAGACCATTTACCAGATTACCCTTTTCATCATTAGAAAAGCCACAGAGGAGGACCAGGATTTGGGCCAGTAATGTACACATGTTTATGGTGATAATCGTAGTCACTTTATAGTTTCATGAAATAAAAGTCATCCAAGCAGTTATTTTCAAGCAACCGATAAAAATGTTCTGGAATCGCCGTGAAACCTAAGTGATTATTCATAAACGTATCCACATACATGTCACTGCACATTTGGAGAGAGATCAACTATGTAGAGAAAACCTAATCAAGCAAGCAAAAATGCACATAAATCCTAAAACAAAGATACAAACTTCCTTTTATCAAAATTTATCCAACTTCATCTTATTCCTTAGGATTTCTATTCCAATTTTAGGGTTCCCTTTGAAATGAGGGTTTTGCCTCCACTTTTAGTATTATGAACCCTAATTCAACAAAACTACATAAAACCTTTAAATTTCTCATTTTAATACTCCTAACAGACTTAGGATCATTATTTAGTAACTTATTTCCTTAATTCGAAATAAACATGGTTTTTCTCGTTTTTCACCCTAGATAAGGGTTTCTATATGTATTATCCTTCATTTATTGATCAAAACCTTAAATTAGTCAACTTTGCATGCAAAACGGATGAAAACTCTATTTTAATATACAACAGGTTAATACTCTTCAAATTAACCTATTAAACCACAAAGATTCATCCTTTATATTCAATTAGGGTTTCTTATTTACCTTTTAATACATTTTTCTACCAACTTAATGTACTTTTGTCAAACGAGATGTAATTAGGTCATCAATCCATTTTTATATTGTTCCTCGTATTTTTCTAAGCAACTTTCATGTATAAACTGTTCTCATTGGGGATTCCTAACTATTTCTATGAATTTCACAAGGTAAAAGCCTTTTCTGGATTGTTTGAGTAGAGATATCTAATTACCGAATTTTGATGGCCATTTGATCGATGTGCTGCTGGTCCGCTGATCATATCCGACGCTCCGCATCGATCAGCTCCACTACGCGAGTCAGTTACGCGTGTCGGCCCTAGATCGTTGGATCTCCTCGCGAGTCCACAGTAGTCCCTGATCGCACGGTAGTTGCTCGTCTTCTTCTTCTTTCCTTGCTACTCGAACCATGGCGGTGCCGAGGCGGAGTCCTCATCGGAGAGAGAGAGTGTGTGTGTGGGAGTTTAGGAAGTGGTTTTCGGGGTTTATGAGGGCGAGAGGAAACGAGAGGGGACCTATTTATAGGGTGTGGGGGCTTCCTTAGGGTTCCTTCAACCCTGTCACCACCCTAGTCCTTGGCCCAATTGGGCGTTTTGTGTAGACACTTCCATAGACCAACAAATCGGGGTCTAGGGGGTTTGGGATCCTCTCCCAGACTCAAAGCAATTGTTTCCAAGCTCGCACATTCATTGGATTGCGAGAAAAATGAAGGGGAAAGTCCCCTTGTAAACAGCTCGAGACTGAGTTCCATTGGGACTTTGACGATGAGTGGTGCATGTTGGATCAAGATCCAATGGCCCTCGTTCTTCGCATTCAACCAAATAAGGGAAAATATTTCCTAATTCCAAAATAAATCCAATTTTGAGGATAATTTGAAAAAGACATAACTCCCAATTCATAACTCATTTTTAACTCAAATTTTAAGGGAACCTGATTAATTATTTATCTCCCATCGTGCCAAAATTGGGATCATTATCTAAAGAAAATGGGTCCTTTTCTTCAGTTGCAAGTTAATACTTAATTATTTTCATATTCAACATATTTTCTCTTTCCCTTGCCATTATATTATTATCCTGAGTTCCTTGAGCTTCAAGGAACCTTAATATTTCAAAATTCCATTTTTGTGAAATATTCCTTAGCCCTTTATTCTTCTTTTATCTATTTTCTTATATATTCCTTTATTTAATTGAATTCCTTTCTCTTTTCTTTTCCTTTTTCTCTCAATTGGGCTCAATAGCCAATAAAGCCCATTAAGAAGACAAAAAAATCTAGTATCATGAAAATCATTCAAATCAAACCATTACATTAACCATTGATTCCATTTATCTTTTAAAAGGATATTTACAAATTTCAGTACATGGTTTAGAAAAATGGGGTTATAACAATATCCCAAAAATTAAATAATGTTGGGAAAGGTATTAGTGAGTTTCCCTCCAAGTTTCATAGAAAAAGGGATGCTCCTACTAGCCTATATATAATTGAAATATAGAAGGACCTACTTGCAATAAATATAAATTTTCTTTCGTTGGAAATTGATTAAATGTGGTGACTTAGGAGTTGTTTAGTCATGCCCTCTTTAATGTTCCATGCCAAGCTTGGTTGAGGATCAGAGATCAATGGCTTAACCATCGTCTATTACCTCACGCCAAAATAGGAAAATAGGCCACAATAACTGGCTTACCCTTTGATCTCTCTCTCTCCATGTGTGAATCATATCCACACCCAAAACCTCTTTTGTTATATTCGATAGGCAAAATCGAGCTTGCCTATCCCAATATTCCCCAGGTTTCATATGAGATCAAGACTTTCCCCGTGTCTTTCTGGTCTCACAAGGGGGACCCAACACTATCGTTCTCTACACCCAGTGCCTATATAAAGGATTAAGTAGTCCTCCCACAATGGAGGGCGAGCCTCGACTCAGCCAATTCACCTCAATGGCCCTACAACTCCTCTCAGTCCCATCACCTCCACAAAGGCCCCTCTTCCATGCCTCATACAACCCTGACTATTCCTGAGCAATTGCCTTGACTAGGAGAAATGGAAGGAGGGAAAGGGATGATCACGTGGAATTGATAGGTGATAAGATGATCTGTATCTCATCCTCGACCATCAAATCCTACTACCATGAGGACTTTATACCTAACCAATAATGGAAAAAATGGGTGGTGGTATGAGTTCAGATAGGGCGTATAGAGATTGTGGAGCCATCACCTAAGGCTTTTGAGTCTTGCAGGTGGAAATCAACCTTCCTGTTGACCTACCCATTGTGCTACATCACGAGAAGAGGAGTGGAGGAAGGAGATGAAGATGATTTTACCTCTCTGCACCAGGTCGACTACTGCAAGGTAAGGGGCCCATTTTTCTTTTAACCCCATGTTACTTCCCTACCATGCAGGTGCGGAGTTTCGATATGGTGTGAGTCCTTTTGCTCGGGCACGGTCCTATGATGCTTTGGATCTTATAGCATATCACTGACGTGGCATTTGTTAATTGGTCGATTAATGATAATCTTGCAATAATTCTAGTAAATAGATGGTAGCTCTGGTGATATCACAATTATATACCAAAATGATCAAAAACATATGTAGAATCCAATGAAAATACTTTTAGGGCCTGAATATGCTTCATTTTCTAAAAGTATAGCTAAATTATGAACATAGTGATTAAAACATATAAACCTTGGTTTTGATCATTACAATGCCAAACTCATGTGATATGCTTAATTTTAGATATATCTTGATGTTATTGAATATAATGAGTACCCAAGATAATGATTATGATGATGATGATGTATTATTCGGATTTATAAAGTAAATCATCATACATATGAGGAATTGGGATTATGAAACCAATATTTATCTTGCTATGACCTTATTGCACATGATATGATTAAATGTTTATAATAACCTAATATGTTCAATCTGATGAGAATCCAAGCACTTAATACAATTTGGATAATAAAGATCATGATTAAGTTTTTGAGTCATAAATATGATATTTAGGGTTTATAACATTTTCTACTTTATCATTATGATCTTGTGTTATGGATACTTACTCTTAATGACATAAAATGTTAAACTTGATCATTAGGCTTTCCCAAAATTCCCCATTTGGTTTTATAAGCCTAATGAATAATGATGCATTGGAATTAGGGTTTGATACCATTATTCCTTATTCACACCTGAGATAACATCAAAACCCTAGTTTTAGGAGATACATTAGATTAATATGTCTTGAATATGATTGGTGACACTTTGGGGTATACATACATGCAGATAATGCTTTTTTGATTATTTTGAATGCTTGGAAGTTTGGATATATTCTTGAAGTATATGATGCATGGTTTTTGCAATTAAAGGATGCATGTGGTCATGATTATGAATACTCACATTATTGGCTGCTAATCTTTTCTGAATTTTTCTCAAAGATTGATGAAATAAGTTGGTGGATGTTTATTTACTTCCTATTCATTATAACTCCAATATGAGTATCACATAATGAACTAGAAATTCTATACCCTATGCTACATTGATCAAGGGTTATTACATGATCCAAGGTGGTACACTGATTAAACATAAGATGGTAGACCAAGTATGTGTTGGAATATGTAAAGAAGATGTTAATTCTTGTCTACAAGTATTTGATGCTTTATATTTTGTTATCTTAGTTGCACACATATTGGTTGCACCATGTACACGGTATAGAAATAGGTTGAATGTGTTTTGGATTGTCGATGTTTTAGGTAATTGCAATATATGAAGATCTCAAGACATGGTGAATTGGATTGAAGACATTAAAGCTAAGTAAAGTAGGATTAGTTAAATGCTTCTTCTAGTATGTAATAGTTCCTATGTTGAAAGTGTATGTAACTCTTTAGAGTAGCATTATTATCCACCATGTAAATAATATTTACAAAATAATGGAGATTATTTGCTTTAATTTGTTATTTGATAAATATGGATCTTGGGAATTTAGGTAATGACTCTCTACATTACAGTCCTTTTTTAGTTGGGGGATACTAAAAACTGAGGTTGTTACATGTATGATACTTCCTTCTTAGATCCAAGAAGGTTGGAGAGGGGGTATTTTCATGGGATGAGGAGGACCTATTTAAAATTTTGTCATGTTAGATTGAGGTTGCTTAGAGTCAAACAGGTTACCTCTCCTAAACAATGAGCAAAACTAGGTATTAGTAAGGGATAGTATAGGAAATTTTAGTCCAGGGAAAAGGTGGATGTTGATTCTTAATGCTTTGATACTATTTCATGTGACAACATAATTTCACAATATGTATTAAAGTTTGATAACAAAGTAGTTTAAACATAAATAAAATGAAATACATATATTAGTCTCTTAGTATAATTATAAGATAAAGAGTTTTTCCCTAAAAGTACTACTGTACTAAAAGCACTAAAGAAAAGATAGGATCGTAAAGGACACCTATTCTTTTTCTCATTCACTAATAGTGTTAAATTTCAATAGTAGAATCTTCCATGTGGGGGTGGTCCCTCTATCCATGGCATCCCAAAGAAAGAACCACACATGGACCAAAAAGAAAGACTTTGGTCAGCAAAGCTAGTACTAAATTCAATTATTGAGATATTTAAATAAATATTTCTACATAGTAGAATGTAGGTATATTTTCTTGGTGAACTATGTGAATAACAAGAAATTTATCTAGTTACCATACTAGATCAAATAGGTACAACAATATAAGGTGGTAACTTGAAAAAATAAAGAGGTTCTGAAATCAAACATCAAGATATCAATGTTTACAAAATATAATGATTTTTTGTTGATACACTGTATCTAATATTTTGTCTTTGAAAGGGCTAGGTGCCTAGTGTTCATCCCTATATGAGAAAATGACACTTTTGCCTATGGGGGTAACCAAAACTAGGGGACATCTATGTCTATTATCCAGTGCACAGGGTTGGGGGATATGACATACCGAATCAAGGAGTCATAGCTCTAACCAATATTCAAATTGTGTGCCAATGTAAATATCTAAATTTGTTTTACATTCAAAAATATTCAACATTCAAAGTAGGTGTGGTGGCCCACTTAGCTAACAAACAAATTAGGTTCGCCACTTGCCAAAATTTTGTAAATGATATTGAATAGAGGTAAATAACTTAATAATGGAATCAAGAATCTAGTTCCTTGTTCTAATTGAGATGCAGACAAGGATTAACGGTTCCTATTCCTCAAGAACCTAGAAAGAAAGTATGTACTAGGGTTAATTAATGTTTCTTGGCTTGGAAATCACTTCCTAAGGTTCTTATTATGTAAAGTTATCATTTTGACCCTTAGTGAGTATAATATATAATAAACACCTTTGGTTATTATAATGTCTCATCCTGAGGTCATTCATTCTCATAAGTGTAGTCATCAACTTTATACATGTAGTGGCATATGATATACTAATTATTACT
The DNA here is from genome assembly GCA_963693085.1 of Alisma plantago-aquatica. Lineage (NCBI taxonomy): Eukaryota > Viridiplantae > Streptophyta > Magnoliopsida > Alismatales > Alismataceae > Alisma > Alisma plantago-aquatica. The sequence continues at coordinate 969,112,668 of OY856409.1, read as the reverse complement.
CATGATCATTATAGATATAATTCATCAATTCATATTAATATAATACCCATTAGCATTTACATTATGCAATACACAAGTACAAGTCACATTTATGTATGCATATACATATCATTTAATTATGTGTTTGTATCATTAAAAGGGTAAACATTTACTACGGTTTGGTTTTTCTACATTTATGGGTTGTAAAAATAATGGCATGGTTAGAAATAGGGTTGTGGTTCGTTAAGTTCAATTTCCTCATAGTTATTCCTTAACATCCTATTTTTTATTCATTTTCTTCTTTATTTAGATTATAACCTCCTTAATATAAATCATTCATAAGAGTATTCCTTTTGAAGCCAAGTATTAAATAAATATAGTCTAATTATACAAATTGGTGATTTCCTAATTTCTCTCTATTCATAGCCTTAGATTATTGTTGATGGATTTCTTATTTAACATCATGCATATGTGAAATTTATGTACTCAGTTAGGAAAATTAGTAGATGACTAGAGGTGGATCACAATGTATATGATTTATCTATGTTCTCATTTATCCAAATCTACTAGTTAGTTTTATAATGTGAATGAAGAAACAAAGGATAGAATTGAGGTTTGTATACCTCTCATTGGTACTGCAGGAGTTCAGCCACAGTCTTCTATTGGAGTTTGAGAGCTCATATTGACGTTGTCATGTGGTTGTCATAGGAGAATCGACTTGGTTATATTAGGGGCTAGGTTAGACAATAGGATGGCAATGATTTTATTGTGAAGATGGTGTTAAAGTGGACTGGGGACACAAATTCTTATTGTATTCCTTTCCAAAAATAGGTTGATGGTCAAGATTTGATCTTGCACATTAGGGGCTAAAGGGGTTGCTATGTTGATTTGGAAGGCTGGTCAGAGGGTAATGGGGTGAAGCGGTGGTAGTGGCAAGGTGTGTGTAGTATGGAGCTCAACAAAGAACTTTCTTCCAGTAGGAGAAGAAGGTTGAAAAGGCCTCACGGTTTAGAAACATTTTGTCACTGGAAATAAATGATAAAATTCTCTATGAAGGTTTAAGGAGATAATGGATGATAGACATGACCCAAGGAAGATAAGGTTGGCATACAATGATGTTGTGGTTGTATGAGGTGGTGTGCTTGTAATGACCTCACTTTTTGCGTCCCCCAATTAAGGAAAGACCTTCAAGTTGAGAGTCATTACCTATATTCCTAAGGATCTAGATTTAGAAAATAATAAATAATAGAAAACAATTTCTGAAATTCACATATATTGTTTACAAAATGCTTACATGAAATTGCATTACCAGAACTATACATAGAGAAGAAGCGTCTATCTGAATCCTCCTTACTTAGATTAGTGTCTTCACATGGTTTCATCTTCATCTTCATGTCCCTTATCATTGTCTAACATCATATACATAAAATGTCATGAAACAAAACACGGTTAGTATGACAAGTCATACCGGTATGTGGGGGAAACAAAAGTTCACAAGTAATGATAAAAACATAATTCAACAATTAATGTTTAACGAACCAAATTTAACATTTTCAACATGACTACCCAATCTAGGTTTCTCCACACTTTGTCATAACCCCTCAGGGCCTCATACTGTGGTATTCACTGTCTTCCCCTATCCATGCAGATGACTTCATCATGTCTCCCCCTGTCCAGGCGGGTGACTTCATCATGTACCCCCCATTCAGGATGGTACCAAAATATGCCTTCCCCTCTATAGGAAGATGGCCTTTCCTTAGATCTAGAGGTGGCCTATATTCGGGCTAGTCATGTTCACATATAATGTGATAATCGTAGTCACTTTAAAGTTTGCATGGAATGAAATAAATAAGTAGGTATATATTTTTCAAACCATGCGAACAAATCTCTGAGAAACCACGTGAAAATACAACGATTATTCTTAGGTGTATCCACATACCTTTGTCATGTAGATTATTCAATTATACTTCAAGTAAAGTCCAATAAATCAAGCAATCATCATATAATATGCATTACATAAATTCTAAAGTGTCACTAAACATATTAATCTCATTACTTACACTAAACCCTACTCAACTCTGACCTAGGGTTTAGGTTTTAGATAAGGAATAAGGGTATTAACCCTATTTCCATCACATAATTAACATTAGGTGAACCCTAGTATCATACAATAGCATAAAAGAAAGGCTTTTAATGTTTTCAACATTATTATACTCAAAACTAGGGTTTCCATGTGCTAATCTCCACTTTATCACATATTAGTACTATTTTTTAAATAAAAAGAATATTTAGGTCTCATTGATATTTTATTTGGGTTCCTCTCATTCTCTTAATCTATTTGGTATATAGTTTTGCTATATTTTGATAACCCTATCATTTACTACGATTTTCACAAATAAAATATAAACTAGCCAATGAGGCACTGACACATCAGCAGAAACGTACCTTATCTTAATATTCTAGTTTGGCTAGTTTAAGTCACAGAAATGACCATCTTGCCATTTGGTCCTGAACACAAGCCAAGGGTTATTTGGGTCTTTTGACTCTGTCTTCCCCTTCATCTTGTGTGGGGCATGATCCCTTCCTAGAGCAACGTCATGCACATATGGCATGGCTGGCCCGACGCTACTACCAGCCCTGGCCGACCGCCATGTCCCCCGCCCTCCAGGCTGCCGCCACCACCGAGGCATAGACACCACTGCACATGCATCCTTGTCTTCTACTCATTGATCATGTCATCCTTTCCCTTACTTACTAGATTTGTGGCATCGCAACACTGTTGTGGTGTTTGCCTTGGCATCTACAACCGCCCCCTCTAGTCACCAACTCTACGTCATGAACTCTGATAGTGCACAGACAAGGTCCAACCATCATGACCTCCAGAAGGCAAAGGGGGGAAAGAAGTCTAGAGAGGACCACCAACCCTTGTTCCTGGCTACGGCTGAGTTGCTGCCTGTAGTGACCGGTGGAAGGCTTGACCGAAAAGGCAAGAAGGTTTCAGCTTCCTGGACCTTGTAGGCTCCTTCATGGTATGCAGAAGCTATGTACTGTAGTCTGAGATAAAAGATATCACTTCCAAGAATCTCTATGTTATACATATTTAGGAGAAACCCTAATGATCATATGATGAGAGAAAGGAAGGGGGAGAGGAAGATAGGAAGAGGGATGGCAGAACCCCTGGTTTGATCTCCTCTTGGTCGCAAGGTAGGGGGATTTATTGATCATGAATTCCCCATGCCATGTGATCCCCATATATATAGATACTTTCTCCCATCCTTTCCTTTCCCGTCTCTTTCCTTTTTTCTTCTTTGATTCAAGACATATTATAACATTCCATATATTATTACTCTCTTTCCTCCTTTTGTATAAAATGCCTAGCTTTCATTCAAAAATCCAAATAGTCATGAGGAGAGACCACTACCTTCTTATTTTGGCAAAAAGAAGCATATAGAATCTAGACTGTTCTTTTATCTCTCTTTTTGGTATATCCTTTAAAACAATTATTCCATGGAAATTCGTGACTACCTTTATTAATTGGGATGTTAGAACTTATTTCTTTAGTCATCTCCTAAAAACAATTATCATTATGTTATGGAATGTCATACAATCTCAAATTTCAAAATTGTCTTTCTTATCATTATTATTTTCAAGTATACAAAAGACAAACTGAAATATTCTTGTTCGGTGCCTAAGGTGTTGCCAATCTCGGATAGATAATTATTCCTTTAATTATTCAAATCACCATGTATTTTATTGTCTTTTTTAAACTTGTCAGTTATTTCATTCATTATAACAAAAGCCATGATTATTTATTCATGAATAAATTCCTTCTATTTTTTTATCTTGTGCCACAAGCACCCATGCTCCAAAGCTACTTCACATTGTTATTATTCCACCAATAATACTATTGGGGAATATTATTTATCAAATCATACATTATCTTTATATTATTCAATTGCCCTAAAATTGAGGATATAACATTCACCCCTTCTTCAAAGGAATTTTTCCCTCAAAATTCAAACCTAGTAATCTTTAAGGTGAATTAGATCTCATTTTAGTTTCAAAAAAAATTCTTTTAGGGTTAGAAACCCTACTTATATATCCTTAATATCTTTTATTGGTAGACAAAGTCATCATATTACCACTAAGTTTGCCACCTTAATTCAATTCAAGTTATATCCACATCCTTAGTTTTACACAAGTTCATTTCTTGGTGATTACATTTTCCATTTGTGATTTCAATTTCACTTGGTGACTATATTTTCACCTAGGTTTCCAACCTATTACTCATTTATTTCCACATAAGGGTGAGTTAACACCTCTAACCCTAGATCATGTCATCAAATTTTCAACTTACGATATTCATTCTCATGCCTCAATTTTAAGCATAATATGTGTCTACCCAATCTCTCTCCCTCGTAATGAGATGAAATAAGCATTTGACTATAGTCCAAGTACAAAGTTCATCCCATTCCAAGTGTGAAGATGGTGTATCCACACACTATCTTAAAATTTCACATTTTAGGTCGAATCATTCTCAACATGACTCTAAACCATACATGTTTTTAATTCCACAATATTCTTATATTTCATAAAGCCATAACTACTCAATCCTAACCTATCCAAGCCTCTGTGTTGTCCCCACAATGGATATGGATACTACCTTTCACATATGGTAGATCCTCAATAGCTCTTATGGTCCTACCCCAATGGTAGACCAAGACTTAGATCCATTTAGTCAGATGGTCCTACCCCAAAGGTAGATCAAACATCGACACATGATAACATGATGATCCTACCACAAGGGTAGACCAATACCTAGGTCATCGCATATACTCAAAGCTATAGAGGAGGACTAGGATATGAGCTAGATAGGCACATATTCTTGAATCTATAACAACTCCTTTCATTATTACATGACTTCTTTTTATCTTTTACATTTACACCTCAGGGGTTATGATCCTTAGCCACTTCCTTGAGGTCTCTTGGGGTACATGTACTTTTGGATTGATCTCATCCTTATGCATCTAGGGAGTGCCCCTCACATTCACCCATTATCCACATGAACATCATGAAGGTAGCTAATCTCCTAAGACATGGGCCTTTGGCAGACATAGTTGTTACCTCCCAACCAAATGGTCTTGTGTATTCAAGGAACAATAAACTCCTAATCCCATCGGTCCATGTACCTCTAGTACTCTCTACTTGACCATAGGATTGACTTTTGGCTCTATCCTTCCCAAGGGTTCATCAATAGTGCATTATTTTCATATGCAATTCTTTAAACCAGATTCCTCCATCTCTTATAATGTTGATTATTCACTTTATGTCCCCTCAGTGGACTCATGGCAACATTTCAAGGCAACATTTCTTTTCTGAGCTCAGTCTCATACGATCAGCCACTTCCATAGTGACTTTTCCTCATGTTCTTCAGAGATGGCATACTTGGGTTCAAGAATCATACTCAATATATGTGCTTTCATCTTTTATATTGGGTGACATTCATGGTTATCTCAATATTTAAATTGATTTAGTCAACTTACCTTTCTAGGGAAGGTCCTAACCTAGGGTGCCTTCATAGCTCATAGGAGGAAATTAGGCTTCTCTAGCCACAACTTGGCATCAAGGTCTAAGGTTTTGCCTCCCCCATAGGTCATCTTCCCACTCTTGGGTTGACCCTCCCTTGGTTGGCACACTATCCCTAAAGGTTTAATATTTCCAACTTTATTATTATTATAACTTCTCAACCCTTGTTTTCTCAGTCTCTGGGATACCCTCTCATGGGGTTTTAGTCCAAATGAACTTTCATACCTTCCCCTACAGGCTTGGTATTCCATTGGCCTTCCCATTCGGGCTTGGCTCTCTAGAAACCTTACCATCCGTGCCTGGTTCACAGTCATTTCCAGAATGACTAAACTTCTAGTGATTACAGTAAGGCAATGAGAAAGTTATATTCATATTTCCATTATCATGTATAGACATTTGGTTACTTATGCTTCTCATGTATATACTCATGCATTTTATTTCTAACTTCTCAACTTAATCTTTATGGGACACTCCCTCTCTGGAGTATTCATGTGGGGAACCCTCTCTCTAGGGTAGGTCCTTTCAACGGACATCATACATAAGCCCTGGCCCAATTACCTATCACTATAGTGGCAATCATACATAGGCCTTTTCCTGAGGTGATTATCTTTTCTGGGCCAGATCACCGACCAACATAGTGACCATACATAGGCCCAATTCTACATAGGCCCTCTTGACATGAGGTTATTAGATAGACCCGATCATACATCCCACATGTATTGCATACATCCATTTGAGTTAGTTGAGAAAATTATATTATATCACACTTTCTTCATAAGTTTCTTAAAAAAAATTCTTATTGATGTCTTGTTCCATATGCACATGTTCTTGGCAGACTGAGTCACTTAACTCATTTATATGCATATTCTTTCACATGCATCCTTCATGCATGGGTTACCAAAAACATTTATATTCTCTCTTTCCTCTTACCCTAATTGGGTTCATATGGGTAGGGTACCAATCAACACACTATCTACATTTCTCATTATTAGGGTTTTAGGGTTAGGATAGGGACTATACCCTACCTCTTAGGGTTTCCATTTCCCTTCACCCACTAGGGTTCTTCTAAACCAGTCCTAGTCCCCTCTAGGGTTAGTCTCCTAGGGAAAACCCATATAATGTTTTCTCTTTATTTTATCATTATCTCCATATGTACATTATTATTTCCATAATTACATGTACATTATCGTTTCTCATTACATATACAATAATTAGCAGAGGGTGCCTTAATTCTACTTTTTCTCAAAACCCTAACTTGAGATGAGGAGAAAAATTCCTTTTAAGGTTTATTAAGAAAGAAGATGAGAAGTGGATGAAAGAGATAAGATGAAACCCTAAAGGTATTTTACTTTAGGCAAAGACTTTCGACTTTGGCCAGGTAGGATGCATGGGTTCGGGAGTCCTTGTAAGCCGACTAGCAGTGCGGAGGAAAATATTTCCAGTCCCCAGTTATGGTCCCTTCTAGACACCTCAGTCTTTAGAAAATGCCCTAATAATTCCCTCATATTTCTACAGATTACTTGAAATTATAAACTATTAAATATTATTTGACAAAATCTGGGGCTCTGATACCAAATGTAGCGACCTTACTTTTTGTGTCCCCGAATTGAGGAAAGACCTTCGAGTTGAGAGTAATTACCTATATTCCCAAGGATCCAGATTTAACAAATAATAAATAATAGAAAACAATTCATTAATTCACAGATATTGTTTACAAAATGCTTACATGAAATTCCATTACCAAAGCTATACATAGAGAAGAAGTGTCTATCTAAATTCTTCTTAATTAGATTAGTGTCTTCACATGGTTTCATCTTCATATTCATGTCCCTTATCATGTATATTATCATATACCTAAAACATCGTGAAACAAAACACGATCAGTATGACAAGTCATATCGGTATGTGGGGGAAACAAAAGTTCACAAGTAATGATAACATAATTCAACAATTAATGTTTAACAAACCAAATTTAACATTTTCACCATGACTACCCAATCTAGATTTCTCCAAAGTTTGTTATAACCCCTCATGGCCTCATACGGTAGTATTCACTATCTTCCCCTATCTAGGAGGATGACTTCAGGAAGTCTCCCCCTATCCAGGCAAGTGACTTCATCATGTACCCCCTATTCAGGCTAGTACCAAAATACGCCTTCCCCTCTCCAGGCAGATGGCATTTCCTTAAATCCAGAGGTGGCCTAGATATAGGTTAGTCATGTTCATATATAATGTGATAACCATAGCCACTTTAAAGTTTGCATGGAATGGAATAAATAAGCAGGCATATACTATTCAATCCATGTGAACAAATCTCTGGGAAACCACATGAAACTACAACGATTATTCTTAGGTGTAGCCACATACCTTTATCATGCAGATTATTCAATTATACTTCAAGCATAGTGTAACATCCCTGACCTAGATTTTGCCATAAACCTATAAGTTTGCTTAAGTAAGTATTTTTAAACTTTTTTTAATCTTTTGAAAAGTAATTAAGACTCTCCTTGAGTTTAGTTTTCAATTATGAGCTTATTTGCAAACTATTTGTGCATTATATGATAGTTTGGGTGTAAATTGCAAATTTTCCAAGATAAGGGGTTATATTGCAATATGTCACATTTTGAACATGCTTCAAATGCTTTAGCATCATAAGAGAGAGGATGATGCTAAGGGGCGGCTTGTCGAAAGCCTAAATTCCAAGTTGAAGCCTTTTTTAATAATGCTTGTGACTTGTGTACCAATTTTGATGCAAGTTGTAATTTACCCAAAATGTAGGGTTAATACAAAAATTACCACCTCTATATTGTCCCTTCTCTCTCTTAGCATCATCTATAGTAGAGATAAAGAAAGAGGCACCATGTTTGAACCATTTTTGAATGATGGTGTTCTTGGTGATGAAAAGACCAAGAAGAGTAGTATAGTTGAAACCCTTATATGAGTTGTATCGAGTTGTAGAGATTATATGGGAGTGCCTATCAGCCAAAGAGCCATAAAGGAGGTACTATATCGTTTTGTCAACTCTTGGCCTTTTCCATGATGGTTTAACACCTCAAGAAGGTGATAGATATAGGTTTACAACTTTCCTTAGAAAAAAGTGTATCAGTTTGTGAATAAAGTGATGTGGAGTTGAAATATCTTGCTCAACAAGATAACTAATGGCCAAAATCTTATCCATAGATTATCCTCAAGAGTTTTTCATTTCAATATAAATATGTGTGCATGGACAATTGTCAACCATGCATGGACACGTGACACCTAGTAGTATAAGATGATGACACCTCTTATACACTCTCTCTCATGAACCTCATTATATATACCACTCCTTTCACCTACTAGTGAACTTTTCGAATCCTACAACCCTCTTTCTCTTAGATATCTTGCATAGAGTTGAGGAGAAAGGAGGAGCTCGAGCATTAAGCTTAAGGTGAAGCCATGGTCATCTTCAACCTTGGTTGAAGCATGAATCTCGGGTTGTGATTCTTTCTTTCTTTTTCTTCTTCACCAAGTTCTTAACTATGGATTACTTGCATATAGAGGAGTTGTGAATGAGTCATAGATCTGTGATAAGTTCATCCTCAACCTTGGTAATGTGAAGCTTTGGAGCTTGGAGCTTTGAATTTGTTCTTGAGGCAGGTTATATAACTTGAACCTAGTCATGTTATTATTCACCTTCAATCTTACTATAATTGTTGATCTACTTTCAATTTTAAGTTTTCTTGAATAATTGATGAATCCATGAGTTCTAATAATTTTATAGAACTATTTTCCATGAACTACAATAGTAAGGAACGAATGTCTATAGCTTGATTATGATGACATCATCATGGCACAAACCGATATCGGGTTGAAGCACCTCTTGCCCGATATGGTTGAAGCATCTCTAAAATGATACAGTGATGAAACCCAATATGGTGAGATGATACTCGATATACTTTGGAACCCCACACCCCTATCAGTTTGTACACTTGGTTTGGTTTATACTAACCAGTTTTCTAGGATGTCACTTAACACATGGTGAAGGGTAGGCCGACACCATGAAGGTTTGAAGAGGTATGAGCATAACGGTCTAACCCGATATATAAACCCTAATTTTGAGCAACTCGATATATGTGACACACACATGCACCTCATGTACGATATGGTGATCAAGGATACACCTCATGCATGATATGGTGATGAACCTACACCTCATGAACGATATGGTGATGAACCTACATCTCATACACAATATGGTGATCAAGGATATACCTCTAACCCGATATGGTGATGAACCTACACCTCATGCATGATATGGTGATCAAGGATACACATCATGCGTGATATGGTGATCAAGTATACACCTCATGCACGATATGGTGATCAAGGATACACCTCATGCACAATATGGTGATTAACATACATCTCTAGAATGATACGGTGATGATCAAACATCTCTAGAACGATATGGTGATGAGTATACACCTCATGCACAATATGGTGAGACACATACACACCTCTTGCCTAATATGGAAGCAAGCACACACCTCTTGCCCGATACGAAAGCAAGCACACACCTCTTAGGAAATATGGAAGCAAGAACACACCTCTTGCCAGATATGATGGAAGCACCTCAAATCCAATATACTTGATTCAGTAACACATGAAGTGTGTTATGTCAAATGATACATTAAGATGTAAAGAGTTTAATGCATTTTGATAAATGTAGGCCAATGTACCTTAAGAAAAGGGTTGAGCCAACTTAATAAAGTATGTTGTAATCAATATCCTAGTAAGGATGAGAGAGAAACTCATACTTTGTGTGATAATCATTTAATGAGCATACATTGATACTCCTAATATATGTGGAGCTATGAATCAGGGTTTGATTCTTGATAATATGAACTTGAAACCCTATATGTCTTTAAAACCTAATTGGCTTGAAACACTAATCAGTTTGAAAGGGAAACTCTAACCCTAATAATGGGAAGGTTGTATTTCTCTTGTATTGCATGGCGATGATATGTACTTGATATTGTTTTTATCATAACTAACCATGCATGTATCATTAGATGATGAGCATATTCAGGTATGAGCTATGATATTTCATATGATACAGATTAAATGGGCCTTGTGAGCCATGTGAAATACTTGTGCAATAAGTATAATGTGTACCTAGTTTGAGAACCTTGAGGTAATAGTTACCTGATAAGAGGTGACAATGTTCAGTGATGAACTAAGGGTTTGAATACCCAGATCTAGCAATCATTATAATGTTAAGGGATGAGAATTCCCAGGAATGTGATAAGGGACTGAGATCTCAAGTGTTATGCATTCAATGTGTTCCAAAGATTATAAAAGTACTTAATAAATGTATTACAACTTTATTTGTAGCATTTGTTATACTTCATGCTTGTAACTTGATTGATGCTAAAAGATACTATAATACACCTATTTAATCAAATGGAACCTTATCATGTAGTTTCCCAGGCCATATATCCATTCGGTGTCAGGATTTGTTGAATGGTGCAATGAATTTACCTCAGAGTGCATATTTTTTAATATGTGGGGGTCGTACGAACATATCCTTACGTCCTGATAGGGATTTATGTGTGATCTCCCCGAAGAGAGTGCATGTTGTGGATATAGATCTTTAGCAAAGATGTATCTATACCCCGGTAAGCTAGTTGCAGTTTGACATGATGTCACTTCTAGTGGTCTCGTATTGACCGAGATAGGTGAGGTCTTGGCAGCTGGCTCTTCTATTGACCTTGTATGGTACTGATTTCGACTAAGTGGTGGTCGGTTGGAGCATGAGTGGTATACCTCATCTCCTCTGGGCATAAATGTGATTATAAATATGTAATCAGCCGTGTAGTGTATCTCTTTAAGGATTGAATACGAAAACATTGGCTGATTTTACATTACTTTTATACATCTTAATTAGGTAGATGTTATCAGTGTTCTTCATATTCCTTATAAAGTAAATAGATGATCTATAGCTCTATCGTGGATAGTTGAACTTCTTAAACAATGCTATTGCTTTGCTCTATAATTAAACAATGATTAAACATGCTTATTTCCATAAAAGATCCTCTGCTCAATTTTATAATGTTTACCTGTGATAATAATATTGTTAGCAGAGAGTTATATCTCTCGATGGGGCTTTTTTCTCACCCTGTGGGTTTCACAATTTTTAGGTGGATGCGGACTAGGAAGTAGAGATTGTACTATAGAGGGAGGAGAATAGCAACATGGACAACGGTAACAGCTCAGGTTGAGTGTGTTGTCTGTCGTGTCTTGTAGATAGAAGTCATATGTGTCGTCTCTATACTCTCAGGTCCTTGGGAGTTAGTACGTAATGGTTTTATAAACGATCTGAGATTTTGGCTTGTATGCCTTGAGGTTTTATGTTGCTTATATATATGTTTGGGCAAAGAAACTCGTATATGATATCCTCGAGATGAGATGGTACAATGTATGTACAATGTGAACCATGATGTAAATATTATTTTGGTTCTTTTGTTAAGAGTTTCCTGGAAATGGATCTCTTTGCAAAATGGTTTTAATTTTTCATGATTTTTGTTAATCCACTGATAATAGTTATTCCACATAATTACTAGTAGTGATTCGGCTATCGGGTCGTCACAAGGTTTTGGTATCATAGACTAAGGTTCGCTGAGTCTACAGAGATAAAGGATTAAGGTTGTCGAGTTTGTTCTAGTGTCCTCTAGTTTATCTTATAGTGACTTCTGCTCATATAGTAGAAGAAGTAAAGCTGAAAGATGGCTGGAGCACATGAAGAACATGTTGCTGAGAGTAGTGTTGCTATACCAGGAAGAGGTGCAAGGGATCAGTCTAGAGAGGAATCAGTGCCTGAGAATCCCCCGCTTGATCAAGCCATGCTAGAAAACCCAGCCTTTCATGCTCTTTTCAGGGAGTTCATGGCAACAATGACGCATACGGCAGATTGTATGCCAGCACCAGAACCTACGACACCAGTTCCCAATGAGGGACATGGATCTGGTAAGACCTTTGAGCGGTTACACTGGGTAGGAGCCACCGAATATGTTAGTACATATGAACCAGTAGACATAGATTCATGGCTCAATGAACTGGAAAAAGTCTTTAGAATCCTTAGCATCCCAGAAACTAATAAAGTTAGGCATGATGTATACCTTTTAAAAGGAAGCACTGGACATTGGTGGGCCATTGAAGAAGAGAACAGACCTGGTGTTGAGGTCGGATGGTAGGAATTCTGACATGAGTTTTTTAGTAGATACTTTCCCAAGACTTATTCGGATGAGAAAATCTCACAGTTTGAGTGGATTAAATAAGGACTGATAAGATTAGTGAGTATGAAGCTAAGTTCATGGAGCTTCTGTGGTTTTGTCTACACATGGCTACTACGGATGAGGAAAGGATTCGACATTTTGAGAAGGGTTTGAATGTTGAGTTAACCACACCTATAGCTACTATAGAGAATAGAGAGAGTTTTGCCACCTTTGTAGAGTCAGTTAGGAGGATAGAGAGGTTTGTGATTGAGAAACATGAGGCTAACAGTAGGAAAGTACCTGCCCAATTCCAGGGATAGAGGTCTGGAAGTTTCAAGAAACTGAGATTTCCTGCACCAGTAGCACCACAGAGGTTCAATGCTCAGACACAGTGGGCATCAATAAAGGGTAGAGGCCGTAGTTTTTTGCGAAGTGGAGACCATAGTACGGCATTAATGTCAGTAACAAGACCATCTAGACCACAGCGGGACATAAATTGTTTCAAGTGTGGGCAGACAGGACATATGGTGAGAGAATGTCCAGTCAGAGACATGGAGGTAACCCAACAACCAAGACAGATTCAATAGGGCTCTCAGAGGCAATAGTTTAGTAGTGGCACATGAGGATGTAGACAGGTGTCCCAAGTAGGTTCATATGCACCAAACAACAGAGCACGGAGTTGGCAACATGCAACGACAAGATTCTATGTTGTGAATCAGTCAGAAGCAGTAGTCAATCCACGAGTCATGACAGGTCAAATAGAATTGTTTCATTCTGATATGTCTTCATCTTGCTTCGTATATATTTTGATTGATCTGGGTGCTACACATTCCTTTATCACTCGAAAAGTGATTCATGACTGCAATATGACTGTCAGTCATAGAGTAGATAATATGGTATTAGAAACTCCGTTAGTCGGATCTGCAATGTTATGGGAGGTATGTTCTCCCTGTGTTCTTTTATTTTCAGAATACAGTATTCAAGTGGATCTTATACCACTTGAGATGTACTGGTTTGATGTAATTCTTGGGATGGATACCCTAGAAAAGTATAAGGTTGTCTTGCATTTTGGTTCCAAGCAAGCTATGTTCACAAATAGTGATGAGACATGGGTCTTTCAGGGGGACAGAAAGATTCTTCCAACCTGTCAAGTGTCAGCAATGGTAGTTGAGAGATTGATGCGACAAGGATGTGAAGCATTCTTGGTACATGTGGTAAATACCAAAGCAGAGAGTCCTAGTCTTTCCGAAGTTCCTATTGTCAGGGAATTCAAGAATGTGTTTCCTAAAGAATTTCCAAATATTCTTCCACCTCGAGAGATTGATTTCGAGATTAATCTAATTTCGGGTACACAACCCATAGCTCAAACACCTTATAAGATGGAACCTTATGAGATGGCAGAACTCAAGAAATAGTTATGCTTGAGAAAGGTTTCATTCGACCGAGTACTTTGCCATGGGGTGCTCCAGTTCTTTTTGTTAAAAAGAAGGATGGGTCTATGAGATTATGCATAGGCTATAGGCATCTTAACAAGGTGACTATAAAGAACAAATATCCTCTGCTAAGGATAGATGATCTATTTGACTAGTTGTGTGGTGAAACAATGTTCTCTAAGATAGATCTAAGGTCAGGATATCATCAGTTACGTATCAAGGAGAGTGACATACCTAAGTCAGCCTTTAGGACAAGGTATGGTCATTGTGAGTTTGTAGTTATGTCATTTGGACTAACTAATGTACCAGCTACATTCATGGAGCTGATGAATAGAATCTTCCAGCCATTCCTTGACCAGTTCATAGTGGTCTTCATAGGCGACATCCTGATATACAGTAGAGATGATCAACAACATGAACAACACCTTCGTCAAGCCTTGACTTTGCTAAGACAACACAAGCTATATGCTAAGTTTAGCAAGTGTGAGTTTTGGTTCTTTCCTAAGACACGTTATATCTGCTTTAGGTATTCGTGTTGATCCTAAGAAAGTGGAGTCTGTTGTAGAGTAGGAATAGCCCAAGACGCCAACTGAGATTTGCATTTTCCTAGGTTTGGTAGGTTACTACAGAAGGTTTATTAAAGACTTCATTTCTGTAGCATTACCCCTAACTAGGTTGACCAAGAAGGAAGTTCCTTTTGTCTGGAATGACAAGTGTCAGCGTTCTTTCCAGTTGTTGAAAGAAAGGTTGACTAGTGCACCTATTTTGGTTTTACCTGAGTAGGGAAAGGGATACATTGTTTTTTGTGATACCTCTAAGAATGGTCTAGAATGTGTGCTGATGCAGAGTGATCATGTAGGTTCTTTTGCTTCTCGACATCTTAAGAGACACGAGGAGTATTATCTAACTCATGATCTAGAATTAGATGCAGTGGTCCACACATTGAAGATTTGGATACATTATCTTTATGGAGAAACATGTCAGATTTTCACAGACCATAAAAACTTAAAGTACATCTTCTCACAGCATGAGTTGAATATGAGACAATGCCTCTGGATGGAATTAATCAAGAACTACGATTGTACAATTAATTATCATCCAGGAAAAGCTAATGTAGTGGCAGATGCACTAAGTAGAAAATTTGCATCTCCACCCATAAATAAAGCACAGTTGAATTCTTTAATGTACTTTAAATGGGACATGTTTGTCTCTTTGAGACAAATAAATGTATAGTTAAAAGTATCTCTATTAGCCAGATTGCTGGCCAAGATGCATGTGAAACCTACTCTGAGACAACAGATTAAAGAGGCACAATAGGTTGATATTGTGATTCAGCATATCAGATCAGAGTATGGTAGTGAGAAACATGATAGTTTACATGAGTCAGAGGATGAGGTAGTCTATTACCATGGTAGTATGGTAGTACCTGATGCCAATGACTTAAGAAATATAGTTACAGAGGAATCTCATTTATCCATGTATGCAATGCATCTAGGGAGTACTAAAATGTATCATAACTCAAAAGATATGTATTGGTGGCATGGTTTGAAGAAGGATGTAGCTGAGTTTGTTATGCGGTGTTCAGTGTGTTAGCAAGTTAAAGAAAAACACCAGAAGTCTATAGGAACATTGCAACTCTTACCTATATCGTAGTGGAAATGGGATCATGTGACAATGGACTTTGTGGTTGGTCTACCCAAAACAACCAAAAGCCATGATTCCATTTGGGTGATAGTTGATAGTTTGACTATGTCAGCACATTTTCTTCCTGTTAAAACAACTTATACTGCTGAAAAACTTGCATAGATGTACATAGATGAGATAGTGCGGTTACACAGAGTTCTAGCTACAATTGTGTCTGATAGAGGTCCCCAGTTTACAAGTCATTTTTGAGAATGACTACATAAATCCTTGGGTACGCAATTAAAGTTTAGCACAGCTTTTCACCCTCAGACAGATGGAAAATCTGAAAGGACTATACATACTTTGGAGGACTTGCTTAGGGCATGTGTTCTTCAGTTTGTAGGATGTTAGGACTTACACTTGAGCTTAATAGAGTTTGCGTGCAACAATAGTTATCAAACTAGTATTGATATGGCACCATATGAAGCATTATATGGTAGACGTTGTAGATCTCCATTATGCTGGTATGAGACAGGAGAATACCAACTTTTGGGTCCTGAATTAGTGCAATAGACAACTAAAAAGATTAAAGTAATACAACAACAGCTGAAGGCTGCATAGGATAGACATAAGTCATATGTTGATAAACGTCGTAGACCTTTAGAATTCCAAGTTGGAGACAAAGTGTATCTCAAAGTCTCTCCTTGGAAAGGTGTTCTCAGATTTGGGATGAAGGTTAAGTTAGATCCTAGATTTATGGGACCTTACCCAGTGACAGCATGGATTAGAAAGGTAGTTTATAGGTTGGAGTTACCACCTGAGCTACATAGACTACATCCAGTGTTTCATATATCTATGTTGAGAAAGTGTCATCATGATATAAAGTTGGTGTTGCAACCTGTAGAGACAGAATTGAATGAAGATATATCCTATGTGGAAGGTCCAATGATGATTCTTGATAGGAGAATCAAGAAGTTGAAAAAGAAAGACAGTTCTTGTGAAAGTTCTCTGGCATCACTGGGGCATTGAAGAAGCCACATGGGAGCTGGAGGAATAAATGAGGAGGAAGTACCCTTCTCTTTTCTCTTGAGATTTCGGGGACAAAATCCCTATTAGGGGTGGATAATTGTAACATCCCTGACCTGGGTTATGCCATAAATCTAGAAGTTTGCTTAAGTAAGTATTTATAAACTTGTTTTAATCTTTTCAAAAGTAATTAAGACTCTCCTTGAGTTTAATTTTCAATTTTGAGCTTATTTGCAAACTGTTTGTGTATTATATGATATTTTGGGTGTAAATTGCAAATTACCCAATATAAGGGGTTATATTGTAATATGTCCCATTTTGAACATGCTTCAAATGCTTTAGCATCATAAGAAAGAGGATGATGCTAAGGGGCGGCTTATGGAAAGCCTGAATTCCAAGTTGAAGCTTGTTTGAATAATGCTTGTGCCTTGTGTACCAGTTTTGGTGCAAGTTGTAATTTACCCAAAATGTAGGGTTGATATGCAAATTACGACTTACAGAGTGTCTTTACTCTCTCATAGCATCATCTATAGGAGATATAAATAAATAGGCACCATGTTTGAACCATTTTTGAATGATGGTATTCTTGGTGATGAAAAGACCAAGAAGAGTTGTATAGTTGAAACCCTTATATGAGTTGTATTGAGTTGTAGAGCTTATATGGGAGTGTCTATTAGCCAAAGCACCATATAGGAGGTCCCATTTCATTTTTTCAACTCTTTGCCTTTTCTATGATGGGTTAAGCACCTTAAGAAGGTGATGGACATCAGTTTACAACTTTCCTTAGAAAATGTGTATCGGTTTGTGAATAAAGTGATGTGGAGTTGAAATATCTTGCTCAACAAGATAGCTAATAGCTGAAATCTTATCCCTAGATAATCCTCAAGAGTTTTTCATGTCAAGATAAATATGTGTGCATGGAAACGTGTCAACCATGAATGGGCACGTGGAACCTAGTAGTATAAGATGATGACACCTCTGATACACTCTCTCTCATGAACCTCAATTACATATACCACTCCTTTCTCCTACTAGTGAACTTTTAGAATCCTACAACCCTCTTTCTCTTAGATATCATGCATAGAATTTAGGAGTAAGGAGGATATTGAGGCTTAAGCTTAAGGTGAAGCCATGGCCATCTTCAATCTTGGTTGAAGCATGAATCTCGGGTTGTGATTCTTTCTTTCTTTTTCTTCTTCACCAAGTTCTTAACTATGGATTCCTTGCATATAGAGGAGTTGTGAATGACTCTTGGATCTGTGATAAGTTCATCTTCAACCTTGGTAATGTGAAGCTTTGGAGCTTGGAGCTTTGAAGTTGTTCTTGAGGTGGGTTATATAACTTGAACCTAATCATGTTATTATTCACCTTCAATCTTGTTATACTTGTTGATCTACTTTCAATTTTGCGTTTTCTTGAATAATTGATGAATCCATGATTTATAATAGTATAGAACTATTTTCCATGAACTACAATAGTAAGGAATGAATGTCTAGAGCTTTATGATGATGACCTCATCATGACACAAACCGATATCGGGTTGAAGCACCTCTTGCCCGATATGGTTGAAGCATCTCTAACCTGATATGGTGATGAAACCCAATATGGTGAGATGATACCCAATATACCTTGGAACCCCACACCCCTAACAGTTTGTACACTTGGTATGGTTTATACTAACCAGTTGTGTAGGCTGTCACTTAACACATGGTGAAGGGTAGGCCGACACCATGACGGTTTGAAGAGGTATGAGCATAAGGGTCTAACCTGATATGCAAACCCTAATTTTGAGCAACTTGATATATGTGACACACACATACACCTCATGCACGATATGGTGATCAAGGATACACCTCATGCATGATATGGTGACGAACCTACATCACATGAACGATATGGTGATGAACCTACATCTCATGCACGATATGGTGATCAAGGATATACCTCTAACCTGATATGGTGATGAACCTACACCTCATGCATGATATGTTGATCAAGGATACACCTCATGTGCAATATGGTGATCAAGTATACACCTCATGCATGATATGGTGATCAAGGATACACCTCATGTATGATATGGTGATTAACATACATCTCTAGAATGATATGGTGATGATCAAACATCTCTAGAATGATATGGTGATGAGTATACACATTATGCATGATATGGCGACACACACACACACCTCTTACCCGATATGGAAGCAAGCACACACCTCTTGGGTGATATGGTAAGCAATCACACACCTCTTGCCTGATATGAAAGCAAGCACACACCTCTTGGGCGATATGGAAGCAAGCACACACCTCTTGCCCGATATGGTGGAAGCACCTCAAATCCAATATACTTGATCGAGTAACACATGAAGTGTGTTATGTCAAATGATACATTAAGATGTAAAGAGTTTAATACATTTTGATAAATGTAGGCCAATGTACCTTGAGAAAAGGGTTGAGCCAACTTAATAAAGTATGTTGTAATCAATATCCTAGTAAGGATGAGAGAGAAACTCATACTTTGTGCAATAATCATTTAATGAGAATACATTGATACTCCTAATATATGTGGATCTATGAATCAAGATTTGATTCTTTATAATATGAACTTGAAATCCTAATTGTCATGAAAACCTAATTGGCTTGAAACCCTAATCCAATTTTGAAAGGGAAACCCTAACCCTAATAATGGGAAGGTTGTATTTCTCTTGTATTGCATGGTGATGATATGTACTTGATATTATTTTTATCATAAAATACTAACCATGCAGGTATCAAGAGATGATGAGCATAGTCAGGTATGAGCTATGATGTTTCATATGATACAGATTAAATGAGCCTTGTGAGCCATGTGAAATATTTATGCAATAAGTATAATGTATACCTGGTCTGAGAACCTAGAGGTAATAGTTACCTAATAAGAGGTGACAATGTTCGGTGATGAACTAAGGGTTTGAATACCCAGATATAGCAATCATGATGATGATAATGTTAAGGGATGAGAATTCCCAGGAATGTGATAAGGGACTGAGATCTCGATTGTTATGAATTCAATGTGTTCCAAAGAATATAAAAGTACTTGATAAATGTATTACACCTTTATTTATAGAATTTGTTATAATTCATGATTGTAACTTGATTGATGCTAAAAGATACTATAATACACCTAATTAATCAAATGGAACCTTATCATGTAGTTGATCAGGCCATAGATCCATTTGGTGTCAGGATTTGCTGAATGGTGAATCGAGTTTAACTTGGAGTGCATATTTTTGAATATGTAGGGGTGACAGACGAACATATCCTTAGGTCCTGATAGGGATTTCTATGTGATCTCTGTCACGGAACTGTTCTTACCCCAATCCCAATCCTACTTCCTAGACAGTAGAAAAAGGATTGAAGCGTCCGTCCCTGAGTGGCCCAATAGGATCAATCACACTGGCATATACAATAAGAAATAAATAACTCAAAACTGGATAATTAAAGAACAAACTAACCCAATATGGAGATATACCTGATTTATCTTTGTCATCAGAGTGTATGAGTGCGGAAGCGATCATATTCAATATTCCATTTGTAATGCCTAAAATCACGAAAATCGAGACACAATCATGCAGTTGCACGGTACGCTATCAAAATCAAGTAAAACAGTTTATAAGAAATTAAGTATACTTGGCAGGACTTATATTCAAAAGAGTAACAAGCAATTTGCAAAACCAACATTTATTTGACAAGTTTTTCAAGCAATTCAACTTTTATTTCGAGTTCCCATTATGCTGTAATTCGAGAAGCATGCTTATATATTTTGTGACTCTATTACCCCAATGCGATGGGGATGGTCACTAGGCTCCTTCTCACCATAGGAACATAGGAAGCCAATGTACAAGTCCCACCTCCAAATGAGGGGGTTGTTGCACTCAATATCAACATTATCAACATTATCAGTATCATCATCATTATCAATATATGGGCAGTCATAATGGGCATGCAATTTATGTTTCATGTTTTTCAAAATATAGTATAGAAAAACAGAAGACTAATCATAGGGAACAGTAGCTCATCCAAGTAAATAGCCAAGCATACGGTCAAGAGATACATAAAAGTATCTTAAATACAATCAAGGAGGAGTTATATAATAGCATAACTTTCACTGAGGATTTCGAGTATAATCAATATTTGAATCAATATGTCAACCCTTCGAGTCAGATCCTAAATCATCCGGATTGGATCAAAGGTCAAGATCATGATGTTCATAAAATTATGTTTTAACATTCGAGATTAGGGTTACATTTTCCTTGGTCAACCTTAGGGTTAGGTGATCCACTTATGATCCATAATATTTCAATATGTCCAACATTATTCAAGTGTCAAGAATATTTCAAGTGTGGATGACCTACTTAGGTTTTCCAGGATCATATATGTAAACCCTAATTTTATGATCTTTATCCAAGTCATTATCAAATTTTAGATCATCATCATGATACTTAGCATCAGTGGTGTTCAAGATTAGATCAAGTTCTGATTAGAATTATGAGTAAATCAAAGATTAACTTTTAGGTCAATAGATCAAGATATGCCATAAGATTTGGATCAATCATATTATCAAGATATCATTAAAATTACCTTCAAGGCATAAGATTAATATACAAAAGTGGTTAAGACAACAAGATTAGAACTAGTCTAGTCAAGTATGACTTCATGTCTCAAGATAATCATCAGAGTAAAGATACAAGGTTTCCAAAGTCTAATTACAACATTGAGTCATTTGATAAACTAAATAAAAATGGGATCAAATATAGAGATATCAGTGAGGATCATTTGGAATCAGGTTTCAAAAAAATATTTAAATGATTCATTGGATTTTTATGATGAAGATTGACTACTTATTTGTAAGTTTTGGAGTTCGGATGCATTTGATACATGAAACAAGATCTAGACATTTATATGAATTTCTGAATCGAGAGGAGATATTTACCTTATTTGCAAAAATTGAGGGTCATTGATCCAAGATTGGGTGGCCAAGATCGGGTCACAAGGCTCACTAATATAGGATCTGGTCAATCTTCATTTGGATGGTTTATTCATTGATTTCTTGGTTCAGACCTTGGTTCAACAAAGTATTGGACCGGGCCTCCCCCTTCCTGGACCGGTTGGTCTGGGACCTCTCGTCCATACGCAGGAGCCCACTCACGAGGCCAGAAGCCAGTCGGAGCACCTCGCCGGCATAAAGGAGGTCTAGGGGCATCGGAGGGTGATGGGAACCTAGAACATGCCGCCTGTGTCTGTGGGGACCTCACGAACTTGATGGTGGTTTCAAAGAAGGAGGATAGCGGCCAAGAGCAGATCGCCCAAGGCAGCCGTGTGCAGTGGCGTTGATCTGGAGCAGAGAGTGATGACGAGAAATAATGGATAAAGGAAGCTGTTTGAGGCTGAGGGAGAGAGTAAAGGTGTTTCTAGCAATGTGGGACGTTGGCGCCCCTTAGGGGATCATTTTATAGGCTTAGGGGCTAGGGTTAGGCTAGATCGAGATCTAGATGCAGCCCAGTCACAGGAGTGAGAGAGGATAGAAAGGAACTTGTTTTGGCGGTGCAAGGATACACAAAACCTGATCAAGATAGGGCTTGTTGTATTTGAAATCACGATGCAAATATTTTCATTCGCTTGGTTTTTCAAATAGTGGTCAAGAGCGGGAGATCTCTCATAAAGGTTGCATTCATGCCTCCCCGCAATCAACGAGAGGTTGAAGATAGGTCTGCAGCTGCTGGATCGATCTGTGATCCGTGAGACGTAGATCCAAGGGATGTGAGTCAGCTCAGATCCTTGCCTTGGATCGTTGACATGGAAAAAGAGTAAATAAAAAGGCAAACCAAGGGATTTTTAGCACATAACTTCAAAAATTCATAGAAAATCGTAGGAATGTCCAAATGATCTCAAATTTGGAACGAAGCTTCAAAATAAAGTGGAGAATATTTAGAAAATGTTTGAGAATCAAAAGACAAAGTTTGATTGACCAATTTGATTCTTTTGACAAAGTGATGAATGAATCCAATTTGAAGTGTTATAAGGTGTATAAAACTTATATTGGTCACCATATCTTGGATTTGAGTCTCAATAATGATTATGAAGACAAGAAGAATATTTTGGGACCATTAGTAGGTATAATGAGGGAAAATAGTAACTTGAGCAAAGATTGGTGAAAATCCACTTTGTCACACCCTTCCCTCCTTAAAAGAATTTTGTCCCCAAAATTCAAAATATCCTCAAATTTAGAATTATTCAAATCTAGATCACATCCTCAATTACTAGAAAATCCTCAACTATAAAATCAAAATCATGTCCTCAAACTTCAATTAGTCCCAAAAATCATAATTGAGATTCCTTGTTCCGTATCATAATCAACTTGGTACTAACATCATTTCATAATCGAGCAATTGAGTATCAAGGTCAATGCATATATTTTTCAAAGTCATCATATGAGTCACAAATATGAAAAGCATATGATTGATCACAAATTTGGAGAGTTCATATTTTAGGTCAAACAAATAGAGTACTTGATTCAAAAAATACAAGGTGACTCTCTATCCCAATATCTCAGGGTCCTAGCTTCTCCATTGGTCTAGGTGGGTTATGCGTCCATGATTTGAGATTTCACATTTCAACATTTCAAGACAACATCATACTTTCAATGTCATCATTTCGAGCTCAAAATCAATAGGAAGTTCCCACCCTAGTCCTAATGAGAGCTAAACCCTAATTCATAAATCAAGAAGTCAAAATAATCATCATTTCAAAATTTCAAATTTTGGGATTTATGAAAGTCATTAGTCATATATTTCAAGGTCCAAATAGTGTGATCATAAGATTTGTATCATTAATGAGATTTGATAATCGTGAGTCACAATATTATATATCAATATCAAGAGTCAAGATCAAAAGTCATAGGTCTAAAATTTTGAAGCTAGGGTTTAGATTCCTATTTAGACCTTAGGGGAGATCACTCATCTATATCCAATTTCAAGCAACATTATTCAAGCAATATTCGAGCAACATATCATAATTTCATTATCATGTTTCCAAGGTTGATGAGTGATCTAGACCTAGGTCTATCTAGGAATCCAACCTCAAGCTATAGTCAATATTGCCATATGTCAAGGTCATTATCAAATCAATATTCAAGATCGAGTATCAACCATGGGTTCAACCTATTAGGCTTAGGTCAACCAGTCTAAATCGGGTAAAAGGGTATATCTTTCCATACTCTAAATAATCAACAAGGTGAAAATTTAGAGGTAGTCAAAAATAGGGGTGTGACCTAGTTTAGAGGAGTCATGAGTCAACTACCACCCTAATCTAGCACATTACCAACATTAGTCATTATCAATTGAGTTTATTCAAATAGGGAGAGTATCCACGATTAAATCGTATATATCAAGGTCATAAGATCAAAATTCTAGATAATAGGGCAAAAATGTCAAGATTTGCAATTCTTTTTTTTTTCAATATCAAGGTAGTGACAAAATTTGGAAATCGAGGATTTGAATTTGACATTCTAGGAATTAGAGAATAATAGTGCAAAATTTAGTCCCATTATTCATCATATCAAAATTGAGATTGCAAAAGGCATCAATAGTCAATTGGAAACTACTTTTTGCATCATAGTCTTATATCATGATTTTGTGAGTCTTGGACGTAGTCATGATATGTATCCAATAGGGTACAAGTTTGCTTAACTATGTATGAGGTTTAATCAATAATAGGGCAATATGGAAATTAATCAAATCGAGACCTCATCAACATTGAGGTATAAGGTATAAGTCATTCTTATTTCACCAAATCAAAATTATCAATGTTTCCCTCAAACATAGCAAGTCAAGTTTTGGTCAAATTGGGTTTTCATGAAGAGGCCAACATGAGTATTTGGTTTCAAAATTAATTGATCAAAATCGAGTTTTCAAATTTAAGTCAGATCATGGCATCAACTTTCAAGATTTAACAATATTCATTATTCCCATTCATAAGCTACCCATAATCGAGACATCATGTGGTAAAAGGTCACAAGAAAGGACCACATGAGGAGATGAGAAGACTACCTAATATTCATCTACATGGGTGGCTTAGGATAGTCCTTAAAGAAAAGATGAGATGCTAGAAGACTCTCTAAGGTTTCACAAGAGAACCTTTAGGTCCAGTTCTGGATCAATTAAGGCCAGGTAGAGCGGGGGATCTCAGCCACTGTGAAGACGGACAGGAGCAATTATGTCAGGACCCCGAGCCTAGACACCTCAATTTTCACCATTATGGAATTTAGGGTTTCTTGGGTGTAGGAGACTTCAGAAATTATTTACTTAAAATATATGGGAGTGTGTAAGCTCTGATACCAACTGTCACGGAACTGTTCTTACCCCAATCCCAATCCTACTGCCTAGACAGTAGAAAAAGGATTGAAGCGCCCGTCCCTGAGTGGCCCAATAGGATCAATCACACTGGCATATACAATAAGAAATAAATAACTCAAAACTGGATAATTAAAGAACAAACTAACCCAATATGGAGATGTACCTGATTTATCTTTGTCATCAGAGTGTATGAGTGTGGAAGCGATCATATTCAATATTCCATTTGTAATGCCTAAAATCACAAAAATCGAGACACAATCATGCAATTGCACGGTACGCTATCAAAATCAAGTAAAACAGTTTATAAGAAATTAAGTATACTTGGCAGGACTTATATTCAAAAGAGTAACAAGCAATTTGCAAAACCAACATTTATTTGACAAGTTTTTCAAGCAATTCAACTTTTATTTTGAGTTCCCATTATGCTGTAATTCGAGAAGCATGCTTATATATTTTGTGACTCTATTACCCCAACGCGATGGGGAAGGTCACTAGGCTCCTTCTCACCATAGGAACATAGGAAGCCAATGTACAAGTCCCACCTCCAAATGAGGGGTTTGTTGCACTCAATATCAACATTATCAACATTATCAGTATCATCATCATTATCAATATACGGACAGTCATAATGGGCATGCAATTTATGTTTCATGTTTTTCAAAATATAGTATAGAAAAATAGAAGACTAATCATAGGGAACAGTAGCTCATCCAAGTAAATAGCCAAGCATACGGTCAAGAGATACATAAAAGTATCTTAAATACAATCAAGGAGGAGTTATATAATAGCGTACCTTTCACCGAGGATTTCGAGTATAATCAATATTTGAATCAATACGTCAACCCTTTGAGTCAGATCCTAAATCATCAGGATTGGATCAAAGGTCAAGATCATGATGTTCATAAAATCATGTTTTAACATTCGAGATTAGGGTTACATTTTCCTTGGTCAACCTTAGGGTTAGGTGATCCACTTATGATCCATAATATTTCAATATGTCCAACATTATTCAAGTGTCAAGAATATTTCAAGTGTGGATGACCTACTTAGGTTTTCCAGGATCATATATGTAAACCCTAATTTTATGATCTTTATCCAAGTCATTATCAAATTTTAGATCATCATCATGATACTTAGCATCAGTGGTGTTCAATATTAGATCAAGTTCTGATTAGAATTATGAGTAAATCAAAGATTAACTTTTAGGTCAATAGATCAAGATATGCCATAAGATTTGGATCAATCATATTATCAAGATATCATCAAAATTACCTTCAAGGCATAAGATTAATATACAAAAGTGGTTAATACAACAAGATTAGATCTAGTCTAGTCAAGTATGACTTCATGTCTCAAGATAATCATCAGAGTAAAGATACAAGGTTTCCAAAGTCTAATTACAACATTGAGTCATTTGATAAACTAAATAAACATGGGATCAAATATAGGGATATCAGTGAGGATCATTTGGAATCAGGTTTCAAAAATATTTTTAAATGATTCATTGGATTTTTCTAATGAAGATTGACTACTTATTTGTAAGTTTTGGAGTCCGGATGCATTTGATACAATTAAAACAAGATCTAGACATTTATATGAATTTCTGAATCGAGAGGAGATATTTACCTTATTTGCAAAAATCGAGGGTCATTGATCCAAGATTGGGTGGCCAAGATTGGGTCACAAGGTTCACTGATATAGGATCTGTTCAATCTTCATTTGGACGGTTTATTCATTGATTTCTTGGTTCAGACCTCAGTTCAACAAAGTATTGGACCGGGCCTCCCCCTTCCTGGACCGGCTGGTCTGGGACCTCTCTTCCATACGCAGGAGCCCACTCACGAGGCCAGAATCCAGGCAGAGCACCTCGCCGGCATAAAGGAGGTCTAGGGGCATCGGAGGGCGATGGGAACCCAGAACATGCCACCCGTGTCCGTGGGGACCTCACGAACTTGATGGTGGTTTCAAAGAAGGAGGATAGCGGCCAGGAGCAGATCGCCCAAGGTAGCCGTTTGCGTGGCGTTGATCTGGAGCAGAGAGTGACGACGAGAAATAATGGATAAAGGAAGCTGTTTGAGGCTGAGGGAGAGATTAAAGATGTTCGTTCTAGCAATGTGGGACGTCGGCGCCCCTTAGGGGATCATTTTATAGGCTTAGGATCTAGGGTTAGGCTAGATCGAGATCTAGATGCAGCCCAGTCACCGGAGTGAGAGAGGATAGAAAGGAACTTGTTTTGGCGGTTCAAGGATGCACAAAACCTTATCAAAATAGGGCTTGTTGTATTTGAAATCACGATGCAAATATTTTCATTCGCTTGGTTTTTCAAATAGTGGTCAAGAGCGGGAGATCTCTCATAAAGGTTGCATTCATGCCTCCCCGCAATCAGCGGGAGGTTGAAGACAGGTCCGCAACTGCTGGATCGATCTGTGATCCGCGAGACGTAGATCCAAGGGCTGTGAGTCAGCTCAGATCCTTGCCTTGGATCTCTGACATGGAAAAAGAGTAAATAAAAAGGCAAACCAAGGGATGTTTAGCACATAACTTCAAAAATTCATAGAAAATCTTAGGAATGTCCAAATGACCTCAAATTTGGACCGAAGCTTCAAAATAAAGTGGAGAATATCTAGAACATGTTTGAGAATCAAAAGACAAAGTTTGATTGACCAATTTGATTCTTTGGACAAAGTGATGAATGAATCCAATTTGAAGTGTTATAAGGTGTATAAAACTATATTGGTCACCATATCTTGGATTTGAGTCTCAATAATGATTATGAAGATAAGAAGAATAATTTGGGACCATTAGTAGGTATAATGAGGGCAAAATAGTAACTTGAGCAAAGATTGGTGAAAATTCACTTTGTCAAAATCTCCCTAATGAATACCAGGGTTGTCGTGTGATTGCCCTAATGAAAATGTATCGGGGATTGATGTGTGATCTCCCCAAAGAGAGTGCATGATATGGCTGTAGCTCTTTAAAGAAAATGTTGATATACCCCGGCAAGCTAGTTGCAGTTTGACATGATGTCACTACCAGTGGTCTCGTACTGATCGAGATGGGTGAGGTCGTGGCAGTCAGCTCTTCCATTGACATGTATTGTACCGATTTTGACTAAGCGGTGGTTGGAGCATGAGCGGTATACCTCATCTCCTCTGGGCATAAGGGTGATTATAAATATGTAATCAGCCATGTAGTGTATCTGTTTAAGGATTGAATACGGAAACATTGGTTGATGTTACATTACTTTTATACATCTTAATTAGGTAGATGTTATACATGTTCTTCATATTCCTTATAAAGTAAATAGATGATCTATAACTATGTCATGGATAGTTGAACTGCTTAAACAATGCTATTACTTTTCTCTACAAGTAAACAATGATTGAACATGCTTATTTCCATAAAAGATCCTCTGCTCAGTTTTATAATGTTTACCTGTGATAATAATATTGTTGGCAAAAAGTTATATCTCTCGCTGGGACTTTTGTCTCACCCTGTGGGTTCTACAATTTTTAGGTGGACGTGGACAAGGAGGTAGAGAATGTACTATAGAGGGAGGAGAATAGTAATAGGGACAGTAGTAACAGTTCAGGTTGAGTGTGATGTTTGTCGTGTCTTGTAGATAGAAGTCATATGTGTCGTCTCTATACTCTCAGGTCCTCGGGAGTTAGTATGTAATGGTTTTATAAATGATCTAAGATTTTGGCTTGTATGTCTCGAGGTTTTATGTTGCTTATGTATATGTTTGGGCAAAGCAACTAGTATATGATATCCTTGAGAATAGATGGTATAATGTATGTACAATGTGAACCATGAAGTATATATTGTTTTGGTTCTTTCTTTAAGAGTTTCCTAGAAATGGATCTCTTTGCAAAATGGTTTTATTTTTTAGTAATTTTTGTTAATCCGTTGCTAATAGTTATTCCACGTAATTACTAGTGGTGATTCAGATGTCAGGTTGTCACACATAGTCCAATAAAGCAAGCAAATCAAGAAATCATCATATATATAATATGCATTACATAAATTCTAAAGTGTCACCAAACATATTCATCTCATTACTTACACTAAACCCTACTCAACTCTGACC
The DNA here is from genome assembly GCA_963693085.1 of Alisma plantago-aquatica. Taxonomy (NCBI): domain Eukaryota; kingdom Viridiplantae; phylum Streptophyta; class Magnoliopsida; order Alismatales; family Alismataceae; genus Alisma; species Alisma plantago-aquatica. The sequence continues at coordinate 969,083,282 of OY856409.1, read as the reverse complement.
TAGAGTTTAGGTTTTGATAAGGAATAAGGGTATTAACCCTATTTCCATCGCATAATTAACATTAGGTGAACCCTAGTTACTAGATCCATCTTATCCTTTCATTAAGATCACTTAGATCTAATATGTTCATTAACAACATAGCAAGTAAGGATCTTTAGCCCTAATTCCACACATTAATTATTATCCACATTAGAGACCCTAATTACCTTATCATTATTACCATCATTACATTTATTATCATTATGCTCAACAGGATCAGATAATAGCATAAAAGAAAGACTTTTAATGTTTTCAACATTATAATACTCAAAACTAGGGTTTCCATGTGCTAATCACCACTTTATCACATATTAGTACTATTTTTTAAATGAAAAGAATATTTAGGTATCATTGATATTTTATTTGGGTTCCTCTCATTCTCCTTATCGATTTGGTATATAGGTTTGCTATATTTTGATAACCCTATCATTTACTACGATTTTCAGAAGTTAAATATAAACTGGCCAATGAGGCATTGACACATCAACAGAAACATACCTTATCTTAATATTCCAGTTTGACCATCTTGCCATTTGGTCCTGAACATGAGCCGAGGGCTAGTTGGGTCTTTTGAATTTATCTTCCCCTTTCTCTTGCGCAGGGCGCGATCCCTTCCTAGCGCGGTGCCGTGCTTGTACGGCATGGCTGGCCCGACGCTCCTACCAGCATTGGTCGACTGCCATGTCCCCCACCCTCTAGGCTACCACCATCGCCGAGGTACAAATACCACTGCACAGACATCCTAGTCTCCTACTCGTCGAGTCTGCCTCATCCTTTCCCTTACTCACTAGATTTGTGGCAGTGCAATGTTGTTGCGGTGTCTGCCTTGGCAGCTATGTCTGCCCCCTCTAGTCACCAACTCCACATCATGAACTCCCGACGGCGCACAGACAAGGTCCAATCATCACGACCTCCATAAGGAAAGGGGGGGAAGAAGGCTAGAGAGGACCGCCAACCCTCGTTCCTAGTTGTGATCGAGTTACTGCCTGTAGCGACCGGTGGTAGGCTTGACTGAAAAGGCAAGAAGGTTTTGGCTTCTTGGACCTTGTAGGTTCCTTCATGTTCTGTAGAAGCTATGTACCATAGTCCAAGATAAAAGATAGGGCTTCCAAGAATCTCTATGTTTATACATATTTAGGAGAAACCCTAATGATCATATGATGAGAGAAAGGAAGGGGGAGAGGAAGGGAAGAAGAGGGATGGTGACAGCCCTGGTCTGATCCCTTCTTGGTCGTAAGGCATGGGGTGTATTGATCATGAATGCCCCATTCCATGTGATCCCCATATATATAGATAATTTCTCCCATCCTTTCCTTTCTCGTCTCTTTCCTTCTTTCTTCTTTGATTTCAAGACATATTATAACATTTCATATATTATTACTCTCTTTCCTCCTTTTGTATAAAATGCCTAGCTTTCATTCAAAAATCCAAATAGTCATGAGGAGATACCACTACCTTCTTATTTTGGCAAAAAGAAGCATATAGAATCTAGACTATTCTTTTATCTTTCTTTTTGGTATATCCTTCAAACAATTATTCCATGGCAATTCATGACTACCTTTATTAATTGGGATGTCATAACTTATTTATTTAGTCATCTCATAAAAACAATTATCATTATGTAATGGAATGTCATATAATCTCAAATTTTAAATTCTCTTTCTTTTTTTTGGTCTGAAATAAAAATTTCTCTTTCTTATCATTATTATTTTCAAGTATACAAAAGACAAACTGAAATATTCTTGTCTGGTGCCTCAACCATGGTGTTGCCAATATTGGCTAGATAATTATTCCTTTAATTACCCAAAGCACCATGTATTTTATTTTCCTTTGGAAACTTGTCAATTATTTCATTTATTATAACAAAAGCTATGACTATTTATTCATTAATAAATTCCTTCTATTTGTTTATCTTGTGCCACAAGCACCCATGCTCCAAAGATATTTAACATTGTTATTATTCCACTAATAATACTATTGGGGAATATTATTTATCAAATCATATGTTATCTTTATATTATTCAATTTCCCCAAAATTAAGGATATAACGGTTCTCATTGATGGGGTATTAGGGGATTATATACTATTATAAATGTTAGGTTTAGGTCTAGGGCTATGTGTAATGATTATGAGGTCATCAATTCAACTTGTGGTGGTGTGATTCTCCAACAAGAGCTTCGTAAATGTTTCAGGGCTAGGTCGATAGTTTTCCTAGCTTTGGATGGATGGAAAGAAATTAGACCAATTGATGGTCATTGAGGGAGAAGAAAACAAGATGAATGTAGTATTGAAAGAGAGGGGGTGGAGTTGTGTAGGGAGAGATTTTGCTTTCCATTGCTAGGGAGCTGAGTAATGACCACATGGATAAGAAACCTCAGATGTGCATCTGGCTGGTCAACTCTTGTTTGTTTGGGCAATTTAATTGTATGTTACCTTTTAACACATTAATCTCACTAAGTTTTGGTATTTATATCTTTTAAATTATCCTTTTTTCACCTTAAAATATTGATTATATGTGTAAATTTATTAAAATAAGTTCTATAAATACTAACTTGTCTATATATGAGGTGGCTAAATTACTCTTCTAATTGATTCAAATATTATTATCTAATAATCAAACGTGTACTACTGAGTCTTATGAAACCATATAAGGTGACGGGTCCGGATGGGATCACAACAGATTTTCTCAAACAAAATTTGTCCATTGGTGTCAAATCGGTAGTTAAGACAATTCAGATGATGCTCATTAGAAATCCACTTGCAGAAGAGGTATGTAATTCCACCATTATCCTCATTCTAAAGATTGGTAGACCTAGAAAATGTGAACAATTGTGCCCTATCTCCCTTAACAGTATCATCTTGAAACTCGCATCTAAGATCATAGTTGAAAGATTGAAAAAGTTCATTCCAAATTGGATAGCTCCATAATAGAGCAGCTTTGTTCCAGGTCACAAAATTAACAACAATATCGCCTTGGTCCAGGAAGTTATCCACGGGATGAAAGTTAGAAATAGTCGTAGGCTTTTAAGGAAAGTAGGGGATTGAGCAAGGAGATCCTATGTCTCCATACATGTTTGTCTTATGTCTTGAAAGATTAAGCCATATGATCCAGGAGAGAGTTTGGAGTAAAGACTGGAAGCATATTAAAGTAAGGAGAATCGGAGTGGAAGTAGCACACGTATGTTTCATAGATGATCTGATATTATTTACACATGCAAGTAAGAAGCAGATGAAATGCATATTGGATTGCTTCATAGAATTTGAAAGTGCTTCAGGCCAAGATATATCAGTACAAAAGTCCTAGATTTACTTCTCTAGAAGTGTTGTGAGGTCCACAAGAAGAAGGATCCAAGCCTTGCGTAAATTTTAAGTCACTAGTGACTTAGGGCGCTATCTAGGTGTTCCGATTATACATTCCAGGGTCACAAAGGAGACCTACATTGACATTGTTGATAAAGTGGAATCGAGGGTGAACGCATGGGCAGCGAGAAGCTTATCATTTGCTGGTAGAGCATGCCTCGCGAAAGCAACTCTCTCATAATTCCCTACATATGCCATGCAGACAGCTATCCTACCTTTGACCCTATGTGATAGGATCGACGACACAATAGGAAAGTTCATTTGGGGAGGGAGTTACAAGGACATGCCGGTTTCACTGGTCGCATGGGGCAAGGTAACTAGCTCGAAGAAGAATGGAGGTTTGGGTATCAAATCCATGAGGGAGTGAAATCTTGCTCTCATTTCAAAACATGCATGGGATTTGGCTTATGGGAGGAAGTCCATATGGGGCACTACAATGACAGATCAGTTCAAGGAGCATCAAACACTAAAAAAAGGTCTTCGTGTCAAGACTAGGACAGGCCACGCTAGACAACAAACAGTTCATCATAGAAAATTTTGTAATGAATCATGTCAATGGTGATTCGGTGAACGTGTCGGATGACATATGGGTTAAACCTCATCTTTTTTTGAGACAGTTAGCTAAAGTATATGTTCCTTCTGATCTCGATGATCTATGGGCAAGTTCATTAGTTTTGGACTCCATGGAATGGGACACAGAGTTCTTACAAGACTGGTTCGAAAAGGAGATAGTTGATCTTCATCTGAAAATTCAAATTCCGGTAAGGGGTAACTATGAAGACCAGCGTGTATGGATTCATACTCCTGACGGAAGATTCTCAACTAGATCGGCATACCGGTTTTTGAGAACACATAAGGAAATTGCGACAAAAGGTAACTGGACATAGGTGTGGAATTTGAAAGCGGCTACATGAATCAAATATTTTGCATGGTTAGTACAACACTAGGCATTACTCATGACTGTGAAAAATCAGGCATGTCCTTGTAACTCCTACGTGCCCTGAGAGATTTTACAAATCCTTCAGGTTTCGAGCCTAAAAAAATTCCATTGTCCTTCTGTGCGCGCAAAGTTCTTCAAGGCTTCCTTCGACTTTGTAAAATCTCTCAGGGCACGTAAGAGGGATGCGTCTGTAACTCCTATGTATTTCAAAACAGACGCATCCCTCTTACGTGCCCTGAGAGATTTTACAAAGTCGAAGGAAGCCTTGAAGAACTTTGCGCGCACAGAAGGACAATGGAATTTTTTTAGGCTCGAAACCTGAAGGATTGGCAGATCCTGCTATAAAGAATGTTGGCATGTCAGCCGAGGTTTGGATCATTTTTCATAGTATATGGCAAAGTAGAAATGTATATGCATTTGAGGGAACTATCACGAGAACTGAACATCTCACCGCTTGTATACATAGGGATTTACAACTGGATGCGACTGCATGGGAGGAGATGTGTGAGCAACAAAGCCGACATATCGAGTGGGTGGTCACCATCAATTTCTGGTGGAATCAAACTATATGTCATGTTGCGACGAAGAAAAATGAAGCATCGATTGTTTTTGTTGCCCGAAACAAAAATGGCACGTGGATGGGAGGCTGGGGGAAACGAGTAATCACTACAGATGCCACTGAAGTTGAATTAGCTGGAATCATGCTAGTTGTGGAATAAGTCGTCGCTAATGGATGGACTAGTGTTGTTATAGAAACCGACTATCAAAAGGCAACTAGAATGATCGACGATGATGCAGTTGTATACCTGAATTATGCTCTTTGGGTAGCCAAGATAAAGAGAAACCTGCAAAGTCACATCCAAGTGCAGTTCAACTGTAGAGAGAGAAATAGATTGGCGAACACTCTAGCTAAAATTCATCTAAAGAGTTGGACGCCCTTCCATTTCTATGAAGACCCTCGTGGGGATGTAAGGAGAATCCTAAATGAAAAATGCAGTACTGCATCGGGCTCCGTGAGGCTTGAGCCAACATGAAAACAATTGATAATGTAGTTTTTTATGTCAAAAAAAGTGTACTATTGAGTGGTTGCAATGTCAATAATCCATAATTGATTTAAATATGTTATTCTGGGTCCCAAATGGAGTGACTTTATCATGACAAGGAAAAAATGCATTTTGGTGCTTGAATTTCAAGATAAATCAATGGGGTGCAAATATATTTGGAAATTTAGCAATAGAGATTTAAATCTGAGAGAATTATGTATAATATCTCAAAATCAGATTTGGTACCAAATTTGGTACCAGGATGACATTGAACCCATCCAAACTTGTGATCGTGATGCAATGCACAGTAATAGGCATTAAAAGGAATATATATAGTAGTGGAGAATTAGTTTTTTCTTACTTGGATCATAATATCATGAAATTACTTAAAAAAGGGAAGTTAAGTAAATAAGGAGAGTAGTTGTAAATAGGTATAGAGGAAAATGTCTCAGAGAAGATAATAGTAAGATAAATCACTTCTCAAAATATTATAGAAAAATCATGACTATGATAATGCATAAAACTTTCCGAATACTACTAACCATAATAAATATGATTTAATAATGGGCTTAATTGTGGCTAAGATTATTTGAACGATCCATATCAAAAACAATGATGGGAAATACAATAATAGACATGAAAAGGAATAATATATTTAGTATAGTCTTGGTTTGGGATTAACTGAATTAAAAATGAAACTAAATGACTCTAACTGGAACCTTAAATAAATTAATGATGATAATCTGAAATAGGTTTTAAGGAAAGTGTATATAAACCCAGTACAAACCAATTCTCTAGCTATTAGAGAAATATATTAGTTTTCATACTATATATAACTTAAAAGCATTAAATACTAGAAGGGTGATCACAAAAAAAAAAACCAATGCAAAAATGGGATTGTACATACCAAACTTAGTCTAGGTATAAAGTTTGACCTACTTTTAACATTGTTTTCTAATCTAAACATGTTTAACAAGGAAAATAAATTAATTATATTTGTAATACTAATTAATGTAGGATTTCATTAACGATTATTTGTTTACCCTATGTTTCACTTGTCATGTGACTATATTTCATACTTCCCAGAGTTTTACTATTCTAAAATTAATTCAAGTTGTAGTTTCCTAATTGTGTGATAACCTCATCATCACCTTCCTTGGGATGAAGTCCATGTTTACACTAAATAGTGTTGACATCTCCCTTGTGAATTTATCTTGCTTAATACCCTTTCTCAAATTAACTTTTCAAGATCACTTCCCATTGACCTTCCTTCTTTCTTTTTGAACCCAATAACCCAAGACTTGAACCACCTCTCTACCATATATAGAAACCCCCGTATCCCCTTGTGACTCCTTGTTCCCTCTGAGTTACAAAATTCTCTCAATCACCTACTATGTATATCACTACTACAGATCCGGCCTTTGGCGTCGGTTATTTAAGCCCTTTTCATGAAGGTTTCCAAGCAACGCCTATGTGGGCGCCGCTAAAAGTCAAACCCTTTCAGCGTCAGTTTTCCAACCGACGCCAAAACGATTCGCGCCACTGAAAACACGCCAGCAGGGCCCCATCAGCATCGGTTATAAGTAACAAAACTGACGCTATAATCATCCGTGCCACAAAAAGGGCGCCATCTAGGACTCTATCGGCGTCGATTTTCTACTACTAACCGACGCCATATCATCTGTCGTCATGGCCGTGTTATCCATCACGGCCGTGCTGGCCAGAAGGGTGTGCTGTCCAGCATGGTCGTACTGCCCAGAATGGCATCGGTTGTCTACTAATAACCGACACCATATCACCTGCCACCACGGTCGTGCTTCGGTTGTCTACTAATAACTGACACCATATCACCTGCCACCACGGTCGTGTTGTCCAGCACGGCCGTGTTGTCCAGGCTGTCTAGTAACATTAGGCGGTGGGTTTATGCTATTAACCGACATTGTAAACCTTTATTGTCAGTTTTAGACAAATAACCGACGCCTATGGTTTGATTTTTTTTCTTATCAGTTTGCAGGCCTGTTGTGGCTGGTCACAGGATGAGAACATACAGTTCATTGGAACTGAACTGTAGGTTTACGACATCCATTGATATCAGCCAACAAACAGGCCACAAACCTACAAAATCAACAAATATTCTTTTCACACATTCACACATATGTAGATACATTCATACATCAATTCAATTTTCACATTCACACATGTAGAAACATTCAAATACATGTAGAAACATTCATACATGTAGAAACACATGTATAAACATTCATTTACGAAATATCATACATGTATAAACATTCATTTACAAAATATCATTCATCATCGCTATCAGCATCCCAATTATATCTTACAGTCCCCACTACTTATATGGCTCTTTTCCATTCTTCTCTTACATCATTTAATACTTCCATCATATATGGAGCATGTACATATTTTAAGGCTTTACATGTAGTGGGGTCAGTTTTAAACACCTGCAAAGAGAATGATGTATATATAAGTAATAATATATAAATAAGATTGATATATTTCATACTATCTAATGAGACTATATATAATACCTTAGGTATGGCATTGATTTCATCTGCATGTTTGATAATCATGTCCATAAACTGCATCATATAGTATGTATATGCCCAGTCATTGTCTTGTGTAGCATACTATAAAATGGATACAAAATATTAAAAAATATAAATAAGCACAGTTCACATAAATAACATATACATTGGAGTCGGGAACTTACTTTCACACTCTCCCAAATTATTGGTTGGTTCTTTTTACTGGGGACCTTTCCTCCATCCTTTTTGAACGTGTCTAAACCCCTACATGTTAATGTAACACAGTAAATTACATAATTAAATAGTAATGTAATAATAGATGTATAACGTATATAAAAATGAAATATTTCTCACCAGAATAATGTCATTCTCACTACGTGTCCAATTTTTAGATTCAATGTACTCCCCGCAGGATCTAGATAATAGACAGTGAATATCCCGGGGAGAATAACTAGTAACTTCCAATGCTTTGTGCTAGAGGTAAAAAAAGTTAAAAATTAATAACTCAAAATCCACAATAAAAATGTAATTTTCTTAAGTCCAAATTATAAGCAAAGTAAACTTACTTCACATTGAATGGAGCTATTATTATCGTCTTCTTTTTTTGAACGAAAATTGTGAAAGCATCACAATAGTATTTTTGAACACTGTCAGGGTCTTTAGCTACCAGACTAATCAATGATGGAATCAAAATCCCACATGTTCAAATGCAAATTGTTTACATTGAATTTCGACTAAGTAGCTGCAAAACATGTATTACGTATGCATTAATATATAAGAAACCAGATCACCGGATCCTACACAAGGTATATGGATGTATAAACAAGATCTCACCTTATCCATGCCTCTATCATTGATGTATTCAGCCAATCATAGATTAACAACGCAATAATATCTTGTATAAATAGAGAGCTTTCGTATGATTGACCTGCAAAATCTTGCATTATCAAACTCCACAGCCAATCTGGATCCACTACCCCTTAGCGTTGTTAACTTCTTAAGTAGAGTGATGCCCCTTTTCTTGTTAACTTTTTGGTGGTGTGCATCAAGTGCCTCCAGTGCTTCATAGGGTACATGTGCATCATCAACCTAAAATTTGACAAAATAAACACACTGAATTAGCCCAATATAGAAATATAGGATATATGACATAACTAGAAGATAATGAATTTCTATAGAAATATAGGATACATTTTTAAAACTTACATTGGTATCCTCACCATGCTCATCATGGACATCATCCTCATCATGGACATCATGGACATCATGGTCAGCCATCTGAAAATGTCATTAAAAAGGCAAACATTTAGCATTTGTATTAACTAGAAGATAATGAAACATTATATCTGAAAATGATATTGATATTAAAAAAGCAAACATTTAGCATTTTATATAGTTCACATATAAAAATGAAACATATAAAATAAACATGCATGCCTCTAAAATTGCAATCTTTTATCAATTAACAGTCCTTCATTGTGATCTTCGCGCACATATAAGTCATCATTAGCCTCAATATTTTGTAGAGTTGGCAACCCAACTGAGAATGGACTGGAGTCATCATACTTATCATAGTACTCTTCTTCATCTATAGGATCTTCAATGAACTATCTTTTACCATGAAGAACAACCGACCATTTATCATTTGCAGGATCATCGATATAAAATACTTGTTTCGCCTGAGATGCCAATATGAATGGTTCACCAATCTTTTCAAAGTTCACTAAAGTGAAACCCAATTCATCCACTATAACTCATTTGGTGTTATCAACCCAATTACATTTGAAGAGCGGAATTCTGAAATCTGTGTAGTCAAACTCCCATATGTCTTTAATGACAGCGTAATATGACATTTTAGCTTCATGTGGACTCTTATCCTTTGCACTTGCAAAATACATAGTCGACGCTTGAAGGATGACCCCACTGTTTTGGACGACACTCTTATCATCGTGGTGCTTTGTGTAATATGTGAACCCATTAATGCCAAACCTTTCATAAGATATAGCATTCGATTTTGGTTTAAAGGTGAGGCATTTGATAGTTTATGTAATATGATCTAGTGTTTGAGATAGTTGATGTAAGACTTTATCTTCAAACCACTTAGTAAAAGTCTTGTTATGCTCTTTAGAAAGCCACATTGAACTGGCTCGAGGATGTTGTCTCTTGATGAAATTGGTATGTTCCTCGATATTAACACTCACTTCATCCATGTTGTGTAAAATATACAAGTGACCTTATTCCAACTACTCACGGCTGATTACTTTCACCCGTGATCCCAAAATTACTTTGCCCTCCTCAATATTCTTGTCATTAACGGGAGTGTCATTACCACTCAGAAAGTCATTGCAAAAATCCATAACCTCTCTCACCACATAACCCTCAATAATACTCCCTTCAGGCTGATAACGGTTTTGAACATCACCTTTAAAAATGCTCATGTATCGTTCAAAGGGATACATCCAATGCAAGAAAATTGGTCCCAACATTTTCACTTCCCTAGTCAAGTGGACAACAAGATGTACCATGATATCAAAGAATGAAGGAGGGAAATACATCTCAAGCTGACATAGGGTTGTTGGCTAAATGGACATCTATAAATCCCTTTGTTTTGATTATGACAAACATTTCATTCTTATTAATCTAACGAGCTACTTGAGTGTGCAGGACTAAGATGGATGGCAAAGCAACTAGGGAAAATCCCCAAGCTAAAATGTTTATATTTTCATGCAATGTAATCATTGTTGTAAAAACTTGTACAAATATATAATGTACAAGTACTTAGAATTGCATGTAAATCAAGCATTAGATTTTCCCTAGCCAAACACCATAGTTAGACACGTCATCCCATTTAATTAGGATCACCTTTGCACACTCACACATATAATTAGTGCCTAAATTGAAATCTTGAAACAGGATAATTCTCGGTCGACAAACTCCTCGACCGAGACACTCTCGGTCGACAATCTTTTCGACCGAGAAAGATCCAAAGTAGCCGTTAGACACAACAGACAAGTTAGTTGGCAGTTGAAGAAAGACGTTGCAAATCACTTGTTCCAGAGAGCCTGTCGGTCGACAAAAGTTCGACCGAGTAGGTGTCTCGGTCGACCATTTGTCGACCGAGATGGTCTCTGACAGCAACTGCAGAATAAATTAATTAGCCGTTGTTAAAGCAACAACTTTGTACCTAACGGCTAGTTAAGTACTTAGAAACCCCTAGAAGTTGTCTAGAACGTCCTTAAGCATACTTAGGCCATTCCTATAAATAGGACAAGCCATATGACACTAGAATTCACTTGTTACACTTGAGAATACACTTGAGCATACTTGAGAAATCTATTGCAAGCAATTTGAGCACTGTGATCATTAGTCTACATTCTCCTTAGCTCAATTTCGTGTCCTATAGGCTAGATTCTCCTATCCACAGCAATCACAAGTTCACACACTTGGCTAGGAGATCTATATGCTTGATCTAGGCATATCAAGCCTTGGGCTTAAAGGATAAGTTGTAATTTCCTTTTTCTTTCTTGTTCCTTTTTATCTTTTGTACTCTCCTTGCTACTCCTAGGGTTGGAGGCTGCGGATTGGAGAGGGTTGACTTCTCAGGTGGAGAAGGGGACTTCAAGCTACTTCAAGAAGGCTATCGCAAGGGAAGCTACTTCAGAAGGCTGGTGCAACGGGAGTTGGTGCATCTACTTCAAGGGAAGGCTGCTTCAAGGTTGGCGATTACTTCTAGGTGAAGGCTGCTTGAAGGGTTTGGGAAAAGAGATTGTATTTTATGTAAATTCCTTGCGAGGTAATAAAATAAATTTCTTTTCAAATCCCGGTTGGGTAAGCAACCGGGTAGTGGATTGACGGCTATAGTATTTGCTATAGTTGGAACCACTCTAAACCTTGTGTCTCCTTGTCCAATACTTTCATTGTGGTTGTTTGAGTTCAATAATTGTTAAATTATCTATAAAACTCTATTCACCCCCCCCCTCTAGTAGTTTTCAATTGGTATCAGAGCGAGGCTTCAAGGAACCCTAACAAAGTCTTGAAGAAATGGGTGATGGAATGCTCAACAACCTCAACATTGAAGGGACTCTTGTTGCTAGGCCGCCGGCATTCGATGGAACAAACTACCAATACTGGAAGAGAAGGATGCAGTTCTACTTCCAAGGCGTCAACTGGGATCTATGGAGAATGGTATCTACTCCTTATGAATTCCCTCAAAATGACTTTGCGGAATGGGATGCAAACACGGTAAAACATGCCCAAATGAACGCAAAAGTTGTAAGCATTTTATATTGTTCTATTTCTGTAGGAGAATTTAATAGAATATCAAATTGTGATACAGTGTATGATATTTGGCATAGATTGTCCATCACTTATGAGGGTACAGCCCAAGTCAAAAATTCCAAAATTAGTCTGCTTAAAACAAAGCTTGAACATTTTCGTATGGATCCAAATGAATCTATTAGTGAAATGTATTCAAAATTCTCTACTATTGTTAATGGTTTAAGTGCCTTAGGAAAACCTGTCCTTGAGGAAGATCAGGTATCAAAAATTCTTCGATCACTTCCTCCAAAGTACAAGCCAAAGGTGACAGCCATTGCAGAAGAAAATGACCTCACTCGCCTCAAAATGGAACAACTCATTGGTAATTTAGAAGCCCATGAAGCAGATCTAGAAGAGGAAGAAAGAAGAGAACGTGAACACCAAAGTGGGAAGAAGAAGGATGTGGCTCTCAAAGCCTCAAAAGTCGTCACACAAGAAAGTGAGGAGTCAAGTGAAGAAGAAGAAGAAGCCTTAATTGTCAACGGTAAGAAGTACAAAAGGTTTAAGTCTAACAAAATTTCTAGTTCCTCTACTCCCAGGTGCTTTGAATGTGGGAAGAAAGGGCATTTCAAAAATGAATGTCCCAAAGCAAAGAAGGGAAAGAAAAGCTCACATAAGAAGAAAGGAGAAAAAGCCTATAAAGCTGCCTGGGATGAGTCAAGTGACAGTGAAAGCGGAGAAGAGGTGGAATGTCTAATGGCAAGAGAAGAAAATGAAGACTCTCAAGAGGTAAGCCTAGTTGATCTTCCTAAAGAAGAGTTAGTTACTAGCTTACAAGAAACTCATGATAAGTATGTTGATGCCAAGAAGAAACTAAAGAAGGCTATAAAATCAAATAATGAGCTCATTGCCAAATTAGATGAACTTTCTTATGAAAAGAACAACATTGATCTTGAAAATGTATCTTTAAAAACATCTTTAGATGATTGCACTAGAAAGCTACTCAATTTGGAAACCAATGTTGATCTTCTATCAAAAGAAAAGACTGATTTGCTAGCTAAACTACAAGATTATCAAACTCAACCTATCTTGTGCAACCATTCGGACTATGATAATATTGTAAAAGAAAAGGATTCATTGTTTTCTGATTTAGACCAAGCAAGAAAAGATATACATAAGAAGATGAATGACATTGCTACGTTGCAAAGAGAACTTCATAAGTTAAGAAGAAAAGATATTCTTGATAACATATTGAGAGTTGGTACTGTCTTCAATGGAAGAAAAGGTTTGGGATATGTTCCAAAGAAAAACCAACCCAAAAAGACCCAAACTATGTTTGTACCCAAGAACACAATGACTAGAAAGAGAAATGAAATTGACTCTATTACTTGTCATTTCTGCTTACGTCTTGGACATTATTGTTTTTCATGCCCCTACAAGACTAAGGAATCCGACTTAGTTTGGATCCCAAAACCCCAAACTTAGAAGAATGGAATGTAGTTGAGATATGACCAAATGCTTAATTTTGCTATTTATATTGTCTTATCTCAACAAAAGGTGCTATGCTTATTGTTATTATTTTTCTACATTGCTGAAACAGAAACTCTGTCGGTCGAAGTATTGTCGACCGAGCTCTAGGTCGGTCGAAGTATTGTCGACCGACTGGATGTCTTTAACAAATCAAAAATTTACAGCACCTATTTCGGTCGAAAATTGGTCAACCGAGAAATTTTCTGTGTTTTTGCTTGTGATACAGTAACCTGCTCGATCGAAAAATTGTCGACCGAGACAAATATCGGTCGAACAATTGTCGACCGACTGGTTTTCTGTATCAGAACTTTTATATACATAAGCACTTAAAAAGTTTCTAACCATATCGGACCATCACATGGGTACCAAAATCTACATTCTAATGCAGGAATGGGTAGTTGACAGTGGCTGCTCCAAACATATGACCGGGAACAAGGACGCATTTCAAACTTTTGAAGAAAAGAAAAGTGGAACGGTCACCTTTGGAGACAATGGTAAGGGCAAAATCATTGGAATAGGTAATGTTGGAACAAATCTCGAAATTAAAAATGTTCTACTTGTTGATGGATTGCATCATAATTTAATAAGTGTAAGTCAACTATGTGATAGTGGTTATGATGTGTTATTTAACAAAACCTGCTGCAAATTATTGATAGAAAACACTACAAATGTCATTTATGAAGGAAATAGAGTTGGAAATCTTTATATCCTTAAACCAAACTCTATGAAATCAGTAGTAGGTAAATGCTTGCTTGCAAATGAAAATACCTTACAACTATGGCATAAAAAGCTGGGACATGCTAGTTCACATGCTATTAAAAAGTTAGTGAAATATGATCTTGTTCGTGGATTACCTGCTTTGTCTTTTGATCAAGTTGAAAACTTTGAACCCTGCACAATGGGAAAGCAAACCAAAACATCTTTTAAATCAAAACATGTACTTAGCACCAGTAGATCCTTAGAATTAATTCATATGGACTTATTTGGACCAATGAGGACACAATCTATTGGTGGTAAACGATACTGTTTTGTTATTGTTGATGATTATAGTAGATATACATGGGTACATTTTATTGCAACTAAAGATGATACTATTCATGTCTTTATGCAATTTTGTTCCAAGATTGAAAATCTTTTACAACATAAAATATGTACCATTAGAAGTGATCATGGTGGCGAATTTGAGAATCATACATTTGAGACCTTTTGTACATCTCAAGGGTATACTCATAATTTTTCTGCTCCACGTACCCCACAACAAAATGGTATAGTTGAACGGAAAAATCGATCCCTACAGGAAATGGCTAGGACCATGATGCTTGAACACAACACACCTAAAACCTTTTGGGCTGAAGCTGTAAACACTGCTTGTTATGTGCTTAATAGAGTAACTGTTCACTCTCATTTAAAGAAAACTCCATATGAAATATTACACTCTAAGAAACCTAGAGTTGACTACTTTCATACTTTTGGCTCCACATGCTACATTTTAAATACCAAAGATGATAGAGACAAGTTTGATTCTAAATCACACAAAGCATTCTTCTTGGGATATTCCACTTTTAGCAAAGCCTTTAGAGTATATAACACTATCTCTAGAAAAGTTGAGGAATCCATTCATGTTTCTTTTCATGAAGAATCGAAGTCTGAAAATCTAGATATCATTGATCTCACTAATCAATTTGAAAATATAACCATTTCCAATGATAGTGAGAAAATTCCTATATCCGATCCCCAAGTTGAAACACAACCTACACCTAGGCTTATCAAGGATCATCCCCAAGAACTAATTATTGGAGATCCAAATGATAAAGTCAAAACTCGGTCTTCCTTCAAAGATGTTGCAAACATGGCTTTTGTTTCTATCATTGAACCTAAGAAGATATCCGAAGCTCTTAAGGATGATTACTGGATAATAGCCATGCAAGAGGAGTTAAATCAATTTACTAAAAATGATGTATGGGATTTAGTTCCTAAACCACAAGATAAAACTATCATAGGAACTAAATGGGTGTTTAGGAATAAGCTCAATGAGGCAGGAGAAGTCATAAGGAATAAAGCTCAGCTAGTAGCACAAGGATATAATCAACAAGAAGGAATAGATTTTGATGAAACATATGCACCCGTAGCCAGACTTGAAGCTATTAGGATGTTACTAGCTATTGCTGCCCATAAAAACATTAAGCTATATCAAATGGATGTCAAAAGTGCATTTCTAAATGGCATCATACACGAAGAAGTTTATGTTGCTCAACCACCTGGCTTTGAAATACCAGAAAAAGGTGACCATGTTTATAAACTTAAAAAGGCACTTTATGGTCTCAAACAAGCACCTAGGAATTGGTATGAACGACTCAAGACATATCTTTTTGATAATGGTTTTTCTATTGCAAATTCAGATTCTACTTTATTTTTCAAAACATATGCATCTGATTTCCTAGTTGTGCAAATATATGTTGATGACATTATTTTTGGAGCTTCTAATGATTCATTATGCACACAATTCAGTGACATTATGCAAAAAGAATTTGAAATGAGCCTCATGGGTGAACTAACATTCTTTCTTGGTTTTCAAATTAAGCAAACACCTACAGGAATTTTCATAAGCCAAGAAAAATATACTAAAGAACTTTTAAAACGTTTTGGGATGGATCAATGCAAACATGCTACTACTCCTATGGCTACCTCTATCAAAATTGATAAGGATGAAAATGGGGAACCTATTGATGATTCCTTATATAGAGCCATGATTGGTAGTTTTCTATACTTAACTGCTTCTCGACCAGACATTATGTTTTCCGTTGGTCTTTGTGCTCGATTTCAATCCCAACCTATGCAATCTCATTTTCTAGCGGTTAAACGAATTCTTCGATATCTAGCTGGTACTACTTGTTTTGGTTTATGGTATCCAAAAGGACAATCCTTGGATTTTAAAGCATATACTGATGCGGATTATGCTGGTTGTCGACTTGATCACAAAAGTACTAGTGGTGGCTGTTTCTTATTAGGGAGAGCCTTAGTATCTTGGTTTAGCAAGAAACAAAATATGGTTGTCCTATCTACAACTGAAGCTGAATATATGGCAGACGGGTCTTGTTGTGCTCAAGTGCTTTATATGCAACAGGTATTAAGCGATTATGGTTTTAATCTTCCCTCTACACCTATTTTTTGTGACAACACGAGCGCCATAAACTTAGCACACAATCCTATTTTACACAGCCGGGCAAAACACATTGAAATCCGTCATCACTTCTTAAGGGATCACATCTCAAAGAATCATGTTTCCCTTCATCATGTTGATACGGAAAATCAATTGGCTGATATTTTTACAAAACTGCTTCCACTAGATCAATTCAACAACATTAGGAAGCAACTGCTTATTACTCCTTTGGAAGATGTTTTCTTTGATATCTGCGGTTCTTAAAACGAATACGTTTACTTATTTTATTTTGGCTTTTCAATGGAAATATTTTTCATTAGATTTGACGGGATATCCAATTAAGGGGGAGTTTTTATTAAAATGGTTATCTTTTTGAAATGACAAAGGGGGAGAGATAAATAAAACTATAACTTAATACTTATGAAAAACTCAATCAATGAGTTTCATAAATATACTCTTGGCTTTACATTGAAAGTTGCTATATTCCCAAATGAACTGGATTTCATGTTCCACAATTCATTGGGAATAATAAGCACACATTTTATAAACAAGAGGAAAAGTTACATAAGGTAATCTAAAGGTATGAAACTCATATGTTTTATATTTCCTTTATTTATATTTTGGAAATGTTTGTCATCTTCAAAAAGGGGGAGATTGTTGGCTAAATGGACATCTATAAATCCCTTTGTTTTGATTATGACAAACATTTCATTCTTATTAATCTAACGAGCTACTTGAGTGTGCAGGACTAAGATGGATGGCAAAGCAATTAGGGAAAATCCCCAAGCTAAAATGTTTATATTTTCATGCAATGTAATCATTGTTGTAAAAACTTGTACAAATATATAATGTACAAGTACTTAGAATTGCATGTAAATCAAGCATTAGATTTTCCCTAGCCAAACACCATAGTTAGACACGTCATCCCATTTAATTAGGATCACCTTTGCACACTCACGCATATAATTAGTGCCTAAATTGAAATCTTGAAACAGGATAATTCTCGGTCGACAAACTCCTCGACCGAGACACTCTCGGTCGACAATCTTCTCGACCGAGAAAGATCCAAAGTAGCCGTTAGACACAACAGACAAGTTAGTTGGCAGTTGAAGAAAGACGTTGCAAATCACTTGTTCCAGAGAGCCTGTCGGTCGACAAAAGTTCGACCGAGTAGGTGTCTCGGTCGACCATTTGTCGACCGAGATGGTCTCTGACAGCAACTGCAGAATAAATTAATTAGCCGTTGTTAAAGCAACAACTTTGTACCTAACGGCTAGTTAAGTACTTAGAAACCCCTAGAAGTTGTCTAGAACGTCCTTAAGCATACTTAGGCCATTCCTATAAATAGGACAAGCCATAGGACACTAGAATTCACTTGTTACACTTGAGAATACACTTGAGCATACTTGAGAAATCTATTGCAAGCAATTTGAGCACTGTGATCATTAGTCTACATTCTCCTTAGCTCAATTTCGTGTCCTATAGGCTAGATTCTCCTATCCACAGCAATCACAAGTTCACACACTTGGCTAGGAGATCTATATGCTTGATCTAGGCATATCAAGCCTTGGGCTTAAAGGATAAGTTGTAATTTCCTTTTTCTTTCTTGTTCCTTTTTATCTTTTGTACTCTCCTTGCTACTCCTAGGGTTGGAGGTTGCGGATTGGAGAGGGTTGACTTCTCAGGTGGAGAAGGGGACTTCAAGCTACTTCAAGAAGGCTATCGCAAGGGAAGCTACTTCAGAAGGCTGGTGCAACGGGAGTTGGTGCATCTACTTCAAGGGAAGGCTGCTTCAAGGTTGGCGATTACTTCTAGGTGAAGGCTGCTTGAAGGGTTTGGGAAAAGAGATTGTATTTTATGTAAATTCCTTGCGAGGTAATGAAATAAATTTCTTTTCAAATCCCGGTTGGGTAAGCAACCGGGTAGTGGATTGACGGCTATAGTATTTGCTATAGTTGGAACCACTCTAAACCTTGTGTCTCCTTGTCCAATACTTTCATTGTGGTTGTTTGAGTTCAATAATTGTTAAATTATCTATAAAACTCTATTCACCCCCCCTCTAGTAGTTTTCAAGGGTAACAACCACTTCTCTTTGCAAATTATCGAGAATATCAAGGTCAATAACTTTGTTGCACATACTGTTGAAAAAGAAATAAAGTCTGGTGATTGCAAACCTTACATGCTTCGGCAATATAGATCGAATTGCCAAGGGCAATATTTGTTGCATTAGAGTGTGACAATCATGAGATTTAAGACCTATCAACTTCAGATCTTTCATTGATACAAATCTACAGATATTGGATGAGTAACCTTGTGGCACCTTAACATTTGCCAAGCATTCACAAAAAGCTTTCTTCTCATTTATAGACAACGTGTAACAAGCGGGAGGTAAGTATGTTCTTTTATTACCTATTTTATGTAATTCTATTAATTCTGACCTTATTCCCATTTCACGTAGGTCCAATCTGGATTTTATCCCATCTTTAGTCTTACCTGGTATATTCAACAGAGTACCAATGACACTATCATAGATATTTTTCTCAACGTACATGACATCAATACAATGCCTGACTGTCAAAGAACTCCAATAAGGAAGATCCCAAAATATTGACTTCTTCTTGAATGAAGAATTGTCACTCCGTGTGGCCATATTATATTGTGATCTCTTACCAAATTCATTGACAATGTCTTTTACTCTTTCATAAACAACATCATGTGGTATATGTTTAGGTGCACTCCATTCCTCATTCCATCCATTGAATGCTTTGTGCTTCCTACGATACAGATGGAATTTTGAAACAAACCTTCAATGGACAAGATATACAGTCTTGTCATCATGTTTTAGTCTTATTGAATCAGTGTTCTCTTCACATATAGGACACGCTTTAGCTCCTTTGACACTATATCCAGACAAATTCCCGCATGCTGGAAAGTCATTAATAGTGCAAAACATCATAGCGTGCAAACGAAATGTCTCTCTTCATGAAGCATCATAGGTCATCACACCTTCACCCCAAAGTTTCTTTAAGTCATCAATCAGAGGTTCAAGATAAACATCGATATCATTTTCAGGTTATTTAGGGCCCGATATCAACAACAAAAGCATAACGTACTTATTTTTCATACACAGCCAGGGAGGAAGATTGTATATAACAAGCAAGACTTGCCAAGTGCTATGTTGGCTGCTCAATGTCCCGTACAGATTCATCCCATCTTTTCAAAGTCCAAGTCTTAAAATCATGTCTTCTTCACCAAATTTGGGGTATAATAGATCAATCTTCCACTGTGGGGAATCAGACGCATGTCGTAGGATCCCATCATTATTTTTATTAACATCTGCATGCCACCTCAAATTCTTCACATCTATTGGATTTGTAAACAAGTGTTGAAACCGTGATATTATAGGTAGATACCACATCACCTTGGCAGGAGAACCAGTTTTGGACTCCCCCGAAGTTGTCAATTTATACCGTGATGCACCACATTTTGGACAATCTTTCAAATCCACATAGTCCTTTTGAAATAATACACAATCATTCGGGCATGCATGTATCTTCTTGGCCTCCATTCCCATTGGGCACAACAATTTTTTTACCCGGTATGTTAAGATTGGCAGCTCGTTTCCTTCAGGAAGAATTTCTTTCAATAAAGTCAACAATGAAGTGAAGCTCTTGTCACTCCATCTATTATTGTCTTTCAACTTATACAATCTCAACATAGTGCTAAGTTTCGTAAACTTAGTACAACCTATGTATAACGGTATCTCGGCATCATGCACAATGTTTCTAAAGATGGGAGGTGGATTGGTGTGCTCTACCCCACAACTATCCATCATCGCATCAATGATGTCTACTGGAACTGGTTCATTCACATCTACGTCATCGGAGACAATTTCTTCTTCCACCCAAGCACTGCTATCGACATCCACTGGTTTCAGGTTTGAAATATCTCCATGTCAGTGCCATTCTGTATAGCCTTGTACAATCTTGTTGCACATGACATGACTTTTGATTTCATCACCAGTGTTGACTTTCAAGTTGTTACCGCACTGCCTACATGGATAGTAGAACCTATCTCCAGGTTGTTTCCTATGTTCCTCGGCAAATTTAATAAATTGATCAAGACCAGATATAACTCTGGGGTGCAGCGATTGCGAATGGACATCCATGATCTATCCATTCTATGATCAAAGAGAAAACAAGTATATATTAGGACAAGATTAGGGTCTAGGGTTAACAAATACATGTGATGTCATTCTTATATATAATAAATGTACATGTACCACCTATCCCATCCTTGAACACCTAATCTCACTAGTAAGTGTATAATGTGTATTGGGTTTTCAAGAAAATTTTGGCAGCATTTCCCCGTTGTTCTCCAAGTACATATGTACTTAGAGAACAAATAGGGAAATGCTACTGAAATTTTCTTGAAAACCCAATACACATTATATACTTACATCCTAAGTGAGATTAGGTGTTCAAGAACAGTCCCAAACTGGGGACTATCTAAGATTTACTCCTAATGAGTAAATCTTGGATGGGTTTCTAGGCCAACAAATACATGTATGTTGTCATTTCAATACCTACAATCCTAGTTTCATCTTATATATAATAAATGTATACCACCTATCCCATCCTTGAACACCTAATCTCACTAGTAAGTGTATAATGTGTATTGGGTTTTCAAGAAAATTTTGGCAGCATTTCTCTGCTGTTCTCCAAGTACATATGTACTTGAGAACAAACGGGGAAATGCTACCGAAATTTTCTTGAAAACCCAATACACATTATACACTTACATGCTAAGTGAGATTAGGTGTTCAAGAACAGTCCCAAACCGGGGACTATCCAAGATTTACTCCTAATGAGTAAATCTTGGATGGGTTTCTAGGCCAACAAATACATGTATGTTGTCATTCCAATATTCTATAACATCATTTAATCTAGGTATCATGTAACATCATTTAATCTAGGTTTCATATTCTATAACATTGATTTCAACATTTTGAGTGTCCATGCATGTTCATCATCTTGGATAGATATGTAGATGTTAGGGTTTCATCACAATTGATGTTAGGGTTTCATCAAAATTTTAGGTATCATATAGAGTATGTAGATGTTAGGGTTTCATCATGCAATAGGGATTCATGTAGATGTTAGGGTTTCATCACAATTTATTTCATCATAATTGATTTCATCACAAGATTTGAACATAATTGATTTCATCATATAATTGAACATATACCCTCTTTTCTTCCTTCTCCCTCCTTACCAACAGCAAGCACTGCACGACCGTGGCTGTGTTGGCTGAGCACGGTCGTACTAGGCAGCACGGCCGTGGTCAGCCAACACAGCCACGATTGTGGCCAGCCCACACAGTCGTGCAGTGCTTTCTGTTGGTAAGAAGAAGAAGGAAGAAGAAGAGGGGCAAGGAGGAAGAATAGGAGGGCCTACATGTCGAGCAGCTAGCCTAGCAACGTGGAGATGAGCTTCGTCGGCGGTGGCTGTGTGAGGAGCAGTGGCACCGAGCAGAGAAATAGTAGGAGAAGGAGGCGGTGGTGGCGGCGAGCAGAGAAGTAGCAGCAGCAGCCGGCAGTGGTGGTGGCAAGTAGAGAAGCAGTAGCAGCAGGCGGCGGTGGCGACGTAGCAGGAAGCAGGTGCGGTGGCGGCGTCAACGGGAGGCGGAGAAATGCGATCACGAGCGAGTCTATTTTCATGATGAAATAGAAGAAAGGGGAAGAGTCAGTTCTCGCGTGGGATATTAGGTTAATAAAAGGCGTCAGTTATCTATAACAACTGACACCTTTACTATTCAGCATCAGTTATCCCAATAAAACCAACGTCAATTTACCCTAAAAATTTTGGTGGGGAGGACGCGTGAACCCTTATCTGCATCGGTTACCCTATGACAACCGACGCCCATGGTATGAGGGGTTTAGGAAGTTGTATATCTTGTTTGTAACTCTTTATCCCTTGATTCATCATCTTGATGTGGTAAATGATAATTTCTAAAATAGCAATTATCTCTTCCAGAATTTTCTAATGCTTTACTCCTTTTTCATGTCATAGATTTTATTTCTAATGAACTTGTTTAATCATGTAAAATAGGGTATGGATGGCACTGGTAGCTCAAGGTATCTTCTTGAGAAGATGCAAGTAAGGTATTTATGTTGTAGAGATAATGTTTTATCTGTGATGCTTGAGAAACAAGACAATATGGTGTTTGGATAAGCCAAAAAGGGACCAAAACATCCTTCTCAAGGACAAATTCTAACCTCTTTAAACATTTTTCTGTTGATATATTGATTGTTCAACCTCAAATTTTATTGTGAAGAACTTATTCTAAGCCTCTAGATCGACCTACTAATTTTCTCATGCCGCATGATCCATGAGGTGTGACGTTCACTACAAGGTGAGTCATGATAGTGATAAGGTAAGTTTCCACATTGTTATTGATTGTTAAATATGATATGTACTTTTTGATCTTATTCATATGAAAATTTTAGTGACTACATTTGTATATTCCATATCAATAGTAGTAGGATATGGTTTGATAATTTTATGCATAGTTGAATCCTCTAGATATGCAATTGATCCACAACACCAGTTTCTAGCCACATATGAGTTACCCTTCATGTGCATGGACAAGTTGCTAACTATGATTATACTTGATAAATTCCAACCTAAGACCAACACTTCCACTTTGGTTTCAGGGACATGACAATGATTCCTAGGGAGTACATGGTGATCACTGGTTTGAGACTTGAGAGAACTCCAATCTTGGAGTTTCTATATGGTGGCATGGTGGATGTTGAGGCTTTCTTTGAGATGGTTCCTGCAAGAGGTAACTTGAGCGTCAAGATTACTTGAATCATTTACAATTTATTTAATAAGGTCATCTGTGACGTCCCCGGATTTTGATTTCTCCAAACCCTATTGGGAATGAGAAGTCAGAATCTGAAAACATCATCCAATCATATCAGAGAGCGATGCGGAAGAATAATATGCATACATGAACATACAACCATAGGCATACACCATAACATTTCTCAGCATTCAACATGTATATTACAAAATGAATTACATTTACATATTAAAAGAAGATTTACAAGTCTATGAACATGTATGTTAATCAGGATCTACACAATAGGTACAACCTGGACAACTGCTCACTTCCTTTCTTTTATCCCACGCTAGCTCTGAACCTAAAACATATGTGAAACAACGAATCAACACACAAGGTGTTGTGCACGTGGGTAGAAAGATACATACTAATATATTTGCATAATTGAAATAACTTGAGAAAGAAAGATTAAAAGAAAATGTTGTTTAAAGCGATAATCAGGTAAACATTCCTTTTATTGCATTCACTTTGATGTGGTTGTACTACACATACTTGCACTTGACTTACATCTAGTGTGGGCAATATAGTATCATCATACATCTAACATGGGCCAAGGAATCATACATCCATGTTAGGCAACATACATCCACACCAAGTTATGTGCTCTAGTAGCTACAACCCATCATATTCATTTATGATCTATTATATTTGGCGAAGTATAACTCATACTAGTTCAACCAAGCAATCATATCCAAATACGAGCATTCAAGATATTACATATCATATGCAACCAGAAAACTAGTCTTATACTTAATAAATCCCACGTACCTGAGTTCAGAGATTCATTATACATCCATGATCATCTAGAACTTTGTCCATGACCTGAATAATAATAATTAATTATCATTAATAGAAGGTTCACCATAATTAATGGTATTTAGGTCCAATTCAGGGTTTAACCAAACCTAGGTTCCATCTGATCTTAAATATGTTTATGACATTTTTATACTGATCTATATGTCATAAGTAAGGTCTGGTATGAATTCCATAATTTTCTGGTACTTTCCCTATTTTCTACAATTAATATAAGGATTAAACATGTAATTAGGTAATAATGAGAAAAGGCCTTAAATTACTCAATAATATCAAGATAGGAGTCCACATTTAGTTTCTATATTATATCAGGGTTCAAAAATATTTTTCTCAGATTTAATCTCAGCCATTTTCTAATTATACCATCTAAATGAAATATTCTCATCTAAATTAAATATCATAGATATTACTATCTCAAAAGAATGATATAAGGATTTCAAAATAAAGAGAGTACTTTTGTGAGTCCAGGGGTATTTTTGGTGAATTTATTGGCCAAGGGAGATAATTGTAAAGCATTTTCTAAGATTTGGTCTAAAAGTGGGAATTTAAGAAGAATTTACCTATTAGGCCGCTTGGTTCAGTTGATTTGGACCCAGTTTAGCCTGGGCTAAGGGTTAAGAGGCTCTGGTCTCTCTTTCTCGCATCGTGACCTGCATTCTCCATAGGGGCGCTTCCAGATCGCCGTCTCTGGGCCCTCATCCGGCGAGCAATATGTCGTCCTCCGACCGGCCGCCCAAAGCGATGTGTCATCTGCTTCATGGGTGTCATCTGCAGATGCCAGACCCAAGCGTCGTCGTGGCCTGGGTTCATGATGAAGAAGTGCACCATGGCTTGGTCTCCTCCTAGGATGGGGAAAGGGAGTAGGTGAACCACCATGGCTTTCGGCAATGGTGGTTTACCGATGGAGACTGCTCCCTGAACCAGATGCTCGTTGTCATTGAGGACAGAAAGAGGGAGAAGCGCACGGTGGATGAAACCTCACCGCCCAAAGGAAAAATCCACCTCTATCATCATTGAACCTCGCTGGAGTCCAGGAAGCAGGGTCGTGGACCCTACTCTTCTTCTTCTTCATGTGTCCTCAACCTTCCATCCTTAGTTCTCAACACTGAGAGGAAGTCAGAACCAGTGAAGCTCACAAGATCTAGGTCCTCCTACTATTTGAATGCCATAGCAGAGGACGGTGATGCTAGATGGGAAGATAACTCCTTTAGTGGTTGGCTCGAGCTCTTGATACCTTAAGGAGATCTGCAACCTCCCTTCAACCCTGGGAGAGGTCATCGTAGGTGATGGTGATGTGTGACAGACTTGGTGGAGCCACCCAAACATTGCCAGAAGGTTGCACCCTCACCGTCGGCGGCCAGCTAAGTGCCCATCGGGACTAAAGACTCTGGCCCTGATAAACCTATTGCTTGGTAGGTCTAGTTTGGTTGTGGCTTCTCCCTTCTATCATCGATTCTGGTGTATACAACCCCTATAGGTCTTTAGGTCTTTCCACCATAAGAGAGGAGGAGGAGGAGGAGGAGGACGGGGCTACTGATCTTTCTCAATGGCGGTGCTGGACCTTAGGGGAGGCAACCCGAAGACGCACACAAGAAGAGTAAGGATTTCTCACCCACATCAGTCATTGAGTCACACCAAGGAGATCCAAGCCTCGCAGACACATGCTCAAACTGGGAGAAGTCCAATGAATTGGGTATATCGGTTCGTCTGAAAGAGTCAGAAATAACTAATCGTCTGGTCTCATGCCTAGATCTGATGTTCACATGGATGTCATTGGACTAGGTTATAACTATTGCCTCTGAATAAGCAGAACAGGTTGATGACAGCCATCATTGGGCTGGCTGGATTCCCAACTACATCGCCCAGTAGGGGTGGTGATCGATCCATGTAATCATAAATTTATGCCAAACTGAAAGAATTCATTATAGTGCTTGGCATGGGAAAGGTCACGCATACTACTCATATCAATGCTAATGTGACAAAATACACAACATGACTAGTATTGCTACCTAGGTTTTGAATAATCATTCACTTAAACTCCTTGATTTTAGACCTCATTGATCTCTACACGAAAGGGATTTGACTCAATATTACTCATAGTGTATTCCACCTTAGGTATACTTTAGATGTTGAAAAGTTTGTTTATGACTCTTCATTCAATATACTTTTAAGCGGTGCATATGTAGGGAAACTAAACTCAATGTATGCATCAATTAACTCCTATTGTTATAAATGCAAGCTCAACTTACTCAAATTCACCATATGAGGCCTCAAGTTCCATAATTGAATCACTATGCCCCAAATGTATCCTCAGATGCTACAGTGGGTATCAAAATCGTAAAATCAAGGTTATCACATTCACCCCACCTTATATGGAATTTTGTCCTCAAAATTCAACCAATGTTACACCCAAGGTGATATCAAAGATCCCAACCTCATAAGGTTCACCACCCTTACGTTCCAAAATCTTTCATGATTTTCAATGCATACTAAGTAGTCGTCTTAGGTTTAAAAAAATCTAGGGCGTACCTAGCTCACCTTATATTTGTGGAAGCATCACTTAATGTCTTAGCCATAACATGACATTATGATATCTTAGTATTACATCACCCCTAAGGGTACATGTTTTGTTCATACTTTTAAAGTTCAAGAGGAATTTTTTTATATGCCATGATATTCAAATCGTTCAATTCTATCATCATTAATATCTTACAATGATTTCAACATTAGAGGAGATTTATCTTCATCCTTGATATTAGAATTTTTTTTCTACTTAAGAAGGGCTTACGTAACATGTTTGACCATTAGGGTTTCACCCTATGGTGTGATATTCATACTCAACTTAGAAGCATACATTGAGAAGGATCAAAGTTAGAACTATATTTCTGATCATATATCCTATGATCCAAAAATATCGTTATATCAAGTTCATGAGTTCAACTTTTTATGTCTTGCATGTATTATGTGAAGGTAAAAAGAGAAT
The DNA here is from genome assembly GCA_963693085.1 of Alisma plantago-aquatica. Lineage (NCBI taxonomy): Eukaryota > Viridiplantae > Streptophyta > Magnoliopsida > Alismatales > Alismataceae > Alisma > Alisma plantago-aquatica. Next base: position 969,055,702 of record OY856409.1, on the reverse strand, counting down.
ATACTAAGTTTATCCCATGATCTTAGCATCATATCTTTCATGTTTCATATGAAGGTGGAGGAGAATATTTTAAAGTCAAACTTATCATGATTTCAATCTTGGGTACTATAGGTATGATATAGGGGGGGGGGTAATATAGAAAAGGTCAAGCTTATATGAGTGACTCCTCATATATAAATCATCTATATAGCTCAAGTGAGGTTTCTATCATCATATATATTAAGAAAGAGAAGAAGAAGGGAGAACATGTATTTTGAGTATCTTTTGCACAACGAATCATACTCTCATAACTAGAGTTCATATATTACCTCACTTGTAACTAATGATGAGATTCTCAAAATATGTCACTCTAGCTAGGACCTAACTTAGCCAAAGGATTGACTTTATCATATGGGTCATCTACCCATCCTTTTCTTTTACCCAATCTCACATATAGATTTGAATCATACATAAGGACTCAACTCAACACTCGAGAGTAATCTAGTGTAGGACTTTTTTTTAAAAACACATATCTCATATATTGGAGGCTAGGTCCTATGATCTTCTCCCCGTGGGTCTTACTCTCTCTGGATTTCACCACATATCTCATCCTACCACTAGATATCCCCTTGTATAAGAGCTTGAGGCTCATCCACACTCATCTCTATCTTAACTTAGCTTATCTTAAGTAAGAAAAAGGAATGTACTTTCATCATCAAGATTTTGCATAAATTCTACAAAATTAGATTCAACAAGTATACAACTTAAACCTTTATAAGGAAATGTATACCATCAGAGATCAACTTAGATAAGATTTCACATGCTTATTTCAACTATCACTCTATCATCCACTCCATGTATCACATATCTTGATAAGCCTCTAGACGTCTAATCTAGACTACTCTCTCTTCTAGACTGATGTCACTCCCTTTCACTTAGGTTACATGAACACTAACTACTCTATAGTGTGAGGGACACATTTTTATATTTACATATATATATAATAATATTCTATATAGTTTTTCTCCGGGAAAGAAGACATCAGAGAAAACACTCGAGGCTCGAGTCGATTGGAAAACAAAACCAAATCAGCAAAATTGAGTGTCCCACACATAGTAGATAGTCTAGTATCATGTAATCTAGTGAAATGGTGAGAACGAGATGTAGAGTAGTGTAGCTACCCCATACATATGAGCTCTATATGGAAAGGGTCTCACACACTTGTCTAAACCTAGTTCTCGAACATCTAGGTTCTAACCTAGAGCCTAGGTCAAACCTTATTCCTATAGAACAACTTACTAAGTTTCTAGGATTTTAAGTGAAAGGTGAAGTTTAGTTTTATGTATCAAGGTGAGCAGTTGTCAGGTGTAGCTATTGTTCATGCTCTGATACCAATTGTGACGTCCCCGGATTTTGATTTCTCCAAACCCTATTGGGAATGAGAAGTCAGAATCCGAAAACATCATCCAATCATATCAGAGAGCGATGCAGAAGCATAATACGCATACATGAACATACAACCATAGGCATACACTATAACATTTCTCAGCATTCAACATGTATATTACAAAATGAATTACATTTACATATTAAAAGAAGATTTACAAGTCTATCAACATGTATGCTAATCAGGATCTACACAATAGGTACAACCTGGACAACTGCTCACTTCCTTTCTTTTATCCCACGCTAGCTCTGAACCTAAAACATACGTGAAACAACGAATCAACACACAAGGTGTTGTGCACGTGGGTAGAAAGATACATACTAATATGTTTGCATAATTGAAATAACTTGAGAAAGAAAGATTAAAAGAAAACATTGTTTAAAGAGACAATCAGGTAAACATTCCTTTTATTGCATTCACTTTGATGTGGTTGTACTACACATACTTGCACTTGACTTACATCTAGTGTGGGCAATATAGTATCATCATACATCTAACATGGGCCAAGGAATCATACATCCATGTTAGGCAACATACATCCACACCAGGTTATGTGCTCTAGTAGCTACAACCCATCATACTCATTTATGATCTATTATATTTGGCAAAGTATAACTCATACTAGTTCAACCAAGCAATCATATCCAAATACGAGCATTCAAGATATTACATATCATATGCAACTAGAAAACTAGTCTTATACTTAATAAATCCCACGTACCTGAGTTCAGAGATTCATTATACATCCATGATCATCTAGAACTTTGTCCATGACCTGAATAATAATAATTAATTATCATTAATAGAAGGTTCACCATAATTAATGGTATTTAGGTCCAATTTAGGGTTTAACCAAACCTAGGTTCCATCTAATCTTAAATATGTTTATGACATTTTTATACTGATCTATATGTCATAAGTAAGGTCTGGTATGAATTCGATAATTTTTTGGTACGTTCCCTATTTTCTACAATTAATATAAGGATTAAACATGTAATTAGGTAATAATGAGAAAAGGCCTTAAATTACTCAATAATATCAAGATAGGAGTCCACATTTAGTTTCTATATTATATCAGGGTTCAAAAATATTTTTCTCAGATTTAATCTCAGCCATTTTCTAATTATACCATCTAAATGAAATATTCTCATCTAAATTAAATATCATAGATATTACTATCTCAAAAGAATGATATAAGGATTTCAAAATAAAGAGAGTACTTTTGTGAGTCCAGGGGTATTTTTGGTGAATTTATTGGCCAAGGGAGATAATTGTAAAGCATTTTCTAAGATTTGGTCTAAAAGTGGGAATTTAAGAAGAACTTACCTATTAGGTTGCCCGGTTCAGTTGATTTGGACCCGGTTTAGCCTGGGCTAAGGGTTAAGAGGCCCTGGTCTCTCTTTCTCGCGTCGTGACCTGCATTCTCCACAGGGGCGCTTCCAAATCACCGTCTCTGGGCCCTCATCCGGCGAGCAATATGTCATCCTCTGACTGGCCGCCCAAAGCGATGTGTCATCCGATTCACGGGCGTCATCTACAGATGCCAGACCCAAGCGCCATCGTGGTCTGGGTTCATGACGAAGAAGTGCACCATTGCCTGGTCTCCTCCTAGGATGGGGAAAGGGAGTAGGCGAACCACCATGGCTTTCGGCAATGGTGGTTTACCGATGGAGACTGCTCCCTGAACCAGATGCTCGTTGTCATTGAGGACAGAAAGAGGGAGAAGCTCACGGTGGCTGAAACCTCACTGCCCAAAGGAAAATTCCACCTCTATCGTCATTGAACCTCGTTGGAGTCCAGGAAGCAGGGTCGTGGACCCTACTCTTCTTCTTCTTCACGTGTCCTCAACCTTCCATCCTTGGTTCTCAACACTGAGAGGAAGTCAGAACCAGTGAAGCTCACAGGATCTAGGTCCTCCTTCTAGTTGAATGCCATAGCAGAGGACGGTGATGCTAGATGGGAAGATAACTCCTCTAGTGGTTGGCTCGAGCTCTTGATACCTTAAGGAGATCTGCAACCTCCCTTCAACCCTGGGAGAGGTCTTCGTAGGTGATGGTGATGTGTGACGGACTTGGTGGAGCCACCCAAACACTGCCAGAAGGTTGCACCCTCACCGTCGACGGCCAGCTAAGCGCCCATCAGGACCAAAGACTCCGGCCCTGATAAACCTGTTGCTCTCTAGGTCTAGTTTGGTGGCGGCTTCTCCCTTCTATCATCGATTCTGGTGTATACAACCCCTACAGGTCTTTAGGTCTTTCCATCATAAGGGAGGAGGAGGAGGAGGACGGGGCTACTGATCTTGCTCAACGGTGGCACTGGACCTCAGGGGAGGCAACCCGAAGACGCACACAAGAAGAGTAAGGATTTCTCACCCTCATCAGTCATTGAGTCACACCAAGGAGATCCAAGCCCCACGGACACATGCTCAAACTGGGAGAAGTCCAATGAATTGGGCCTATCGGTTCGTCTAAAAGAGTCAGAAACAACTAATCTTCTGGTCTCACACCTAGATCCGATGTTCACGTGGATGTCATTGGACTAGGTTATAACTACTGCCTCTGAATAAGCAGGACAGGTTGATGACAGTCGTCATTGGGCTGGCTGGATTCCCAACTACATCGCCCAGTAGGGGTGGTGATCGATCCATGTAATCATAAATTTATGCCAAACTGAAAGAATTCATTACAGTGCTTGGCATGGGAAAGGTCACGCATACTACTCATATCAATGCTAATGTGACAAAATACACAACATGACTAGTATTGCTACCTAGGTTTTGAATAATCATTCACTTAAACTCCTTGATTTTAGACCTCACTAATCTCTACACGAAAGGGATTTGACTCAATATTACTCATAGTGTATTCCACCTTAGGTATACTTTAGATGCTAAAAAGTTTGTTTATGACTCTTCAATCAAGATACTTTTAAGCGGTGCATATGTAGGGAAACGAAACTCAATGTATGCATCAATTAACTCCTATTGTTATAAATGCAAGCTCAACTTACTCAAATTCACCATATGAGGCCTCAAGTTCCATAATAGAATCACTGTGCCCCAAATGTATCCTCAGATGCTACAGTGGGTATCAAAATCATAAAATCAAGGTTATCACATTGTCCATAGTCTTGGGGAAACATATTTTGCATTTATACATGTTGAGCTCGGGCCCTCTAGTTCATGGCGATCGTAGTTGTCTTGTTTGTCACCTCCACCAAGGGTAAAGGATTCCTAGGTCATCATTACCTAGTTGACTAGGGTTTGATCCCATCTTTTCATTAGAATGGTCTCTCTTAGTAATACATGTGCCATTCCCTCTGCCAAAATTTGGTGGTGATTGTGATCTTCATAATCTATTAGTAGATTTAGCTTTGCACTTGAGGTAAATAGGAATCTTTCATTTATTGCAATTTTATTTGTCTATGTATATGCCATTGATTAGCTTTATAGGATTGGGTGTATGGGTATTTTGATTATGGTCGTCCTACCTTGTATAGGAGGATGAATTTCTAACTACTATTTTGTCTATCTACCACTTGTGATGTTGAGGGTTCATTTATGAAAATTATGATCACAATTACAATCTAATCAGGGGTTTCTTTGTAATTTACTCTTATAGATGATAAATTGTTTACATCATTTGCTTTGGTTTTTTTCATTGATACCTTAGATTCGATCAAGTACCAATTGACTATTCATGTCACAAGTGAGGTTTTGTTCCTTTTATCGCTTCATGGCCAATGGATGGATGCAAGGATTTTCTTATCTTCTTCACACTTTTTCTTTGCATCATTGTTGCATCTCCTCCTTTTTAAGGAAGTCACTTTCTATACTCATTTGAATGAGTTAATTGCTATTGGTTAGCTAGGTGGTTGATTCATTAACAAATGTTTGTGAGCTTGGTGGACTTCAATTTTGTGGATCAGGGCAATCTCCAATTATGTGCATCCTACCAGTGACAACACTTGATGTTATGCACTATTTAGGAAGCAATGTCTCTTGTATATAGATCTCCGTACTATGATATGACTTCTAGAAGTGGTAAATAATAATACTTTAAAAAATAAATTATCACTTCAACGCATTGCTAATGCTTTATTGATTTTTTTTCATGTCACAGATGGTGTTTGTAATAGGACCTGATTATATAATATCCTTGTCTACCTCCTTGGGGTCATTCACTAACGCATCATTTTCACCTCATCGGCTAGTGCTCATGTAGTATGGGAATTGCTTCCTTGTTCTCAACAGGATGAAATAAGAAGTTCCTAGTTCATTCCATCTTTCTTTGAAGTTAGTTTTCCTAATTATTGGTCATAACATTCCTCGTACCTAGTTGGGGATTTATGTGGCAAGATACTTTGTGTATCTAGATGTGATGGAGGATTCATCTAGCCATTTTACTGTGTTCTGCATTTTTTAGAGTGAGGAATTCCTTTCTACTTTGGTTACAAGGCTCCTACTATTAATGTGTACCCCTTACAAGGTCAAGCTGAGGTTGTTTCTAACTACTAGCTCCTATGAAAATGGTGATGATGATGATTACATGGAGTGGATCATACACATGAGGCCTACAGCAACATTGCCCTTTCCTACCAATTCTTCCTCTTCCTCCAACAAAAATGGGAGAAAATTTCTACAAGAAAAGGATATCTTCCTTCTAAGGATCGAATCTTACAAGAGATAAATTTAATTTCTATATTCTATGATTGTAGCACCACAAATATATTTTATTTTCTACATTGGTATGACATACTTTGATGTATTTCAATTTGATTCCAAGAAATCATCCCTTGTTGTCAAATTGCCCATTTTCTATTAGTGAAATATCATTTCTCTTCTATTTGATGATAATGAAATGCATTTCTTTGAGGTAGCTTTAACTTTAGTGTTGTATGCATTGTTTTCCATTTTTAAAAATTGTGTCACGGTATAAATCATTGGTATGTCCCTGAGGAATTTTGTTAGATTCATCCCTAAAGAGTTTCATTCAATACTTATTATCTATTGTTTCATTAAAAAAAATCTATGAAGAATTATTCATTCTAAAATATGATCTTTAGCACTGTTTGAGAAATCAGTCCGCATGGCCACATATACTCCCGCTTATACCTATTCAGTCACCCTACCGGACCGCATTTTCTAATTGATCCACTAAGCGGTCATGGGTCGCATATACTCCCGCTTGGCTGATTAAGCGGTCAATTAAACTTTGTTGATTGAAAATCCCACAACATATGTCCATGCATTTCTTACATACATGCATACATTTACATGTTGTAAATTTCACAACATATTAATAATTAAATGTATATTCATTTATTTAAATGTATAAATTGTAATACATATAACAATATCCACACAATTTGTACATTTATATGAATACCTTTTGACATATTCATATGTATATATACATATCAAAAATACCAACATATACAAATACATATGTGTACATGTATATATACATTTTGATTTGTTCACGTTTATGCACACACTCTACACATATTTGTACTTTGGTATACTTACATTTCATATTTGTACACTACATATATTTCAAACACATATTCCCATGTATAGAAATATATACATATATAAGCATATCATACATGCATATTAATATGCTTGTATGTAAATATATGTAAATATATAAGTGGATAATCTATATATTTATATTTTTTATTTATGATCTCAACATATCATTTTATATATAATTAGTTTATTGAAAGAAAAAATCCAAAACCGCATATTCTCCCGTATATACTCCCGCATACCGCATATACACTATGTGGTATCCTCTCAACCCGTACACCGCATACCACTTTCTTAAACAATGGTCTTTAGGTTAAACTTGAGTTGCGAATATATTTGTCTTGTTTCAATGTCTAATATGAATAGTAGAATTGAATATATCGACTCTGGATTATTTTTTCAGTTCACATCGTCTAGGATCAAATTGTAAGACCATTTATGTGTAAAACATTTTAATTAAGAGAGAAGGACCTCTATCAACTTTGAGGATTTTTTTAAATCTGCTTGAACCACTTGGGGGATTTGGGAGCATCTTCAAAAACTGGGTTAAGAGTGCATTTTCGAGGACTTTTTGTATTAAACCGTCATTTGGGGTTTGAATTGAAAAATAATATTCAATTACACCTTATTGTTTTAAGTGAATTTTATCCATAATATTTAGATATTTCCTGAACCTATTTGAGCCACTTGAGGGCCAAATGTGAGATAACTCTAAAAATTAGGTTTGAATTGTCTTGTCTTGGAATTTTTAAATTAACCAATTATATGTGGTGTAAATTTTAAAAACATTTCATGGACACCCCTCTATTTATAATATAACTGTTCTTATAAAATTTGGGAATTTTTTGAATTTGTTTGAGCTACTCAAGGGTTCGGTTTCATGAAAATATCTAGAAATAGGGTCAGACTACCTTCTATGGGAAATCATACAATGACACAATATCTACAAAAAACTTAATGTAAACCTCTCTGCATATGAGACAAGAGTCCTTATTCAATTTGGTGATTTATTAAATCTATTTGGTCCACGCAAGGTGGCACTTGAGAAAATTTTAAGAAATTAGGTCAAAATTGCCTTTTTCGTGCAATTCTTTGTCTAGGGTTCAAACTGTAGAACAATCCATGCAAACATGTCATATAGATATTATGTAACACGTCCTTGTATTTCATAAGCTTTTAGGATTTATACAAAATATGATTACACCATGGTGATGCTAAAAAATGCAAGTGAAGTCAAATTTTACACTTTTGACTATGTTATGCTTGTCCATAAAAATTGATCTAGATCTCATTTTGGGGTTTTGTTTACTCTCTCAAGAAGTTTTATATAAAATTTAAGTTCTTGACCCATTTTAGAGGTCCTCCTAAGCATGAGGCATGAACAACGGCACACTAATGTAGACTTAGGTTGTATTGGGGAGAAAGGCACATTCATGGATCCAAAAAATGCCAACCATTCTCCATAGGAGTCCCTAGATGGGTATCTTTCCATAAGAACACATATTATGATTCAATACAAACCTACTTGTCCATTTTGAAGCCGATCTAATGCCATTCAAAATCATTGGCACTTTGGGTTAGTAGATCTCTTCCATGTCATTACTTAAGTGTATAACCATTCCATGTTTATGTTGGACATTGTTTGCTGTCTAGAACATCCTATGTTGTTTTATCAATAAAATATCATGATCCAATCATCTCATTGGATAATGATGGAATTTATCCAAATTATTATATGTTTTTTTTATATTTTCCACATATCTCATCCACGCATGTACCCATTTATCCCACGTCGAGGGTTCACAGATAAAAAATATCCTTTCTCTAGCCTTCAATCGCCATTTTGACTCCAATAAGGTCTCTATAATATTGTTTTAATAAAAATATCAACCAAATTCTCTATGAATAAAATATTCAATTTCAATTTTTATTGGAAATTCTATTATTTTAAATAATCTATTCAATTTCATATCTTTCTCAACAAGAAAAAAGCTAAACGCAATGACTTGTTCATCAATTTTTCATATATGTTCCCCTCTTCTTTTTCATTCAAAGTTTAGTTCTTAGTGTACTACCTCATTATCAATAACAAAATTTGAATTAGCAAATATTTAGAAACTTCTAGAAAAGATAGAATTTTTTACATGGAAAAAGAGAGCAATTCATGTCGGTGGACACCTGAATAGATCGTCTTGTTTTGTTAGGTTGTCACGTGAATGAATCTATGGTTATGCTATTGTCCTTACCTATGGGAAGAAGAAATCAATGGGCCCTGGGGCATGAATTCCTCAGTTTTATTTTGTATTTCCCCTTACAAAAGTGATCCAATTTGTGAAATCTCTTTTCTTAATATTGAACTCTCCCACCCTCACAAACAATTATATATACCTCCTTATTTCCATCATTAGTCTTTTCCCCTTCTAATTCCCCTAAAGGCATATAGCCAGCTACCATACCACATCTAGAGTCTAGACCAACGCTTGTCTATAAGATCCTTCTTGTAGAACAGCAATAACAATATGTCAAGAGAATACAGAGATGGTTCTGCATCAAGGGTCTCTAGATCTAGTTGCAACTGCTTAATTTTTCATTCGTCTACTAGATTTTGATCATGCTTTAATTGTTTATCTACTTGTTCCTTTCTAGCAGCTGCTCCTGATAGGAAAACTTGCTTAATTATTTATCCTTCTACTTGTTCATCATATAATGATTTTCTAGTTGCTTTAACAACATTGATTTAATATTGAACTAGATCTTGGCTTGCTTATCTTGTCACACCTTTCATCTTGATCTTCAACCAAGAAAGATCTTTTCATGTTTAATTTATGAATCGTATTTACATGCTTGCTTGATTTCTTATAAGATAGTATCTTTCTCATAATCTAATATGTCTTTAATGAAACTTAACTGAATCATGTAGCTTGATAACATTATTCTTGATTGTTTACATCTAGGTCTCACTTGATCTACCAAATTTTCATCTCTATCATCTCTCTCTCAATTTCCCACACTAATCCCTCTTGATCAGGATGGAAAACTAGTGTGAAATATCCCGAGGCAATTGAGATCCCTTAGTCTACTATATTCCTTGGGGATAACGATGAAAATTTTGACTACCATCTTAAGGCCCCAAGAACTCACAAAATTTTGTTCGTGTTTTATAAATTTGTTTTGTTATTTAAACCTTAAATGTAAACCAATACTAAATTACTTTTCAATCTCACCATTTACACTGGAAATAATGATTTTTTTGGCAAAGAGAGGGTGAATAACGCGTCTCCTGGTCATAAGAGGATTTCCTTTTATGATACCATTTTTCTCTTATTATGGGTTGAGTTAATTTTCTGGTTTTTTTGTGTTTTCCTACTAATTTAAATAATCATATATTTTTTCCTTAGTTTCCTCACAAAGTAAGGTAACGACTTTGAATTCCTTTTCTTTTTTATTTCTTAAAGTTATACTCCAACTACTTGAAATTAGCTTTCCACATATTTTTCTCAATGGGTAAGATAGCAGGGTGACTCTTTTGGGTAGTTGTAGACAATCTAAGTCGCTCTTTTTTTCTTTTTTTTCTCAAGTTTCCTTTTTTAATTAATTTTTGGTTAGGGTTTCTCTTTTACTTCCCTTTCTTTCATAGCAGCAAAAAACAGAGGTGTTCTTTCATGAGAAAAACTCTTTCTTTTCCTTACATTTGTAGTTTCTTGATTACATAATTACTCATCTTTTGGAAGGTAGGGAACATTACATATCCAATTGGGGTCTCTCACATGCTATGTATTTCTCTACCTTTTTGTATTAGGATTCCATATGAAAGAATAAACTCACTCTCAAACTATACAGTTCTAAAACACATGTACCTCAGGAATGGGTTCCAACACACATTGGATCTTTGGTTGATATGTGGGGGTGTTAATAAAGGTATTGGTGCATCATAATGATAGACTTCCAAAATCCTTCAGAATACTCCCCTCTCTGAGCATTATCAAATGATTTTAGTTGTCATAGTCACAAGGTTTATAGGGAGTAGCACCCAAATATAAAGAAAGTGGGTTACCTTAAATGAGTGTCGTATGCCATAGAGAAGTTAAGTGTTCTCCCTTCCCATACATGTGATCGGGTAAGGATATTATTCACATCTAAACTCATGGGTTGGGGGGCTTTATAATCCATGCTTACATTGTTGAGGTTGTTGTTTTCCATTGAATCGTGTATACTATGCTTTCATCGCTAACATATTCATTTTTTTGTAACAATCATGCTTACTACAATGAATAATCTCCCATGAATCAATCTAGAGCTATTAAGCAATATCCTCAATCACCTTATAGCTAAACCATGTTGTGAGGCTATCAAATTTTGAAAAACCATCTCTTGTTTTGTCACATCCTATAGTGTGTCGTTGACTACTGAAACTAGATGAGATTGCCTCTCAAGAGAAACATCCATATATGCTCGAGAAATGGGAAACATGTCAAAAGGGTTGTAATCCTTGGTATCCTGGCAATTCCCTAAGGTTGGAAAACCTATAGGGAAGTCCCATGGTCCAACACTGACCATCCTAACCTTTATGCACATAGTGTAGCCAGCTTAACTCTTTTTAAAAATGGTTATCCATTTGTCCATCCTTAATATGGAAATAATACAATCTCAATGCACATCCTCCTCCATGATGCTACTCAACACATCATCTATTATTTGTAAATTCCCTTCACTGTTTCTGAAATAACATGTTCAACCAAATTTTCCAACTGGTCTAGGGGCATACACACACTACCCTTCATATCATCCAACACCCACAAAGTGTGATTTCATCATAGGAATGACATATGTAAGGATGATGAAGAAAAAAAGAGCACCCTTTTAAAAATGTCCTTCAAAATGGGGGGGGGGACAATTTGCCATTTGTAATCTAAGTCACGCTAAGGTTCTAACCCATGGTAAAATGCTCTTGCATGTTTGTACTAAACCTTCCATTCTCATTGTAGGGTCCCCTAAAGTCCTTACTTCACATGTTTTCATAAGTAGTTGAGAAACATGGCCAGTTCAAGTGCTAGTATGAAGCACCTTATGGGAACCTCCAAGGCGAACTCATCCTGTAACAAAGAGACACCTACCAGGGAAAAGATATGTAAGGAAACTTCTAAAGTCCATATGTATTCCAAAAAGTGATGCAAGAACTCCATAGAAAGATTCATGTAAATAGCCAACCAATGTTGGGTATACGTGTCTATCGAGCTTTACTTATCATATGAGCATGTACTGGACATGACAATTTGAGTATGGAGGAGAAGCCATTGGTCCAACACTACTTGTATAATCATACAACTTGTATAACACATCTTTACATTAGTCAGGGTGTCGTACTAGTATATGTTACACCCAGACATGAATGCACTTTAAGTTAAACACCTCTTGAACTGAAGACATTGATCATTACTCCCACGGGAGAAAAAGAGGTTGAAACTAAAGTTGAATAGGTAAAGGAAACTAAATAAGTTACTAAAGCCACAAAGAAGGGTAGTACATTTATAATTTTCAACCATGTCCAACATCAGACAACAACTGTGGATACTTCCATAAGCCATATATTTTTCCCACCTCCTCCTCCATGGTAAAATCTATACATGGGAGGACCATACCATTTTCCACGACTAGTATACATGATGCCACCAACAAAAATCAATCTATCAGTCATACTAGTGAATGCTAAAGTGGGAAAGAAGAAGGAAAATAGTATGATTCATGTACTAATCCAATCATGCTAGTGATTCTCTACAAACTCAAATAGATGGAGAGGAGGAAAGATAGTTCTAGGACCTTTGGAGATTTCTATCACTTTTTGAACAAAAAGATTCCAAGCAAGTTTGACATGTCAAACTTTGACAAGTATTTAGGGAAAGGTTACTTGCTCACACACACAAAGTCATATCACTCTAATATGGCGATTGTTCAATATGATGACAATATCATATTTGATGACAAGATCATATTTGTTTCTTGGCATGGCATATTAAACAAGAATTGTCATCCTTTTCCACTTGGGTGCAATTGGTAGAAAAATTCATCGATCAGTATGCTTGTAATCTCAACCACGTGGCAACTAAAGAAGATCTCATAGTGTTGTGGAAAAAGAGAGCTTAATTGAATTCATGGGAATATGGTGAGGACTCTGTTAGGAATTTTGGAGGCCGAAAGCACAGCAAAAAAAATTATCCACATATCCTACAAGTAGATCTTGTTGACAATAATGTATTTGGAAAGAGGGTGTGTGAGAAATACCTATATCGCAGAGCAGGTCTAGTGACATCCTCCCCACATGCTAGTGTGTAGTGTTCCTCACGTTCACAGATGGTCCTCATTGATGTCCTCTGAATGTAGTCGCTCAGCGCCTACGTTCTACATGGTCCATGTGAATGGACTGGAACTCCTCATCATGTTGCCTGAGTTGGTGAAGAAGGAGCAGCCTTCACTTGATGACATGCTAGAGTCACGATCACTTTCCTTCTCTCTCGCTAGGATGATGACGACTAGGGTTCATGTAGAAGTGTGTGTACGTAAAATTCGACCGTCATTCCCCTATAAATAGAAGAAGAAAGGAAATAGAGTTTCCCAAAAACCCTAGGAAATGAAAGGTTGTGTATGTGTTTAAAAACATCCCACTCGTGAACTGTCAAAAAGACAATTAGAATATTGTAGAATATCAATTAACTAATTAATCATATTAATTGATTAATTAATTGTCCATCTAGTCAATCACTCAGGATTAGTCGATCGATTTAAAAATTTAAATCCAGTTAATTGGCTTAAATATTTTAACCAATTAACTTAGATTATATTCTAATATTATTCTAGTAGACTACCTAAATGTTTTAGTAATCAATTTGACTTAGAACATTTCCAATCATGTCCTCAAATATACTCCTATTCCAATACATCCTATGTGTGTGACCCTATAGGATCCAAATTACATTGGTAGTGATATTCATAATCAAATTACGATTTCACAAGTAGTGATTGGTATCTATCAAGACTTCATTACTACCCACATAATTGGTGAAGTTGGAGAACAACCTAACCTAGTATTGTATCCAGTGTTATAGTGATTGTATAATCCCTTTAGCACTGATATCCATATTGAATATGAGGCATGGAAGTGTCATCCAATCTTTGTTCCTTGATCTAGAGTAAACCATTGAGATACACATGAGATCAATATCATATATTGACTCACATGAGCATGGCCATACATTTCATAGTCTCACTCATCATGTGGTCAGGATATCACTCCAATGGGAGGGACAAATTCCATCTATGTCACTAGAATAATCCACATGTCACAATGCACCCAAGAACTATGTGTATATCAACCCTTATTCAAGGTCACGTTGAGTAGCGTCAAAGTACATTGAACAACATGTAATCATTATACTAACTTCAGGTCTAAGGACCACAATCATCACAGTGACATTGAGATTTGATTTTAACCACTATAATTGGCCTCCATGTATCACTCTCAAAGTGGGTTTATCCAATATAATCATAACAAGTACATGTGTGTTTAATTTAATATCCAATATCATGATTAATGGGACATAGTCATCAATTGACACACATACTAGTATTTATGTAGTATTATTGTCCTAATATCCACAATATTATCTGACTAGGGACCGGGACAAGAATTAATACTCTTAGCATACACATGATCTCATATCCAGGTCCTTACCTGAACTCACATGTCATTGAGTCATACATTCTTAAGACATTATTATATATATTCATTATCCCATTTTGTAACAAGCACAATAACTAGAATTTCCTTTGTTAGTATTCAAATCAATTACAAGATGTTCCATTACAGTCATCATATTACTAACACTCAGGGCATATCACCAACAGACAAGAAGCACAACTAGAGTTCAAAACAAAAGACAAAGAGTCAGTCAATATGATGATCAGCGTAGCCATACTAACACTCACCACACTCACATTAATTCAATTTTGGGTATGAATAAAAAATTCAATCAAGGAAGGTGTATACCAGTTAATCAGTCTCAACTTTCAAACTCTAGCACAAACTTAAAAACAAAATCATAAGTCAATATGGAAAAAGACTACCAATGCAAACAACTATGATTCTAAAGTAGGGAAATTTATGATTCAATCTAATGACTCTAGCGACAAAAAGTGTTTGACTACAACCAAATTAGCTTCTTCTCAATTCCACAAACTCATAACAATATTATGTCTATCACACCACCATAGTAGCAGTAGATGAAAACATAAATTGTGTAGGCCCATGTACAATATTTTTAAACTCAATCGCATTACATGCCACCACAACATTGGTGTGTGATGATTTAGCACCCCTTTTCACAGCCTTTTAAGTCTTTTCACATGGAAATTCTTATTTTTATCCACTAAAAAGAAGCAAATTGTTATTTGCTTCCTTTTATCACAATTGAACTTGAATCTCACCAGAATCTATGCCTTTCTTGCATACTCAGAACACTAGATGAGTAGCTCACATGTTCCAGTCGATCGTCTCACATGTTCCAGACGACCGGCTCACCTGTTCCATCTGATCGTCTCACATGTTCCATCTGATCACTTTACCTATTCCAGACAATCGGTCGATGCCATCCCTCAGCCACCGAGCCTTGTCCAAACATTCAACCTAGATGGCGCACCTTTTGAAAATCAAATGATCATTTCAGACCTCAAAGAGGGAGTTTTCCCTCCCAAACCGAGCGGGTCAAAGAGTGCCGCCACCTGGGACTTAGGGTTGCTGACTGTTACCCTGACTCCCGCCCTTGCCAGACACTCAACCGATCAGTTCACCTGCCAACCGATCGTTTGGCAGTGCGCGACCAGTTCAAATTTGTAGCTGCCAGGCCCATTTGTCTAGAACCCTAGTTGTAAAAGCCCCCTCCTTCTCCTATAAAAGGAGGGGCACTTCCTCCCCATGAGGATCATCTTTGTACGAGGGATTTCTGAGCAATCGTTCTGTGTTCTTTGTTCTATTCATCAATAAAGTTATTATTTGCAAGCTAAGTGTTCTCTTTAATTTTTGTTCTTCTACCTTGCTCTTAGATCTAGCCTTCTTCTTCTTCTTCCTTCGTAGATCGGAGCAAGGAATTAAGGGTTAGCCATTTGATTGTCTCTAGCCTAAGGAACGGATCCCTTGATAAGTCTATACTATGGCTAGAACACTTCTTTCCTCCGTCTCCCTTTTCTCTACAAGCATGAGTAAGTAGTTTTCTTATTGGGGCAAGGGGAATAACCCCTTAGCCATGGCTTAGATTGACTAATCCTTAAGAATGACTTCTAGATGGCTTTTGGTTTTAATAACTATTTATCTATCAAAGTAATTAATTGGTTTGATCACATGTTAATCCGGATGGAAATGACCATGGAAATTTGGATTTAGAACAATAAAACCAATGCATAGGGGTTTTGAAACAACCGTGGATCTTCCTCTTTTGGGATGATGAACTAAGAAACATGAGCACCAGGACCAATGGGCTCATGTGGAGTCCATCTTTTATGGGTTTTAATCAATTCGCATGCCCTCATCGTATTCATCATTTTAAAGGATTTAGTTCATTCTTACCTGGGCTAAGGTGGTGAAAACCCCTAAAAGCCTCGATTTCCAATCACTTGATTCAATCACCATTTGATCTTCTCTCTTTACATTCTAGTCTTTTCATTCATAATAGTTTATTTGTGCTAACAATCATCTCAATTTTCCTTATGGCAGGGCAAATTTATTTCTTGATAAGTGCAAACTTGTTCTTTTATTTCCTTTTCACTTTAGTGATAATCACCCAACCTCAAACCCGGTCTTTACTTTCTGTTCCAAAAAGAAAAACACCAAAAAAAAGAAGAAGAAAAAAGTTCTTCAAAACAATTGGGATTAGAGTTAACAACTTTAAAAATGTTGTCCTTTGGGATCGACCCTTTCTATACTAAACTTAATCAGAAAGTAGAAAAAGGATTAAACTCTAGGATAATTATCTTAGTGATTGTAGTGTACTTTGACGCATTAACAATTTGGCACCGTTGTCGGGGACAACAGATTGTTTTCTCGAACCCCAAAAAACTTTTGAAAAACCTTTTTTTTTCATTTTTCTATGCCTTCTGAGTAACATTCTGGAAGTGCTACTCCTCCTATCGAGTTTTCATTCTGGCAGTTTGTTTCTTCTGCACACGATTAACTGCTTATTTTATGCATGTGATGCTCGAACGCTGATTTTCAATCATTTGATCCTGAGATAGATAGAACTTTTCACCGTCTAAACCGCAAAAATTGAAATAGGATGGACGAGGAAGAAGTTGCTCATAGGATCAACCAAGCTTTAGCGGCTCAAAGAGAGTACATCTTAGCCGACCAAACGTCTAGAGAAGCCACTTTGTGAGCAACCTACATGGATGAACAAGAAACCCTAGAGGTCAATAGGAGGGAAGCCGAAAGGCAGAAATAATTGAAAGATTTTCTGTTCCCAAATATGCTTATTCCCAACACCTAGTTGTTCCTCCTGACATTGTTTCCCCCCATATCAAAATCTGAACTCAATGGATCACCATGATCTGAGCAAATCCATTCTCTGGAAACAATGGGGAAAGTTGTCAGGATCATCTTCAAAGGTTCATTGACGTTTGCTCTTTGAACAAACTCCCAGGCATCTCTAAAGATGCCATTTGCCTTAGATTATTCAAATACTCTCTCTCCGACCAAGCTAGTAGCTGGTACAACACAAAGGAGAGTGAAGAACATGTCACAACTTGGGAAGTTCTACAAAATAAGTTTCTTGAGAAATTTTACCCTCCTTCTCTCATCTATGAACTCAGGGGACAAAACACTCACTTTTCTATGTCCCCAGGAGAATCCCTAGGAGAATCTTGGAAAATGTTCAAAGACTTACTTAGGAAGGGCCCTCATCATGACATCTCTCAAGCCCAACTCATAGAAATCTTTTATCGTGGTGTTGATGGTGATATTGAATTCTTTCTTGATTCCTCATCTGGAGGAAATTTCATGCACCAAATTCTGACCAGTGCATGAGAGGTGGTTAAATATGCTTCCAAAACAAGGGCTAGAAGGGGAATTAGTGGAGTCCTTAAGGTAGCAAAGGCCGAAGTTAATCTTGATATCCAAAGCATAGCAGAAAGCCTTAAATTAATTCATCTAAAACAAGATCGGTTAGAGTCATCTCTAGGCACCCTTAGAGAGTTACCCCAACAAATAAAAGTTGTAGACTCTCTCTGTGGAATCTGCCAAGGATATGATCACACCACCTTACACTATCAATACCTTTACAACACTCCCATGCAACCTAAATTAGGACAACAGTTGGAGGACCTAAACTCAATCCACACCATACCAGGCCAAGGTTACTACAACCCAAACCAGACTATAAACCTTCCTAGCTTCCAATATGGGAATGTTTTTGGTGCTGAAAACTCTAGCCAACTCCAATCCCAACAAAGGCCTCCCTACCCTCAAAGAAATAACTGACCACCACCTGGTTTCCCATACAACAACCAAAGGAACTTTGGGAACCAAGGGAAATGCTGAGGCAATCACCCAAACTGACCACCATATCAAGGACAACAATTTCAAAACTTGAACCTCCTTCCTCAAAATCTCAATCAGCCACCTCCTCAACCACCACAAAGTGTTCCTACTCCCACTCCCTCAACTGATGAAAGGATAGCTTCCTTAAAACAAATAATCATTGCCCAACAAGCTCATCAAAAGGCGACTGACGCCCAATTAGCTCGCTTGTTCGCCCAACAGAAACCCTCTACTGGCACTTTTGTTGGGCAGCCTGATAACCCCAAACATCCCGAACAACTCAAAGTAGTCTCCACTCATTCGGGAAAGGTGCACTCCCCTCCCCCTCCAGAAAACCTCTAACCACACCTCTAGAATTCGAGGATGAGGACATTGTAGTTGTTGAAACTGAAGCCACACCTGAAACAACCATCCCTGAAACCCCTCAGGCATAAGTTGAAGAACCAATCTACAAGCCACGACATCCCTACCAAGCCCACCTCAAACAAACAAGGCTCGACACCTGCTTCATGAAATTTAGGGATTCTATGAAACAATTACATGTTGACATTCCCTTCCTTGATGCTTTGGCAGACATGCCTGCCTGGTCCAAATACATGAAACCTTTTGACTAGGAAGTATGCTACTGAAGAATATGAAACTGTTAAACTTGCTAGGACCACTTCATACATAATCCAAAGTAAAATGCCTAAAAAATAGAAGGATCCTGGTTCTTTTGGAATAGGATGCTACTTAGGTGACAATGCTTGTAGAAAGGGCCTAGCTGATTTAGGATGCAGTATATCCATCATGTCCTACAGCCTTTGCAAAAGACTGGGATTCAATGACATGTTACTCATAGCCATGAACATCCAACTAGCGGACTCATCCATGACCAAACTTATGGGAATCATAGAAGACATTCCAGTTAAGGTTGGGAAAGATGCCTATGTCACTTGTGACTTTGTGATCATTGACATAAAGGAAGATTTATGCTACCCCCTCATTTTTGGACATCCCTTCCTAGCCACAGCCCGAGACTTGATTGACGTTGAGGTCAGTACCATTCTATTAAGATTAGGGAGCAAACCCTAGAGTTTAGGGTGTTTGAAAGCATGAAGGAGCCTAGTTTCTAGGAAGAGGTCTACCTCCTTGATTGCATTGATAAATTATCCCAACTGAGGCAGGACTGCGAGTAAGTTGTTGACCCCCTACAGGAAGAGGTCTACCTCCTTGATTTTGACAATGAATAATTAGATCAATATAAGGCTCATTTAGATAACTTTGAGGAGATCCCTAATGCTGAAATTGAGGACCTTAAGATGATCTCCACCATAGAAGAAAAGCATGAACCACCAAAGGCCCCAAAAATGAAGAATCTTCCCATAGGTTTGAAATATGTCATTCTTGATGAACAAGAATTGTTCCATGTCATCATAAATTATGACCTTACCCTTGAATAAGAAAAAAACTTATGGGTGAACTTAGGAAAAGAGGACCTGCCTTGGGGTACAAAATGACATATCTAGTTAGAATAGATCAATCCATCTGCATCCACAAACCTTCTTGAGACCCACAATGAAAACTCAACCCAAACATGAAGGAAGTTGTCCATCTAGAGGTGATCAAACTTTTGACTGTAGGAATCATCTAGCCCATCTCCGATTCCCCATGGGTCAGCCCAGTTCAAGTTGTTCCCAAAAAGGGGGGGACCACTGTCATTAGAAATGAGAAGAATGAATTCATCCCCACTTGCACCGTCACATGGTGAAGAATGTGCATTGACTAAAGGAAGCTCAACTAAGCAACTAGGAAGGGCCACTTCGCACTTCCCTTCCTAAACCAAGTTCTTGAACGCTTAGCCCTTCAACAATACTTTTGTTATCTTGATGGCTACTCAGGATTTTATCAGATTCCTATCCATCCTGAAGATCAAGAGAAAACCACCTTCATATGTCCCTTTGGTACCTAGGCTTTTAGACGAATGCTCTTTGGCTTGTGCAATGCACCAGCCACCTTCCAACAGTGTATGTTAGCCATCTTTGCAGGATTGACCAAAACTGACATGGAAGTGTTCATGGATGACTTCTCCGTCTATGGAGATAGCTTTGATTCATGCCTTAGAAATCTCGTCCTTGTTCTTGACAAATGTATTGAGTCACACTTAGTCCTTAATTGAGAAAAGTGTCACTTCATGGTTAAGGAGGGCATCGTTCTTGGCCACAAGGTAAGCAACCAAGGTATAGAAGTCGACGAAGCAAAAATTGAAGTCATCACCAAGATTCCACCCCCAACCTTAGTCAAAGACATCCAAGCCTTCTTAGGACATGCTGGTTTCTATCGGCGATTCATCTGTGACTTTTCTAAAATCACAAAACTTCTCACCAATCTTCTTCAAAAAGAGGTGCCCTTCCATTTTGACAAGGCATGCATGGATAGCTTTCTATGTTTGAAAAATTCTCTCACAACCACTCCAATCATTTGTTCACCAGACTGGGCCCTACCCTTTGAAATCATGTGTGATTCTAGTGATTATGTTGTAGGTGCCATCTTAGGACAGTGAATTGATAAGAAACATCATGTCATTACTATGCATCCAAGACCTAAGATGAAGCTCAGTGAAATTACACTGTCACCAAAAAGGAAATGCTAGCCATTTTCTATGTATTTGATAAATTTTTCTCATACTTAGTTGGCTCTAAAGTTATTGTTTACATTGATCATGCAGCTATTCGCTATCTCATGACCAAAAAGGATGCCAAACCCAGACTCATAAGATGGATTTTGCTATTGCATGAGTTTGATCTAGAGATCCTAGACAAAAAAGGGTCTGAAAATGTTGTGGATGGTCGCCTAAGTCGACTTAGCTATAGCCCAATCGATGAAACCCCCCCATAAGTGAATCTTTTCCTGATGACCAACTACTTAAGATAGAGTCCCAATTTCCTTGGTTTGTCAATTTCATAAATTATTTAGTTGTTGGTGTATTGTGCCCTGAGTTCAAGGGACATTCTAAGGCTAAATTTTTACATGACGTTAAAAACTATTATTGGGATGAACCTTATATGTTTAGACTTTGTGCCGACAGTCTGTATTGTCGATGTGTCTCCCAAGAAGAAAGCACTGACATTTTGGTACAATGTCATTCTGGCCCCTATGGTGGACACATGAGTTCCCAAAAAATAGCCAGGAAAGTCTTGCAGTGTGGGTTCAACCAATTCCGCAAGAACAAAGGGAAGTCCCATGCCTCCTCCTACCGGGACCCACCTCACTGATCTAGATCCCACCTCGGGATTCAGTTTCGCACACCATCACCCACCAGTGAGTCCTCACCCGAGCTCAATGAGGAAATACTCAATGACATCAATGATGCAGAGGCTCTTATCTGTGAGATGGAGAGCAACCAGAAGCCGAGAAATGACATGTATTCCACTACCCCCCATCCACCCCGCATAGCCCCCATCCATGGTAGTTATGTCCAATTCACCAGCACTGACCACCTCCAACGTTATGAAAACTTGTTTTCTATAGGTGTTTTCCTCCCTCGTTGGGCATGTGGCACTACCCTCGACTCCCTGGGAATCCATGAAACCAACGACAACATTCTCTACAAAAACCACATTCTCCTCTTCCCTTACCATGTTACCTCAGTATATAGATCTCACTCTTGAGTTCTCGTCTACCTTCCACCGCTATCACTGTTCCCGAGGCAACTCCAGTTGCAAAATCCAAATTTTTTTAGAAAATCTAGATATCTCCGCCCACCAGTTCACTTCTTTCATCCTTGACGGCGGTGACAATTATTGGTTAGATCATTGTATGGAGCGACCCCATAATTCCTACCCGGACTGGTATGACAGATATAAGTTCTGGGTTGAGATCACCGGCCTCATGCCCCGCCTTCCTAGTGGGTCCAAGGCATCTAGCATTCATAACCCAATGATCCTCTACCTCCATCGAATCCTTACTTGTACCATTTTCAATAGAGAAGGTACCCAAGGATCTATTACCTATGTTGAGCTCTATGCCCTCGGGTGCCTCTTGAATGAAGAACCCTTCAACTGGGGGAATGTCATTCTAGAACACTTCAGCACCCAATCCATTTGTACCACCTCATCATCCTTCCTCATTGGCCATTTTTTCACCCAGCTCACCATCTTTTTTGGCTACACCCATATTCCCTTCACACCACTCCCACTCAAAAACTACCTGATCGATAGCTACTACTTGAAAACCAACAAGTTCATTCGCTTGGGTGCCAATGGTGTTTACTATCTCCTCTTCAAAGATTCGTAGAAGGTTCTATAGGTTCCTCTGCATGCATGGTTTGCCACCGCAAACCTTATTTACGAGCTCACCGATCTACCAGGGCACATCCAGAGGTATGATCTGGAAAAACCCAAACCCAGATGATGTCCCCGAGCCACAAGCCCACAAGAGGAGCGTTTCTTTGAAGGCTCACAATGATGCCTCTGGTCCACTGTCACCACCACACCATCACACCAGGCGGTGACCGGATGACGATGCAGGTGCTTACGGGTTCTATGAGGTCAAGTAGTAGCTGGATAAGATTCAGCATGAGCAGCAGCGCCAGGGACACCAGCTCAACCACATGTATCTCATATAGCATTCACATGAGTCTTGGCAAGTGGAATGCAGCCACTATGCCCTTAGCCGCCCATCCTACAAGGAGTATGGGGCCCAACAGGCTTACCCAGATCCCCACTCCCCTTACTGGGGCAACTACTACTCCTCCCACCAACAACATCCACCACCACAGTGATTTTCTTCCCTCCATCTCAGTCTAAGGGTTTGCTCGGGATGAGCAAAACTTTAAGTCTGGGGTGGGGTGGGTGGTACATGTTCCACCCCTTATCTTCCCTTTCAGCATTTTATTTTTGTATTTCAAAATCTAGTGCTTTTTCCCTTTTCAAACCTTTGGCCTCTACCTAGTTGTCCAATTGATGTATCTTCTTTTTCAAAAATTAGATAAATCTTTATTTCACAAATTGATCAAAATTTTCATTTCTTTTTTTTAAATACCAAGTTCTTCATACCTAAATTATAAATATTCTTGGAAAAGATGGCAAGCCTTAGAGTATAAAATAGAATCAAATGCAAGCTTTCTTATCTTTAGCATTAGATTAACTGATCAATCTTTCTCATATAATGTATTTACCTAACTTTTCTTACCGATGCAAAAGCACTCAGAAAATAAAATTGTACGGGAAAATAAACCGCACGTCAAACCCTAAGTTTGGGGTGGCATGCTCGTCCCCTCTCTCTTCTTTCATACCCCTCATAAATTTAATAAGGGTGTACCCCCAAAAGATGCCAAAAAGAGCACACACAAGAATTGTGGTCAATGTAACCACAAGTCCATGAAATTAAAATCTTGAGTCGAATAGAGGAGGGATCCTTCTTCCACACCTCACCTTTTCTCAATCCCGTGCCAAAAAAAAAATCAAGTGTTGAAACGTCAGTGTGATTAAGACTATTTTTGCAAAGTATAGGTTTGAAAGAGAAAGTTATGAAAAATGTTTGTTGTAAGAAATATAGAACTTGTATTTTGTGATTCTAGGAGATGGGTTGCTTGGCCATGAAAAGGATAGAAGATACTACTAATAAAGGGAGTATGAAGATGTTGTTTAAAAGAATGAATTATTTTGATATCTTAATTTGCTTGAGGACAAGAAAAGGCAAAAGTCTACGGTATTTTGATGCGTGCTTATTTAGCACCCCTTTTCACAGTCTTTTAAGTCTTGCCACATGAAAATTCTTATTTTTATCCACTGAAAAGAAACAAATTATTATTTGATTCCTTTTATCACAATTGAACTTGAATCTCACCAGAATATATGCCTTTCTTGCAGACTTAGAACACCAGCCGAGCGGCTCACCTATTCCAGCCGATCGTCTCACCTATTCCAAATGACTGGCTCACCTGTTCCAGCTAATCGTCTCACATATTCCAGCCAATCACTTCACATGTTCCATACGTTCAGTTGACGCCATCCCTCAGCCACTGAGCCTTGTCTAAACATTCAGTCTAGATGGTGCTCCTTTTAAAAATCAAACGATCATTTCAGACCTCAAAGAGGGAGTTTTCCCTCCCAAACTGAGTGGGTCAAAGAGTGTCGCCACCCAGGACTTAGGGTTACTGACTGCTGCCCCGACTCCCGCCCTTGCCAGACACTCAACTGATCAGTTTTCCTGCCAACCGATCGGTTGGCAGTGCATGGCCAATTCAAATTTGTAGCCGCCAGCCCCATTTGTCTATAACCCTGGTTATAAAATCCCCCTCCTTCTCCTATAAAAGGAGGGGCACTTCCTCCCCATGAGGATCATCTTTTTTATCATCTTTGTACGGGGATTTCCGAGCAATCGTTATGTGTTCTTTGTTCTATTCATCAATAATGTTATTATTTGCAAGCTAAGTGTTCTCTTTAATTTTTGTTCTTCTACCTTGCTCATTTTTAGATCTAGCCTTCTTCTTCTTCTTCTTCCTTCATAGACCAGAGCAAGGAATTAAGGGTCTACCATTTGATTGTCTCTAGCCTAAGGAACCGATCCCTTGCTAAGTCTAGACTATGTCTAGCACACTTCTTTCCTCCGTCTCGCTTTTATCTACAAGCATGAGCAAGTAGTATCGTTATCAGGGCAAGGGTAATAACCCCTTAGCCATGTCTTACATTGACTAATCCTTAATAATGACTTCTAGATGGCTTTTGGTTTTAATAACTATTGATCTATCAAAGTAATTAATTGGTTTGATCACATGTTAATCCGGATGGAAATGACCATGGAAATCCGGATTTAGAACAATAAAACTAATCGCATAGGGGTTTTGAAATGATCGTGGATCTTCCTCTTTTGGGATGATGAACTATAACATGAGCACCAGGACCAATGGGCTCATGTGGAGTCCATCTTTTGTGGGTTTTGATTAATTTGCATGCCCTCATCATATTTGTCATTTTAAAGGATTTAGTCCATTCTTGCCTAGGCTAAGGTGGTGAAAACCCCTAAAAGCCTTGATTTCCCATCACTTGATTCAATCGTCGTTTGATCTTCTCTCTTTACATTCTAGTCTTTTAATTCATTATAGTTTATTTGTGCTAACAATCATCTCAATTTTCCTTGTAGCATGGGAAAATTTATTTCTTGTTAAGTGCAAACTTGTTCTTTTATTTCCTTTTTGCTTTAGTGATAATCACCCAACCCCAAACCCAATCTTTACTTTCTGTTCCAAAAACAAAAACACCAAAAAGAAATTAGAAGTTCTTCAAAACAATTGGGATTAGAGTTAACAACTTTAAAAATGTTGTCCTTTGGGATCGACCCTTTCTATACTAACCTTAATCGAAAAGTAGAAAAAGGATTAAACTCTAGGATAATTATCTTAGTGATTGTAGTGCACTTAAATGCATTAAAAAACATCAATATCAATCCAATCAGATTTATGAGTATGCACCACAACCATTTCATCCACAAGTGCAATCATCAACTACAAATAACTTTCCACCAGGATGGGAGGCACCGGTGACAATTGACATGGTAGAAGATCCAGCTAAACCGAAAAGGGAGTCACACCCATTGTAGAATTATTCAACAAAAATTTTCCCACGATCCATCATATCTTGAATATTGCAACTGAGACGAACCGACACCAAATCAGACTGTCACTATGTAATTAATTGCAGAATTTAAACATTAGCAACGGATTACTGAAAATCGCAAAAATTTAAAACCATTTGCAAAGAGATCCATTTCCAGGAAACTCTTATAACAAGAACCAAAACATTATATATACATTCTGGTCCACAAAGTACATACCATGTACCTTCTCTTCTCGAGTATTACATACAACAGTTGCTCTGTTAAATCTACACATAAGCAACATAAAATCTTGAGGCATTCAATGCCAAAATCTCATATTGATCATAAAAGCACTAACTACTAACTCCAAGGACCTGAGAGTACAGAGACGACACATAGGACTCATAACTACAAGACATGACAGTCAGTATCTCCACCTGAGATATCACTATTGTCCCTGATGTTGTTGTCCTTCCCCTGGTGTATGGTTTCTGTCTCCTCGTCCTCATCCCCCTAAAAAGGTTGGATCCCACGGGGGTGAGACAATTGAAATTGTCCCAGCGAGAGATATAACTCTCCCCCAGAAACATTATTATTGTAGATAAACACTATTAAACTGAATAGAGGAAATATTTATTGAATCAGTAGGATTTTAATCATTATTAAGCAGAATAGAGCAATATCATCTCTTAAAGCATTACAGCTATAAATGATAAAGCAGTAGATCATCTATTCATTTTAATAAGGAATATGAAGAACATGTATAATATTTATCCTCTTTAGGATACAATAAGCAATATAACATCAACCAATAGTTTTCATAATTCGTCCTTAAGCAAATATGCTACACGGTTGATTACATTTTACAAATCATTCTTATGCCCTGAGGAAGTAAGTCGTACCGCTCAAATCCAACCTTCAGTTGTGAAACCCAAAGCCGGTGCCATACAAGATCAAAGGAAGAGTCGGACTCCTCGATCTCATCCGTCTCGGTCAGTGTGAGACCACAAGTAGGACCGCAGTCTCTTGCTTAAGTGACCTCAGTCACAGCGTTAGCTCTCATAGGCTACCCAATCTCTAGCCCGCCTTGGTACAGGTCCCGGCGCTAGTAAATCTAAGCCACGAGCCAGATCACCATGCTCTTTGAGCCATGAACGCATTCATGCTCCATCACACTAAGTCATGGACCTATTCACCATGCTCTTATACATATCTTGAGTCTATAACCGAGGTTGCACTCTAATCCTCCTATTTTCTGCTAGGAGAAACCCCGCATATTCAACA
This sequence comes from Alisma plantago-aquatica, assembly GCA_963693085.1. Lineage (NCBI taxonomy): Eukaryota > Viridiplantae > Streptophyta > Magnoliopsida > Alismatales > Alismataceae > Alisma > Alisma plantago-aquatica. Next base: position 969,028,306 of record OY856409.1, on the reverse strand, counting down.
ATATACGCTCCGGATTAACCAGTAGGTAAACCCGTTTCACCATCACCAGCTACTGATGATGATGGATCTATGGCCAAGCTCTAAATGATAATATTCCACTTCATTATTTAAGTATATTACCATATTCTTTTAACATCAATCAAGTTTTCAAACAAGAATTATTATGACAAATGCTACAAAGAAACAATACTCCTATCAAGTACTTTTCAAAACTTTATGAAGCATTAGGATCTCAATCCCTTGTCTCATTACTGGGAATTCACATCCCTCAATAACACCATCATCATGTTTGCTGGATCTGGGTATTCAAACCCTTAGTTCATCACTGAACATGGTTACCACTATCAGGTAACTATTACCTTCAGGTCATCTGACCAAGGTATTCATGATACTTGTTACACAAGCATCTCACATAGCTCACCAGGCATATTCAACTTCTTGTCACCTCTCACTAGGCAACAAATAAAATAATGGCTCAGAAGGCCCATTAACATCATAGCTCATACCTGGTTATGCTCATCATCTCATGATACCTGCATGGTTAGTATACTTGATAACAACCATATCAATTACACATAAACATTGTGAAATAAAAGGATAACATCACTATTCCCTCATTAGGGTTAGAGTTTCCAATCTTTATCAATTAGGGTTTCACATAACATCACCCTATATTAGGGTTTCACATAACATCACCCTATATTAGGGTTTCACATAGCATCACCCTATATTCGGGTTTCATATATCATCACCCTATATTAGTTTACTTAACCTCTCACTAAGTACATACACCTATGTTTATCATAGTGTATTGAATTTATTACTTTTATAGGCATCAAGGGATAATCACTCTAATTATACTAATCACCTAAGTACTTAGAGGTACTTCCATTGAAAACAACCTTGAGATACTCTTCAACCACTTATGGGGTTATTAGTACTTACATGGTTTGAACCAATTAGACCTTCAAACAGTCTTGGACCAATTGACCCTTCAAATGGTCTTGGACCAATTGAACCTTCAAACGGTCTTGGACCAAACCTCCAAATGGTCTTGGACCAATAGAACCTTCAAACGGTCGTGGACTAAACCTCCAAACGGTCTTGGACCAATTGAACCTTCAAATGGTCTTGGACTAGTTGAACCTTCAAATGGTTTGGTCTTAAACCTTCAAACGGTTTGAGACCGTTTAGACCTTCAAACGGTCTTGGTCCCAATATCCTTAAACATTCTAAATATTGTTAGACCTTAAACGGTCTTGACCTCTTTCTCATCAAATGGTTTTAAGACCGTTAGATCTTAAATAGTCTTGATCTCTTTCTCATCAAATGGTTTTGAGGTCACTTGACCTTCAAACGGTCTTGACCCCCTTTGATCTTCAATCGGTTTTGAAACCATTTCATCAAATCAATTTTGAAAATGTTTAACCCTAAATGGTTTGAGACCGTTTGATTTTAATATTAATTAACCCTAAATGGTTTGAGACCGTTTAGTCCTCAAACAGTCTGAGACCGTTTGGACAAATCAACTTGAAAATCGTTTAACCCTAAATTAGGGTTTTGTTCCTCAATTGATCTAGGGTTTTGAAACTGATTTGAGCTAGGGTTCTGAAATAAATTGAGTTTGATTGTTTTGAATTTATTAGTTCATGAGACCAATTGATCCTTGAATCCATTAAAAACCTTTTGGTCTCTAATGGTTTGAAATCGTTTGACCTCTAACGGTTTTGAAACTGATTGGTCACCAAACGGTTTGAAACTGTTTGGTCTCTAACGGTTTAAAACCGTTTGACCAACCAAAAGAAACTGTTTGCTTCTGATTTTCTTGAGGTGTGTGCTAATATGATGTCATCATAATCAAGCTTTAGACCTCCAATTTCTATTGTCATCTATATGATGAATTTAGCAATTATTCAAGAAGAAAATAAAAGATCAACATATGATGAGAAATTGAAATCAATAATAACATTGATGGGTTCAAGTTATATAACCCGCCTTCAAAGTAGCTTCAAAGCTTCAAGATTCTCATCTTTAATGGTGAAAGAAGCTCCTTCAACTATCCAAGGTTCGTTTCCAACTCTTTGGATGCAAAAGATAGTCAAGATTGAGCATTGGTTGGAAAAGAGAAGAAAATCAATGTTGAAATCCAATTTCAACCATCAATTCAAGGTTGAAGATGATCATGGAGCTTACCTTCAGCTTGGGGAACATTTTCCTCCTGCTCCTAAGCTCCTTTCTCGTCAGCCAAAGCAAGGGAAGAAAGTGGTTTGCAAAATAGCCTTTCAAGTAAGGAGAAAATGGAGTATATGTAATTGATTTTCTAGGAGAGAGAAAGTAGGGGGAAAATCATCCACTTTCTTGCCACATGCCCCCTCCCTTCCTTGACTCCAAATCCAACTTCCTTTTCCCTCAAAATCCTTTTGTTTATCCTTGAATTAAAATCAACCACTTAAGAACCTTAATTAATATAATACTATTATCCATTTTTAGTGGACATTACTTTTTAATTAACAAATGTGAGTGGATTTCTTCACCTACTTAGGATATTTCGGTGCCACTCAAGACATTTGGACGTCCTTCCTCTATAGTATTTCAACCACAGCCTTTTTAGTTGATGGGCACTTCAATTAATATATTTATTTTTTCTACAAAATAAATTAGGGTTTCATTTATGCTTATTTCTTGATTATTTTATTATCAAGATTATCTCTCCTCGAATGCGATTCAAACAAGACGCCCCTTTCTTTTTATTTTCTCTATATGATACCAAGAAACAGTAGGGACATAATAGAGGTGGTATTTTACATATTCAACCCTGGATTTTGGGTAATTTGCAAATTACACCAAAACTAGCATTCAATACACAAGCATTACTCAAACAAGCTCCTTCTTGGAACTTAGGCTTGTGGAAGCCATACCTCAGCATCATTCTCATTCTTATGATGCTATAACACTTGAGTAACATTTACCATGTAACATTTGCAAGGTAACCCCTTAAATTGGGTAAATTGCACTTTAGTCCAAAACATGTGAAATATTGCTTCAACTTTATTCAAATAGGACCAAAATTGAAATATAAGCTCTCCTTTAGTCTTAATTACTTTTCAAAAGATAAAGACAATAATATAAATGACTTACTTAAGCAAAACTTCTAGGGTTAAGCCTTAACCCAGGTCAGGGATGTTACAGCAATCATAAGGGATCCTAATCTCTTGCCAAAGTACTACAAATCCAACTCCCTTTGTGACTATTACCATAGGAAAGGGCATAGTATTGGCTCATGTCTAGCCCTGATACACGATTTTGAGGACTTGATTGATTTAAGACAAGTTATGATGGACTCTTCGGAAAAACACCATCATCCACCAATGTGGTGGCATACACATTAACAATCAAAGATTCTACTATGGGTTGAATATGTTAATGCAAGAGGCCACTTGAGATCTAGGATCTACAAACCAACATCATTGCAACAATTCATGAGGACAATTCAGTCATCATTAATTTACCAAAAACCCATCATATTACTAGGGGCACAACCATGTATGATACTCCATCTAGTTTGGGTACCTAAGAAATCACCAATGTCGACCGTGACAACTCCAATTATCATACCATGACCTATCTAGCTCAAAGAAATGACATCTTTAGTATCATAGAACTAGATAGGGGTAGAGCCCTAAAATTCCATACCCTACACTGACATAAGGCATTGACCAAGACACATAGGTTGGGACATTTTCACCTCTATATAATAGGAAGACAAAGATAACTATCTATGAACGGGTCCCCACTGATGCTTTTGAAGCAACAATGAAAGATAAAAGTGTGTACAATGTTATTTCCATGGTTAACCTAAAACTAGTACCTATCACCCTCAAATTATGCATAGATTTAAATGATGAAGACTTGGAGGTCATCCACTTTGTGGATGAACTTAAAAGATAAGTTTTGCTAACTAAAGTAATGCATAATTCAGTATCATATTAAGAGCTTGTGATGAAATCCCTCAAAGTAGCCTACCTTCAAAGAGGTGAAACTTCAAATGATGCAGTTTGGCTCATCACAACCCCACATTTAATTTCATTATCAGGATGATATATCAAGAAAGGATAAGACCACAATAGGATAGTGATTTTCATTGTTACACATTGAGGACTCATGGTCCTATCATACTTCATTAATAATGGGGCAAGGCCTCAATGTATGCCCTTTATAGACACTTACCATCTTGTTGAGAGTTCTTGTTGATATCCAATATCCAATCTAGAAATCCACTACCTTAGATGCAATCAAAGATTATTTAGGAGAGTTGCGAACATCAGATTGGACCACAAACATTCTCATAGATATTGGTGGCCATGCAGTTGAGCCCGTTATTAAATCTATACTTGGGAAGGCCATGGAATCATTAAAACAAAGTGACATCTTCACTACACAAAAGGCTTACATATTGTATGGGAAACACCATTTGTACCATTCATAGAGACATCCCAAGTGCCACCATTACATATGCAGAAGAGGATGATATTAATCTCCCATTGAGCATTCTACGCATTGCAACCATCATCAATGTGCCTCCATGACAATGCATGACATGTCACGTGCCATATCATCTACTACAATTTACTACAAGACTCCAAAACATAAGCATTTACCCAGATAGAGGTACGAGTGCCAAAATACAATGGTGTAAAAAATCATACAAATCCATCAACTCTCAAAGAACATGGGAAACGGCCCATGATACATCCATCCTTGCTTCACAAGCTGAAAGCCTAAGGGGAGACTAGCTCTACTTTGCCCTACATTGGACAACTTGATTTGCTGAGGAATCTTAGCTACAAGCCTCCTACTAGAGATATGAGAAGTGAAAATGAAAAGGAATAACATAACAAAGAGTTTTGAGTAGGGTATTATACAGGTGATACTTGGAACCTAAGCACAAAGGTCTCCACCCCTACTTCCTTACACCATCACTGAAACATATGATTACTTTAATACTACCAACTATATCATTGTAGTGGTGATTCCTTGTCTGGTTAAGGAGGTCAAAGATGAACACGATGAGTACTCCAATAATGAAATCATCATCGACAAAATCACCATTCTATTTGAATTTCTAGATGTCATCCAAACTTCCCTAAACAAATTACAGTCTGAGAAGACAAACAACTCAATGGATAGCCTCTTCACATTACGAAATAGGTCATCGATCCAACTCTCAAATATTTGTGGAGATTGTACAATATGTCCAACTTCACAGGGCTAGTACTATTTACATATTACCACACTCAATCGGCTCCAATGTTGAATGGAGCAATTATTACCCCCAGGAGTACTATGAAACTCAACCTCGTGAGTATGATGATGCTTACAAAATATTTGATGGATGGGCCACCATGGACATCCTTGAGAAAATGACATATATGATCTACAAGGAAATATTTGTCATTTTAAAAGCAAGGACAAATTATGATTGGCAAAAGGAGGATTGCAATGTCATAAACAAGAAGCTACCTCTGTTGTAACTACCTCCATTTTCTTATAAAACCTATACGAGGAACATCATATCATAGTAAAATCCTACTAGAGGAACATCATCTCTAGGATATAAAGGTCCCACAGTGGTTGTTTCTTCAGGCATCGCTACGCCTCCACCTTCTAAAAAATACCAAAAATTCTGTGAAATAGAAAATACAAAAACAAACCAGAGGTGCTCTTTCTAGTCAAGAGCTAATTTCTCAACAATAGTGAAATACCTACAACAACAATGATGTTGATGGGGGGTAAGGGAGTACCCTAGCGGTGCGGCTCAACAATCCCCAATGAAGGGATTGGGGTTTGACTCTAGCCGTCTCCCTTGGGGTGCAACAAGGCCTCACGTTGTTGAGCATGTTGTGGTGCCTCCAAAGTATGTGGCTGGTTCTGGGGTTTACCCTTGGTTGGGTCGGATCCAATAGTGGCCTTTCTTTGGAGGGGTTCCTCGTCATCAAAAAATGATTTGTAATATGTTCCCATTCCATACTACATATTGTAGGAATGTGGTTGTTTCATATTGAAGATGAGATGGAAACAATCAACCTCATCCCAGGCACTAACCACATACATTCCAAATTGAGGCACATCTACCTCAACTAATCAAAAAACATCTTATTGAGTGCCTATATAACTAAATGATGTATTTGCTTGAGGATTCTCAACATGCTAGTACTCAACACGATCATCACTATACATTACATATCAATCATCATTGGTATCCACCCAATCATGTTGAAAGCTAGAAAATCATGACTACAATGAAACCTTAAGATCAGAAAAGAGGTTCAAAATCAGTTAGTGTTGGTTCTTAGAGCCAGTCAACTACCCTATTGTATCACTAGCATCATACTATTACCAACGAAAGATGGAAAATTACACATGTGCATGGACTATCGCAACCTCAACAACGTGTCTCCCAAAGATGACTTCCCACTATTGCACATAGACATACTAGTTGATAATCCAACTAGTCATTCACTCCTAAGACCCATGGACGGCTTTACTAGTTATAATCATATCATGATGGCTAAGCAAGATAGCATACTATGTCCACCGTTACCAAATAGAGAGTCTTCTTCTAGTGAATTTTTCCTTTTGGCCTCAAGAATGTCAAAGCTACCTATCATTGGGTGATGTTTGTCCTCTTGCATGGTCATGATGCACAAAGAGGTGGAGGTTTATGTGGACAATATGATTTCTAAAGTAAATTGTATTGAAGATCACGTCGCTCACTTGGAGAAGATACCTTAAAGACTGTAAATATTTTTACTAAATCTCAATCCATATAATTGTACTTTGAAGCTAAATTAGATAACCTCCTAGGCTACATTGTTTGTTAAACAATAATTAAAGTTGACCTTAGAAAAGTGCATGCCATTAGTGAATGCCTTCAATGAAGATAGAAAAGGAGATCTGAGGCCTTTTTAATTGCTTGCAATACATTAATTACTTCATCACCAATGTCAATTATGTGATCCCATCTCTAAATTGTTGAAGAAGAGATTCGACTCTTGGTGGAATGATCAACGAAAAAAGGCTCTCTAGAAGTTGATGTATTATATCGCCAGTACATAGGTGTAGAAATCTATCAATACTAGACACCCCCTAACTATTTTACTATCTATCCCTTAAACATAAAAGGGGAGTCCTAAGTCAATCAAAGACTGATAGTGAGCATGCAAATAACTACATGTCCAAGAAGTTCAATGTTACTGAGGCATGATTCACACTATTGATTTAGCATGTTGATTTAGTCTTCTTTAAAACTTGCCCCTATTTTGTGTGGATGGTTCCTTTTTAAATATGGACATTCTTCAAGTATCCATGTTACCTTTGCAAGTCTTTGCTTCTTCTAGTTCATACAGTTCTCAAGAAAATGTGTTGATTGCCTATCAGTGAAGAAATGGTTCTATTGGTCCCAGAGACACTACAACTCATCTCACTGACCCTCCTTTAGTCTTCTTCCTCTATTAGAAGATCCCTATACTCCTTTAGGTTATTTCTCCTTTCTGTGACCTATATCTTCTTGTTGGCTTGAGAAAATGTGGTTTTTAATGAACTTCACATCATGGTGGTAACTTCTTCTATGATGATTGGATGAGCTCCACATTTGTATGCTTAAGCAATGCCTTGTCTATTGTATGTTTCCCTAACATTTTAGACTAATCCATTTGTCACCCTACTTGGCATCGAGCAACATAGACTATGGTGAGTGACCTTCTTGATCAGCTTACTTGGGATCTTGTTAAACCAACTACTAATTCTTATCTTCTTGATTTATGATGGGACTTTACTAATAAGTATCAACTTTGGGGACTATTTAGTGCCTCAAAGCCTAGTTTGTGGCTGAAGTCTATACACCAACTTATGGTGTTGATTACTTTGAGATATTTTCTCATATTTCTCATTTTGACTCTCATTGAATACTTATTTATGTGGTGATTAACCTTGATTTGTTGTTGTTACAATTACATGTGAAAACACATTTTTGTACGGTGACTTGTAAGAAGAAGTATGTATGGAGTAACCCCTTAGGTTTGTTGTTGGGAAGTGCACTAAATTTTGTAGACATAAGTACTTATACTGTCTGAAATAAAACCCTTCGGTTGGGTTAAATAAATTTATTCACTTCCAGCGATCCCATTTAATCGTTGTCTTACCAAAATTTTTGATTACATGATTTTTATCTTGATTGAGTATGTGGATGATGTTATGCTATCTGGTAGTGACTATGTCGATCTTCTAGATACCAAGGACTATCAAAGAAACAATCTTGTCATGGAAGACCTTGAAAGCTTTTGCTTAGTTGCTACTTTCTAAGAATGAAGTCTCTTCTAGTGGTGTTCGTCTATCACACCATAAGTCCTCAATCTTTTATAAGAAACATGTATAATGGGAGCTAAACCTCATAGTACTCCTATGGATCCTAATACAAATTGGGATGATGATACTTATGTGTTTATCATGATAATCAAAAAATAAGGATGGTGGGCAAACTAAACTGTCTTCCAATAATTAGAGTTGATATTTCCTCAGACATTTGGACTAGTTTGTGTAACCTGGTAAGCCATGAAAATGTCATGGGAGGTTTTTTTCCATATTTTAAAGTATCTTAAAGGCTCACTAGGAAAAAGTTTTGTACAAAAAGCATGGGTATTGCATAGTCATTGCTTATTTTGTATTTGAATATGCTTCAACAAATCTAACAGGAAATCTACTTCTAGCTTCTACAACCTTTTAGTGGAAATCTTATCACATGGATGAGAAAAAAGATAGAATATTATCGACAAATCTAGTGCAGAGACAAAATACAGCTTATGACACATACTACTTGTGAGCTATTGTGGGTCGGATGTTTTCGTATAGAATTTTGTATCTCTACTAATGAGGTAATATCTATATCATATGTTGATAAAGCAAAAACTTTTATTGCTAGCAATCCCACCTTTCATGAGCAAACAAATCATGCCAGCTGTTTTATTTGAACATATCTCTACTCCTTGTATCATGAAGAAGAGCAAGTTGTTGATCTATTCAAAAGGTCTTTTCAAAAGAAAAGATTCTTGACCATGGCGGCATGATTCACATCTATGTTCCATTTTGAGGGGGAGTGTTAAATTCCTTATGGTTGAATGGGGGAGCGTTGAATTATAAACGTGTTCCTTTTCTTCTTTTCATTTTGTCTCATATTTGGTGAGTCACACCTTTGTTAGTTGTTCTACCCGTATATTTGAAAAGCCTTGTACTCCCATCTTAAACATAGAAATAGCAATTGCCAGGTTACATATTGTATAACATGGCTAGAATGGCAATACTATCCTTTCTTAGTCTTGCGTTAGGTATACTTCAGATAAATTTCTGAGTAACTTTAAGATAACATTTGTTCACTATCACAGGAATCCATTTACCTCATCATAGGGTCTTCACACCTATAAACATAAAATATTTATGTTTTATAGATTTAGAGTATTTCTTAGATAAGGACTCGTACCCAAAATGCTAATATATGGAGTGAGTTGTTTACTTAAATAAGAGTTTATCTAATTTGCATGGCTTCTCCAGGATTCTAACTCCATAAATATGACAATATGGCTCTATCAACTCACTATATTCTACATCTTGTCATTTGTATGAAGGAACTTGTCACAATTGATACATTAGGGCTTTGTACCACCCTCAACATTTCATGTTAAGATCAGCATTTCATACCATTATTAGTAGTGTAGCATCCATGTCAGATATGATCTCGCACGACCTAAATTTAGAGGTGGGACAGTATTTGTTTTAAGCAGGGACCGGCTTCTTAGTTAATTGGATGCTAGCATTAATTCAAAAAAATAGTCAAAGATAGTCCTTGCTTTTTTGATCGGCCATGTTACAATAGTATGTCATTCAATTGATTACACATAGTGCCTCAATGATGTATGATCTTTATTCATGCCTCCGTTTCACCTAAATTGCTCAACTTCGTCTACTGACCACTTCAAATAAGCTTTTCGTTATCTAAGTCGTTGCTCCTATGTTTTTCAGGATTTTAAGACGAGGGCTCAGGTCAAAATTTAAAGGAATTGTTGACTACATGTGTAGCACTTCAGCTTCACTCAATATCGCTAGGGAGGTCAGCCTAGACACACATTCATATGCAAGTATTCAAGGGTGACCGAGGAAGCTCGGGCCCAATACATTTGCCTTTCTTATCGTGCACACCAGCAAACAACAATAATAGAATATTTATTGCGACAGCAATGCAGACGATCCTAATTGTTTCATCCATGCTGATTCATGACTTCAGGAATACGCTTGCTCTGAAACGGTTCCGAAACTTCATACACCATAAAGAAATAGAAAGATACTCGATATAAAAAGCATTATGAGTATATTAATGTTTTGGTTACCTTATATGTTGATTCACAATGCAATTCGCCTCTTGCCATTAGTATAGATACAAAATAATACGCACAATACTTATCCCAGTGCCATAATTTACACTAACCAATTGAATCTTTATGGAAACAAAATCCAATTGACGTACATGAATGCCAAAATCTTTATTCTTATCCAGTGTATTCATCCTTGGCAGTTCGCAATCATAAGCAATTCCTAACTCAGGCACAAGATAGCTATTTTAAGCCAACAATATGGATCTGTACAAAGCTAGAAACCAAAACACGATATTACAAACACACGTAGAACTCAAGCACAGAAGCCTCTACAGAGAAAAGTTAGTAACGCCATATCTACAGGCCAAACCATTAAAATCACCACATCAGCACCTAAAGTTAACCTACATTTCAAGGACATGCTTCCTACATTACAAGGACAGCCCAAAATACCTCAGTAGTTAAAGCTACCAGTTGTGTTTGGAAGTCAAAAGGCTCAACAAGCAATGAAGATGGACACACCTGCAGGTAAATACATTCTTATTGTGATGATTGACATGTATATGTATCAGCATTTCAGCAATAGCAAAACGGAAACTACAGCACGTACATGTACATGATCTGCCTTCAGTATTGAGGTGGAGATTCAGCTTCTGATCCAGAAATTGAAGCAAATGATGATGCTGTCTCCTCTTTGGACAAAGCCACAAAGTTCAGAGGTGCTGTTGACAACCTCCGCGTTTCTCTGAAGTAATTATTTTGATGTCCAGAATAAGAACGTGGTGTTAGGAGCTCAGGGGTTGCACCGCCTGCAGACACACGCCGTGGCATGGGAGTCATTGATCCATTCATGGCTCCATTTGAGCGATAGCCATTTCTATTGAAACTATTGCTACGCTTTGGGGTAGGTTTCGATCCATAGAGTGCCTCCTTCTCCACGAGGAGCATACTTTGTAATTTCTTGTGATCCTGTAACGAAACATGAGAAGGTTAAGCTCCTTTTGACTGACGAGAACTGCAGTAAAGGGGGAGAGATCATTGTCAGAAAAGGAATTTTACCCGAAATCGTTTCTTCTCCTCTTCTTTCTGCTGCCGGGTGATTTTGTACTCCTCCAAAATGGATACCAATCTCACCTGTATTGTGTTTGAGATGATGTACAAAACATCCTCAAATTGTTCAAGTGGAACAAACAATCAAATGAGACTAGATGGAGAAATCTTACCCCATCATACATGAATGATGTGTTTCTTTCATCTTCCCATGCAAATATCCTGTTCATCAAACTGTCAACCATACCTGCAGGAGCATTCCACATTAGCCCTAAACTGAGAAACTTAAGATGTTACTTTCAAGCAATTGTGATGTATGGCATGAACTACCTGGAATCTTGGTTACAGTTACTCTGGCTCGTTCTGCACGCTTCAGACTTAGATGAGCACCTCGTCCACCACTGTATTTGCTCTGATCCTATATTTCAGCAAGTCAGTTGTCACTTTGACATCATAAGACAGTATCACAACCATGTGATGGACTGACAGATATTCAGTTTGAACAAAATTATGCACTGAGCTGAAATCATATAACAGTAACAAAATAATTATTAGAGAAAAGTTACTTGTTCATATTCATCAAGCCAGTTTTCTTCTTCACAGGCAGCTAGCCATTTTCCTACTCTGTCCATGATATCCTTCCTGCTTAATGCTTCTTCCTTGGCTTTGACTATCTGAGTCTCTATGCTTGCCAGAAGCTCAGAAGGATCCACAATCCCTAAAGAATAAGAAATCAAATAGTTATAAGAGAATCACTTACAAAAGTTTCAGAGATTGCTTACCTGAATCTATTAATGCACTGGCCTTTTCAGGAGCTGTACTCGTGTCAGGTTCAATGTGTGCCCTCCTACATAATTCTTCCAATTCGGCTCTTTTCCTGAAAACTAGCTCTTTCATTCTACTAGCTTTTAATTTAGTCAACCTGTCTACCTCTGCAGATGTCTGCCAAGACATGCAAGAGAAAATTAGGTGCTTACAGAATAATTTAATTGGAAAGATCTACCCAACTTACCTGATCAAGCACCTCCATTGAAAGAACACCAGATTCCATGACATCATTCTCTGGAGACCCGATAATGAACATTACTCTTCCAAACCGCCTTCTTTCCTCTTCGGGCGAATCCATTAAATTCCACAGCTCATATAAAGAAGATGTAGTCTCTCGTAGCTATGAACCAAAGTAGAATTAGAAGATCATTCAAAAATAAAATAAGCACAGACCATATCTGCTAACCTTCTGCATTCTGGTCTTTTTTTCAGACTTTAGCTTCTGGATGACTTGAGACAGCCCGTCCAATGTGCTATTGCTGATATTCGTAGACTGCCCTTGGTCAGCCTCGTGCAAACTTGGATGCACTTCATCTACGGTTTTCTGGAAGTTCGTCCCAAGAACACCACATAAATAATGCACTTCGTTGACATATCCCAAGACCTTCTGAAGTCGATCAGACTGGAGAAAACCACAAATCAATAAGATAACAAAAAATGTTAAGAGAATGTAGTTCCTATATAGAAAGTTATAATACTTATTATGAAATTATCATCATGCAAAACAGTGTAATTTCTGATTCATAATCTTGATCTTCAAATCAACTATGAAGCATGACATATCTGAATATAAGAAGACTTTAGGTGTCTGTCTTGGTTACTTATACATACTGGTTTGGAAAGGTGCTTTTAATATGTAGATAGGTAATAAATGCATATACTGCATATGTACAGTTGTCTCTGATTCACCGAAGTAAGATTAACACTTCTAAGGAAATTATTGAATCGGCATATTTAAGAATAAAGATAAAGAACTCCAAAATACATTGCAAAGCCCAAAGAATAGATAGGAAAGAAGTATTTTATAGATTGTCATAAAACGAGCATAGTTATTAAATAGACCTGATTGAAAGTAGAAGTGAGATGAGCCAACCCAATGGTAGAGGCCACAAACATAATAGGTATCCAATCTGACAGTTAGGGTATGGCCTGGATGTATCTAATGTACCATGGAGTGTTCAAGATGATTGTCCACTGTCCACTAAGTATCCAGCATGGTTACAAGGACTGTTCTGAAGGGTCTATGTTTCATAAGTGCATGGAACATATATGAGAGTGTGCATAAGCAAGCACACAGTCTCACTATACACGATAGAAGAAGACATGCACAAACACATCATTAAATAATATGCAACCAGGACACTACAGCATACATACAATCATATAAACAGACCAATGATTGCATACTTGATAGCCCTCTACTTCCTTGGAAGGGATCCCTATCATCAACAGGTGAAGCGGTGAATTTCAGGGGAATTGAGGCCCTGAGGCACTTTGAAAATCAACAGGGAAATAGTGGATGAGTAGTCCAATTTTTCTCTTCTAATGAAGTCAACAAAAAATTTGATGAATCACCTTGGTCCATTGATAGTAAGGTTGCCATCAACTCTTGGAAACTAAGAATGAAGATAGCCATGCTCTCTTAACGCATCTATGTAGATTAAGGTTGAGAACCAAGGAATAATTAGATGGTCCGCGGGTTTCGTTGCTAAAAACTGTGACTACTGTTGGCAACCCTCTAGATTTATGACCAAAGAATCATGGCGGTGGAATGCCTTAGCTATAAACTGCATTGATAAAAACCCTCCATCAAGCCACCAGAATATGGATGAAACAATCAAAATGAGGACTGGGAAGGTGAGTGGGTTATGTCACTCAACCATTATGGTGATGATCCTCCTTTGAACATCGAGCAACCACCTTCACAACTACACGCATGTGTATGGGCGAGTCTTTCCTACATGCATGCAACAATATATGTTAGTTAGAGATAGGTGTCTCCATGTTAGATGCATCCCCAACACAACTATATACATGCGTATGGACAAGTCTTCCCTAGATCCAACAGGATTAGAGAAAGATAATGGAAAAAATTTCTTAAAGTGTAAAAATGTCTGTTCCAACCGCACTTGATAAGGCGTCTATGCGCCAAGGTTGGGGCGTCTTGACGCCTTGGCGGCACCTAAGCCTCACCTAAGAAGTTTATAAAATAGTAAGTTATAGTACATATTTTCTACACAGAGACATATGTTTGATGATTTTGGACATTTCCCCTTCATGTATATATATTTCATAGTTATATGTGTATGCATATACATAAACTCATTGTTCACCCCCCCCCCCCACACACACACTATATACATATCTTATGGTAAGTGTAGAAGAGAGAATTCTTATTTTGATAATAAAATAGAGTACACAGTACATACTTAAATAGAAATTAGTGCAATCTACTCCTCTCATTTCCCTAATATGGGAATAAACGAACTCCATGCAAGAAAACCACTCTAATACTCTCATCCCCCTCCCCCCAAAAAACTGGAGCATATATATCAATCATGTGCAGCTTGATAAATAAAAGTCTTCATTCACAGAAGTTTACTGAAGAGATCGGCATCTTGTTCTTTAGATATGGTGAAGGGAGTACTGGTGGTCTTAGATCGGACTGCTTCTCTGACAAAATGATAATCAACTTTAATATGTCTTGCTTTTTCATGAAAGATAGGGTTGTTGGCGATAAATATAGCAGCAGCATTATCACAAAACTTTGGCATTGGCATAGAGAGGGTAAGGCCAAGTTCATAGAGAAAGATTTCAACCCACATCATCTTACACGCAGTCTCAGTCATCACTCCATATTCACTTCAGAACTAGATCGGGGGAGAACAGCTTGCTTCTTACTTTGACAAGTAGCCAAATTACCTCCAACAAATGTACAGAAATCTAAAGTCGATTCTGGTTGACTACTACCTGCGTTTTAATCAGAGTATAAATAACCAATAACATCGCAAATTCGCACTGCCCATGATAGTGATAACAAAGTCCTTTTCCAGGACAACTTTTGAGGTGACAAAGGGTTTGTCAAGATACCTACTCACCATGCCAATAGCTACAATAATGTCAGGTCAACTGACCGTCAGACTAACTAAGTTTTCCTACTACTCTTCAATATTGACAACTGTCAAAAAGGTAGGTGATGGACTCATTGTCCCATGAAATATTGGCATCTAGTGAAGTACCTACCAGTTTTGCTCCTAGTATGGCTATATCACTTAGAAGATATGGACAATATTTCGTCTAGGATAGACTAATAGCATAAGATGTCCCCAAATCCATGATAGCAATATGCTTGCATAAGTATTGTTTAGTGGGTTTCATGCAGGCATCATCCTTCCAAAGAGTATGATATCATCAACAAACACAAGACCACGATGCCTACAATACTCTTTTTATCCAAGAGAGAATGATATACATGAGAGCGAAGAAAACATGTCTTCGGAAGTATCTGGCTTAGCTTGCAAGTCAGGTACATGGGCTCTGTTTGATACCATATATAGCTTTTCAAAAGCGGCAAACCTTGTGATACTCCCTGTGAGCAACAGACTAGCAGGTCGCTCCATAAAGACAGATTCATTCAGCTCACCATGAAGGAAAGCGTTTCAAAGATCAAAATTAAAAAGTATCCAGTTGAGCTTTACAGCGACAGATGTTAGACTCCTAAAAGAGTTTAAACATGCAACCGGAGAGAAGGTCTCAAAATAAACCACACAATAGGTATGATAGTGGTCTTTGACAACCATGCGGGCCATTAGGCATTCAATAGTACCATCAAGATGATATTTTACAGAAGAAGAAAAATCAATGGTCAACTGGTTTGCAAATTGACCAGTTGGTGAATTGACCAAATCCCACAAATGGCGATCAGATAAGGCACTAAGCTCATCTCTCATAGCCTAGTGCCAACCACTATGTATTAACAGCTAAGAAACAGTTGGCTGAATAGAAGTGGCAGAGAGAGCAGTATCAAATCCAAAAATGTGAGGGCTCAAATTACCAAGCAAACCATTATTTTTACAATGTTATAAGAGGCAAAAGAAAGCTGGCCCTTCCTTTCTAAATGGATTTACCTAACTTGTAGGGTCTAGACTTTCTGGAAGATTGAGCGATGTAGCAAAGGATGCAGTGGAAATTGGATGTCATGGACATTAGCACGCTTGAAGGGGTTTCTCTGGCACGGTTTCTTATGGACAAGCCCCAAGTTGATGCCACTTTGCGAGTGATATTGTGCACACAGCAAAGAGAACCGAGGCTCACATATTTACACCAGTTACATGTGGTTTCCCTTGACATGTCATGAAGTCCTTGGGCGGGGGTATTATTTTAGACAGGTCATGAAGTCCCTGGGTGGGGATATTATTTCGACTTTCCATGCAACACATGCATGCATGTTCTAGTAGGATTACAAAGTCTTAGGAAGAATTTATCTCAGACACTAGCAGTTAAAGCCAAACTATGATAAAAGTTTTTGATTGATTCAAAAGGGATTAGGACACCTTTTTTCCTCTAATTCCATCAAAGAAGTGCCCTAAGTATGTTAACTCAATCATAAACGTTTTCCAAATCAATGAAAATATTCTTGCCACTTTTCTCTACTTTTAACCATAAGCCTCCTTTCGGAAAAATAGCCTCCATAATGGATTTTCCAAGCATGAGATGGAAATGGTTGTGATATGTGCACTATAGATCTGAGATTGATTTAACAATGACTATTCGTGTTATATAAATATAGATCAAATATAGTGGAGATTAAACCATGGGGATAGGTTGAAGTTCTATGATTTTTCTTTTTAGCTCTGTACTTAATGCCATTGATTATTGAGTTAGCCCTTGATTTACCTACCCTCCTTACTTTGGGTCTCAATGGGGCCAAGGGGTTATTTTTCACCCTTTCGGCTTCCACACACAACTAAGTGTGAAGGGTATGGTGCATACTTGCTAAGGCACACACCTAATGGCATGTTTGGTTCCAAGGAAAGGATTAGAAGGGAATGTGTGATAGGATAGAACAGGATGGCATATATAAAGGATTGGCTTATGATTTATCAATCCTATGTTTGTTTAGGATCCGGAAAGGATTAGTCTTTTAATAAGCATCGTTACTATTTTATTGGTTATTATATTTTTCAAACAAAGTTTTTTGTCATTACACGATTCCCTTTGCATAAAAGTGAGTCACATATCGGCCAGGTTTTTTAAACCTGCTTCTCACATCGGTGTTAGATATAGCTTTTTGGTTGTTGATTGAACAAATCCATTTTAAATTCACGGACAGCAGCTGCTTCTGATATTCAGTTTTTCTCCTCCTTGCTGGAGAAGGGACAACAGTTAGCAGCTATGTGTGGGACCTCGATGACAAAGATCAGTGTTACCTACAAAACCAAACTTCAATCGTACTTGGATATTCAATAGACAAGCAACCAACGAATTTCTGAATATGTGCAATCATCTTCTCACAAGGAACAACAACTGTATCGATCTTTGGTCATCGTCACTCGTGTGTTTTTTGCGTCCGGCCCACCACTATAATCTGAGATGTTTAAGGATCTGATCCCCATCGGCCACAGCTCTCACGACAAACAAAGTTGTTCCCATACTTGTTAAGGCGGCAAGGCAACACGGGGCGCCTAGGCGACCTTTAAAAATAATAATTTATGTATATATACATGTGTCATGGTTTTTCCCCACTCATATACACACATTGTGTAGTTATATATGTAGTTATCTACATATTTATAGTCGGTCTCTCCATATATATATATTTTATTGTATGAAAAAACAACCAATTACATTTCTAATATATTATCATTTGACAATAATGTCAAGGACACGAAAAGAATTATCGTAAAGAATGTAAGAGTGATCAACATATAAATATATATTTATTGTCATACATAGCTACAAATATTAAGCAATGTAATCACTATCCTTCATAGCATAGCTACTTAGTACAATCTGAATTGAAGGTGCAAACTAAGAAAAATCAAATGTGTACTAAGAGTATTAGATCCAGTCAAACAAAAAAGAGTATTAGATCCAGTCAAACCCAAAAAAGAGTATTAGATCCAATTAAAAAGTGATAATTGGCACATAAAATAGGCAACACTATTAATTTTGAGCATTGGTGTAGCCATATCAAACATTAAAATAAGTAAATATACAACTAGACCCACAAAACTAGGTCACTGTAGCATTATAATAAAGTGTCCTAGCCTAGGCGCAGCCTTGGGGCGCCTAGGCGGCCGCCTAGGAGCGCGCCTTGACAAGTATAGTTGTTCCCCATCGTCCTTCCAAGAAGAGGAACCACAGCAGCTTTTTTTACCAGATCGTGTTTGACAGAAACAGAGGGGTATAGTGGTGGCTGTTTCACATTCGCGACTATCGTGGTTCGCGGAGTCATGGTCGGGGTCTAGTCGTAATACCGACGAATACCTAGGGGGGGGTGCCCCACTAGCGAGTCCCGGTCGTGTGGGAAATTATTACCGCTACATAACAGTCCCGTGCCCTCAATAACACAACTGTTAGAGAGTCTGTTTATTAGTTATTTATATTGTCCTTGTAATATGGGCCTCACTGTGTCTTGGCCCATTAGAGTTGTCTTATGTCATGTACGCTTCCCTGTTCTCCTATTTATAGGAGCAGGGTTTCTCCTATCTAATACAACGAGTTGCCTTCTTTTATTATTTAACATGGTATCAGAGCATCCGTCCTAGGGACCAAAACCCTACGTGAGAGAGAGCCAGAACCAAAGAAGCACCCCCCCTTGCGGGCGGCCGCCGCCCTTAGCGGTGCTTGGCTGCCCGCAGGGAATTCCTTCCTAGTTCCCTGCCTTCTTCCTTGTTGCTTTACACTCTTACTACCGGCCGTCGGATCTGCTGCCTATTTCCCAGCCACAACCCTCCCTCTGTTTTTTTCCACTGCTACAGTACGCCGCTACAGTACATATGCTACAGTACATATGCTACAGTACATCTGCTACAATCTCTGGACAGCCCCGGCGTTTTTCCAGTTCTAGCACGTTGACGGCGTAAAAGGCTTCTCCTTCTCTGTCTGCCTGTGCCTCATGGTGGAGTGACTGATCCTCCATGTTGGCATATGTTTTTCTCTTCAACTGCTGCCCCTACGTGGGTTTTTCTAAGATCCATACGTGTTGTCGGTTGCCTCCTCCACCTATTTGCCTATAGAAATTTTTTGCCTCTGCCATTGTTTTTTACTATCCACGCCAACCACTCCTTTACTCTTTCCGTGCTTGGCGTGAGGGAGAGAATAGAGGATGAAGAGTAGAGGAAGAGATAAGATGGAGGAGAGATGAGGAAGATATATATGTTGTTGTCTATATGGATCTTCAAGCTACCTTTATTGTTGATATATGGATCATTTTGCTGCTATTATTGTTTATTCATCATCTACCTCGATTGTTGCTGTGAAGTTGAATACTTGGACTCTATCTGGATTTATGACGTCTGCTACTGTGATGGATACTTTATGAAGAGGGAAGATGATGAAGACATTTTTTGCTGACTTTACATGGAGCTTCGTCTACTGGAGTTATTTCTTTGCTTGCTACTCTGCCTACCGGTCTTCTATCTGCCTATGTCGTCAACTTTTTACTGTTGTGCGCCAGCACTCTCTGGTATGTATGTGCCTTGTTTGCGCGTCGACTCTCTACTACTGTGTACCAGCACTCTCTGGCTCGTCCGTGTTCTGTTTCGCACATTGACCCATCCGTACTTTATTTGTACGTTGACCTCTACTGTCTGTGATCCAGCACTCTCTGGACTTTGTTGCCTGTGACCCAGCACTCTCTGGCTACTACGACAACGACGTTGATGAATACCTTGGTGCCTATCATCTATTATATCTTTTGCTCCAGATGATTGTGTTGCTGCTTATTTATGCTCCAGATGATCGAGAAGCTTCTGTGACCTACTTGTCTGCTTGCTTGGAGTATCTACTTGAGGGGGAGTTTCTGAGTGTTTGAGTGCTTTAATGTAATATTGAGGGGGAGAAAATTTTTATATGGGCTTGGTTTATCCTTTTATTTCTGTCTATTTGTTTTCTAGTTTGACTCTATCTGCAAGCTGATTTGGGATTCTCCCAATTTCAGCTTGAGGGGGAGTGTTAGAGAGTCTGTTTATTAGTTATTTATATTGTCCTTGTAATATGGGCCTCACTGTGTCTTGGCCCATTAGGGTTGTCTTATGTCATGTACGCTTCCCTGTTCTCCTATTTATAGGAGCAGGGTTTCTCCTATCTAATACAACGAGTTGCCTTCTTTTATTATTTAACAACAACCAAACATAGGATTGCAAGAAAATGCCAGAATCTTATCCTATCCTATGTGTAATACTGCAATCCAAGCGTGCCGTAAGTGGCAAGGCATCTGCGGAGGAGGGTCTTGCCCAACGCCTAAGCCTAATTTGCCGCCTTGTGTTGTTTTTGTGCACTTATGGCATATTAATGACTTCTAATAGTCTGTTTTCTTGTCGTAATGTTCAAAAGATATATTTTTCTCTACATTATGTACAAAATACCATTTTCTTTTAGAATTATCTATCTTAATACATATATCCTTATTTTCATACATTGCACCTCGCCACCTTCAATTTAATTTCTATTTTAGGGGTTATGTTAGTAAGGATAATCATTACTTTGCTATAGATAAATCTTTATTTATTGATTGATTATCTATATCTTACATTGTTTAAAATTATTCTCTTCTTGTTTTGCCAATGCTAATTAAATAACTTTACAAATGTGATTGGTTATTTTCTCTTATCATACAAGATACGTATATAAGAGGATTAACCACAAATTATATAAATTCCACCACATAATTCTTAAATATATGTATAGAAGGGAGGATGCTTATGAAAACATAATATACATGTAGTAAAATGCACTAAATCATGTGCCAAGGAATCAAGGCGCCCAGCCATGGCGCCTTCATCGCCTTACTTCCTTAACAAGTACGATATGGTGTAAATATAATTTTATCATGGGCTAGCTGGAAGGTCTAAGGTTCGACCTTTATGGGGAATAAATTATTATGGGAAAAAAATATACATTGTAGTTTGTGCCACCAGTCACTGTTCTAGCCCTTGATTTACCAACCCCCTCGTGTGAGCCTCTATGAGGTTATATGATCCTAAGGACAGTTCTTGCCCCTTTGGCTTCTCTCTTCGTAGTCCGTAAAGGTTTAGGGTTTAGGGTTTAGGCTAGCTGAAAGGTCTAATGCTCGACCTTTATGGTGCAAATTATTATGGGGAAAAAATGTGCATTGTGGTTTATGCCACCAATCATTGTTCTAGCTAGAACTAGGCTAGAATCAGTTCTATTAGAGCACAAATAGAACTCAACAGTTTATCATCTTGGATCAGCTATATATAAAATCCAACCGTAGGATCTTATTCTTCACCTCATGAATTAGTGACAAACTAATTTTCAACTCATTTGGATACTTTTAGGTCATCCATCTAATGTGTTCAAAACCCACATTTTAATAGTTTCAGGCCTTCAATTTTTTCTATGTTAAGATGCAAGGGCTATACTTATCTAAAGAGCTCAAATTTTTTAGTGTCTATCTCATTAGCATAGATATTTACTTTTTTCATTGAAACATAATCTTAATAATTATAGGTATGCACGCACGCACACACACTACACCGACACACGCACCCACACACAACACGCACGCACGCACACACACACACACATATATATATATATATCCACTTGTACATGTGGCTTTGGATCCACCTCGAGTTTGAGAATACCTCATTCCAATCAAACCCAATGGGCCAAACATCAAGACAAGTGCTTACCCATAATAATGTGTGGTTTGCATTAGGTACAACCCTACCGGCAAGGCTGTGGTGAAGTGAACACTGGACCCTGGTTCCACTTGGGAGGTCCAAGTCACGCACGTACCCACGCACGCACACACGCACGCGCACGCACCCACGCGCACACACGCACACTCACACGCACGCACACGCACACACACACATATATATATTATCCACTTGTACAAGTGGTTTCGGGTCCACCTCGAGTTTGAGATTACCTCATTCCAAACAAACCCAATGGGCCAAACATCAAGACAAGTGCCCACCCATAAAAATGTGTGGTTTGCATTAGGTACAACCCTACCGGCAAGGCTGTGGTGAAGTGATCACTGGACCCTGGTTCCACTTGGGAGGTCCAGGTTCAATTCTTTTAGGGGTAGGATATCATAGTTAGTGGTGTAGCTTATGCTATCAGTGCATTGCATTGGCCTTTGATTTACCTACCCCCTCCCCTCATGTTGAGCCTCCATGGGGTTATAGATTTAGGGAGAGTTTCTTCCCTGTTGGGCTTCCATATATGTAATGTAATTATCGTATATCCGTATTTGTGTCCACTAAAATACATTGCTGTTAAACTGAACCATAACCCCAACTCAGAAAATTCTGAAAAGTAACATGTGTAACGACATCCACCATAAAACATATACCGAGGCTTTTAGAAAGAAATATGAATCTGTCTGCATCACATAACGAAATAACTAGATGTTTTACTTGATGGTACCAAAATACTAGTTTAGCTAACTACATTCAGTGTGAACAACAAGATCAATTGATACCTTATCCTTTTGAAGTTTCCGAAGCTCTGCTTGTAATTCGTTAAGCCTTCTGAGGGATAAATCATTATCATCCATGTCATCTGGATGAGTTCGAGAAATGTCCACAGGACTGTTACCTCTGATTTCCACATTAATTTTCTCAATTTGTGATCTGGTCTCAGCAAATTGTTTCAGGCGTTCCACTTTTTCAGCTTTCAGTTCCTCTATAAGAGGAGTTAAGAAAGCCATCTGTTCTTTCAAAGACATTGATGTTTTGTCCGCCTGTAAATATGATAGTTCAGTACATAATACCTAAAAGAATATAAACTTGCAATGACTAGTTTGAAGAGTTGGCAAAATCCGAAATGAATTTATGAGTCCAGTATGACTGTCGCAGACTTTTAATATTAAGTTTTCATATTAAAAAAGTGGTCACTAGTCATAGCGTGTGCAAGTTTGGGTGAAGAACAGAACAAATGTCTAGAAACAGAAATAATAGAATAAAGATCAGATATACTTTGTTTAAAGTATTCTTTATGTAACCTATACAGGTGCTCTCATGCAGTTCCTAGCATCTACATAAATCTCTAATTTCATGATTAATTTGTGGACTTGAATGAATTACGAATCACTATACTCGCTACATATATAAGACCCTAATGTCTATATAATTGTTTATATTTGATATATAATTTGAGAGCTTAAATGATGAAGTAATCAACATTTGTGGATATTTCTTATTTTACTAGTTTACTGTTCCTTTTTCACATTAATCGCACTTTAAAAGGTTTTCAATCATTCTAAATTCTCAATCTCCTCACTTATTTAAAATTTACACACTTATCGGAATTTGAAACGTTTAGTTTCAGTCCTGCAGCCAAACCAATGCTGGGATCTGATTTTCGAATGTTACTATGAGTACTACAAAGCAAGAGATGATTTTCCCATCAATTGCTGTGAAGGCCAGTAGGACGATAGCTTTGGAATAATTGAATCTTACAGGGCCCTGTTTGGCTTCCGAACTAGCCAATTAGTTTTTAACTACCCTCTGCATTGCTATTTGTTGGTGGAAACAGGGTTATGATAGCTTTGGAATAATTAATTCTTATAGGCCCTTGTTTGGCCTCAGAACTAGCCAATTAGTTTCAAACTACCCTTTGCATTGCTATTTGTTGGTGGAAAAAGAGTTGTGTCCTGGAGGCCTTAGAGCTCGTCCACAGCAAGCAGTTACCAGATTTCAATTCATGTCCAACCAGGAATCGTAGTAATTCTGGAACAAGAGCTGATTCCACCAAACAATGAACTAGGAATCCATCAATCAATTCCTTTTATACCTAAGTCAAATTGGGTTGTAAAAAGAAAAAAATTGCTTTAAAACAATATAGTATTATTGTGTACGTCCAATGTGCATGTTTTATCATCTTAAGCCTTCTAACCATGGATAGTTTTTCTTATCAGAGAAAACTATATCCGAATCTCAACAGAGTGAAATATTATCTTCAAAATCACATTATTGTGTAACAGCAACTAAACAGCTTTTTATTAATTCTAAGACAGAGAAACAAGAATCTGAAACGAATTTTTCCGTGTTTCCCTTCCGCCATATATATTTTCAATATAGTATTAGGGATGTGAAGAAAAGAAACAAGATACCAGTCCTCTTCATCTTAAAGCCACCTCTACCATCTACCACCACAACCACCAGCATTCTGCTGCCTATTATCCCTTCCCAATAACTGAGTCATCCACCATCAGCACTTTTGATGCATATCATGTTGCAAAAATCAGACTCATTCATATAATTCAACTCTACTAGACAACATGGGTTTATATAGAAAACCATGGGAAACCCTCAATGGCTTGTTTCCACTCATTACCCTACTGAATTAAGAAACAAAAACTAATTAATTAATAACTTACAAGTAAATCCCTAATATTACATTGAGGTCTAGAAACAACTGTGTAATAAATCATACAACACATAAAATTATAGAACTAATTAGCCTAGTCGGATATGCTATTGTGCCTTTGAATCTGAGAGTGGAACTTGTCTTGCATTAGTCACTTCTGCTATGAATGATCTTGTATTGAGATCAAAAAAGTTGATGACACATGCCAACGCCATGTCTACACGCAAACAAAACCAGTTGGACGAACAACATGCCTCCGTTGTAAACAATCAATACAATGGTCGCCTTCACGTCACAAGTTGCATCCACGAGTGATGGGAAGAAGTGAAGAATGGATCTTGAAACGCTTGGATAAACTTGTGCTTTGCTAGTGATGGCGTGACTAGTGCTAGAGAAGCTGGAGCAGCATATGTATCGTTCTCTTTTTCTAGTATCAACTTTGGGCCAATGATAGATCAACAGGTTCCTTGGTGATGTGGAGAGGATGTCTCATTGTTGCGAACATCATGGTATAGGTCGTCCGTGCAAGTGGTCAAATGATGCATACATCTCTTATCACATGCCCTGAATTAGAGCTTCCAGGAAGTCAAACCGCTTGTCGCAGCTTGCCAGTCGCTCTTCTAGCTCGCAAGTCCGGCGTTGATTTCCTGGTTGTGCACCATGGTGTGCGTTTGTGAAGTTTAGGCGCAATCCGGAATTTCAAAATCCAAGACCACAGTGAGCGTAGATTTCACGGCAAACGAAGTCGAATCCATAAATGCAAGGACGTTTTTGACGGCTCTAGATATTAAGGTTGATGCACAAAGAAGGAAAATTCACCAAAATTGATTTGGAGGCACTATGAACATTACTCGTGGTTACCATTCATGTGAGCTATAACAACAATAAACTATTCATGGTGACCAGTAACTATTTTTCCCTTTTGGGGCTGAAACCCTAACAAAAAAGAGGGAAAAACAACATGCATTTCGTGGAGGAAAAAAGATCAAGAGGAACAAGATCCACAGGAAGGAGATAAATATTAGGAATGACGGAGGAAGAAGATGGAAAACACCAATTACATGTCGGCTGCTATGTGCAGCGTACGTGAGTAGGGTTAGAGCCTACACACTTGTATTTATACATTAGGGTAGAATACATGAGATACAAGAAGAGAAAACACATAAAAAATAACATTTTATAACAAAAATAGGTCAGCCGCCGGTTTACTGTTCCGCCGCTGTGCCGGTGTCGATACCATCGACTTGTGTCAATGGTATCGACGGAGTAGTCTCTTGTGCCTGAACCAATCTCGATACTATCGACATGTGTGTCGATAGTATCGACTGAGATGCAGCTTGCTCCATCATGAACCTGGACAGATCTCGATACCATCGACAGGATGTCGATGGTATCGACTTAGATACAGGTTGCTTCACACTCCCCCTCAAGCTGGAGTGTACACATTGTGAATGCCCAGCTTGCCACATAGATTCTGGAATATTGTTGGACCCAATGGCTTTGTTAAGATGTCAGCTAATTGATCCTCCGACTTGACATATGGTGTCACAATATTGCCATTCTTTATCTGATCTCTGATGAAGTGACAGTCAACTTCTATATGCTTTGTACGTTCATGAAAAACAGGATTCCTGGCGATATGTATAGCAGATTGATTGTCACACTTGAGTATCATGGGAGATTGAATCAAAATCTTCAACTCAAATAGGATAGATTTGACCCATTGTAATTCACAGCATGCATGTGCCATAGCACGGTACTCAGCTTCAGTACTGGATCGCGCTACCACATGTTGTTTCTTGCTTTTCCACGTGATCAGATGGTCACCAAGAAAGGTACAGTAACCAGAAGTAGATCTTCTATCAACTTGATTTCCAGCCCAATCTGCATCCGCATAACCTGTAAGAGCCAAAGGTGATGAGGAACTCTTTGGTTTATAGTAAGTGATCCCCTTTCCAAGAGCACTTTTCAGATATCTCAGAATCCTGCATACAGCTGTCCAATGTGACTGTCGTGGTGTGCACATATGTTGACTTACTACTCCAACAGCAAAAGAAATATCAGGTCTTGTGACAGTTATGTAAATCAACTTCCCAACTATTCTCCTGTAATGACCTGGATCTGAATATTCAGTATCATCGTCCACCTCCTTGATGTGATAATCCATAGGAGTGGATACGGGCTTAGAATCAGTCATACCCGTTTCCTGTAGCAAGTCAAGAACATACTTCCTCTGGGAGAGATTTATACCTGCATGGGATCTAAGAACCTCAATCCCTAGAAAGTATCTCAGCTTCCCCAGGTCCTTCGTGTGAAAGTGGTGTTGTAGTCCTTCCTTCACACGTGATATGCCTGTAGAATCGCTGCCAGTAATCACAATATCATCAACATAGACAGCAATAATGATGGACCCACCAGAAGAATTTGAATAAAATAGAGAGTGATCAGTCATGGAACGAGAGAAGCCCATCTGTAACACAACAGCACTGAACTTGTCAAACCAAGCTCGAGGAGATTGCTTTAACCCATAGATAGCCTTCTTCAATTTGCAGACTTTCTGACACTCCCCCTGAGCAACAAAACCTGGTGGTTGCTCCATGTACACCTCTTCTTGAAGATCTCCATGAAGAAAGGCATTCTTGACATCCAGCTGGAACAGGGGCCAATCAAAGGTAGTAGCTAGAGATATAAGGATCCGCACAGAATTGAGACGAGCAACTGGAGAAAAGGTCTCAAAGAAGTCCACTCCATATGTCTGTGTGTAGCCTTTAGCTACCAATCTGGCCTTCAACCGCTCAATCGATCCATCAGGGTTGTGTTTGACTGTAAAGACCCATCTACAGCCCACAACTTTCTTTCCCGCAAGTAAAGTAACAAGATCCCATGTGCCATTGTCAATTAGAGCTGAGATTTCCACCTGCATTGCCTGCTGCCACCCACTGTCCTTCAAAGCCTCGAAGTGGTTTCTTGGTATCTTAATGGAGTCCATCCCAACAGCAAATGCACGAGCCTGTGTAGATAAGTGCGACAAACAACAGACATTTGATATGGGATGTCTAATAGTACAGGAACGTATACCTTTCCGGACAGCAATAGGAAGATCAAGGTCAGAAGCTTCTACAGGAATCTCTTGAGTAGAAGATGGCGAAGGAGGCTCATGGACTTGTGCCGCTACCTCATCTGGATCCTGTCTACCTCGCCTGTGATAAACCTGGTTATAGGGTTGAATGGTAGGTGGATCATGCGGTATGTCCTCAACAGTGATAGGTGGCACTCTCTCACTTGAAATTGCGGGTGGCACTCCCTCACTCAATTGCTCCCCCTTGCTCATAGAATTTGCAAAATATGGACTGGTTTCATGAAAGGTGACATCCTTAGAAACAAACATACGACGCAAACTCGGGCAATAACACTTGTAACCTTTACTCGTACCAGAGTAACCAAGAAACAAGGTTTTCAAGGACCTAGGAGAGAGTTTGTCTTGTTTGGGATCAAAATTATGAACGAAGGATGTACAACCAAAAACCCGAAGCGGAACATGAAACGGTTTATCCATAGGGCGTAAGACAGAGAAGGGAGTGCGTCCATGCAAAACCGAAGAGGGCTGCCGATTAATCAAAAAACAGGCAGTGAGAAGAGCTTCAGACCAGAAACGTTTAGGCACATTTGATTCAAACATGATAGACCTAGTGATATCCAAAAGATGGCGATTCTTTCTCTCAGCAACGCCATTTTGCATAGGAGTGTGAGGGCAAGAGGTGTGATGAATCATACCAACCGAACTG
Organism: Alisma plantago-aquatica; assembly: GCA_963693085.1. Lineage (NCBI taxonomy): Eukaryota > Viridiplantae > Streptophyta > Magnoliopsida > Alismatales > Alismataceae > Alisma > Alisma plantago-aquatica. The sequence goes on along the minus strand of OY856409.1, from coordinate 968,999,652 downwards.
CAAAACTCATTCATCGCTTTCTGAACATACTCAAGGGCATTATCAGATTGAAAAATTTTGATATTGCAGTTAAATTGAACCTAAATTTGTTTATGAAAATGTTTGATAATGGAAAGCACAGATTCACGGCTTTTCAATAGATAAATCCATGTCATGCGAGAGTAATCGTCCACAAAGGAAATGAAATAGCTAAAACCATTATAACTCTGGTTTTTAACAGGACCCCATACATCACTATGGACTAACTCAAACGGGCTAGAAGCCCGATTATTGACACGAACAGGGTATGATAACCGATGATGTTTGCCTAACTGACATGACTGACACTCTAAAGAGGACACATGAGCTAGATCTGGTTCCAACTTCTTCAAGCTTTCTAAGGATGGATGTCCATATCTGCAATGCCACAGCAAGGGGGAACCACTCAGCATGGCGGAGGAAACTGGAGCAGGAGGTGGATGGCGAGGTAGATAATCACCAGGAAAGAGGTAGAGATCACCTTTCCTAGGCCCCCCACCAATCATCTTCAAACTCTTGAGATCCTGTAAAACAAAACAAGAGGGCCCGAAAGTTACTGTGCAGTTTACAGTGTCAATCAACTTGGCAACAGAAAGCAAATTGAATGGAAATTCAGGTACAAAATGGACAGATTTCAAATCAATATCTGGTGTAAGGGACACAGAACCACTAGCTACCACCTTCCTCACAGAACCATCCGCCAAAGTAACAGATGGGTGAGGAATATATGAGTCAAGTGTGCGGAGCAATCGCCTCATACCAGTCATGTGCTGGGAGGCACCAGAGTCAACCACCCAGGGAGTTGCGGATCCGGAAGCCATAAAAGATGTAGCCTGATTACCCGTTGTAGATGCAAGATGTGCTGTAGAAGCAGATGAGGCGCCCATATTCAAATGTTGAGTTTCCTGAATGAATCTGTCATATTCCTCCTGAGTAAGTGTGATGCCAGAGGAACTCGAGCTCGTAGTAGTAGAGTCGGAAGTAGCACAATTGGCAGCTCCAACAGGTGGGGCTGCAGGTCTCCCATGTTTCTTCTAGCATTTCTCGACAGAGTGCCCAGGTTTGTCACAGAAAGTACATCTAGGACGAGTCCCACGTCCTCTGCCCAAGCCAGGTCTGTCAGATGAAGTAGGTGCAGGTCGTCCTCCACGAACTGCTGCAGCAATGGAGGCATGAGAATCTCCAGAAGGAACAATAGGAGTAGGACCAACAGACTCAAAGGTGGACTGCTGAATCCTAGAGAAGGCTTCTGCAAGGCTCGGTAATTTATCAGACGCAAGTATCACACTTCTTGCTGAACCAAATGAGGAGCTAAGGCCAGATAGAAATTTAGCAGTGACAAGATCATCTCTATCCTTAATCTGCTCAGCAACCTTCACTGGATGATAGTAGCTCAATTCCTGAGAGATAGCTTGAATCACACCGAAATACTCTTCAAGTGGTCTATCACCTTGTTTCTCTGCAAACAGACGATCATAGATCATAAACTGGCGAAGAGCATTCTTCTCTTGAGCATAGTGTTGCTTGACGGCATCCCAAATCTCCTTAGCGGTGGAGTAGAACATGAACCTAGAAGCAATAGAAGGTTCCATGCTACCCCATAGCCAAGTCTTCACTAGGCTGTCAAGACGTTTCCACTCGGCATAGTCTTGGTCAGTGCTAGTGAGAGGTGCAGAATCAACGAACTTTGCTCGATCGCGCGATTCCAAGACAGTATGAACCGCATTCATCTATAGCAAAAAATTCTTCCCATTGAGCTTGATAGGAATAGGCGAGACCTCATAATAGGTCTTGTTCTCCATGATGCAACTGGGATATGTGTGACGGAGTGATACACGTCACAAAGAAGGCTGAGTGGACGGATAGATACGCGTCCCGTGACGGAGAGATACACGTCACAGCTGAAACAAGATAGAGGATGCGTTACTGACGCATCAACAGCCTTCAAGAGAGAGGTTCCTAATCACACATGAAGGAGATGTGATTAGGAAGGCACTTTGGAAGAGGCGAGACCTCCGGTTTGGGCTTTAGATGGCTGTTTGATCAACCGGAGATCTTCAAAAGAAGGGTAGGCGGCGCTTGGAGTAGAGGCGATGGACCGGTCGAAGTTACCGCTCTGATACCATATTAGGAATGACGGAGGAAGAAGATGGAAAACACCAATTACATGTCGGCTGCTATGTGCAGCGTACGTGAGTAGGGTTAGAGCCTACACACTTGTATTTATACATTAGGGTAGAATACATGAGATACAAGAAGAGAAAACACATAAAAAATAACATTTTATAACAAAAATAGGTCAGCCGCCGGTTTACTGTTCCGCCGCTGTGCCGGTGTCGATACCATCGATTTGTGTCGATGGTATCGACGGAGTAGTCTCTTGTGCCTGAACCAATCTCGATACTATCGACATGTGTGTCGATAGTATCGACTGAGATGCAGCTTGCTCCATCATGAACCTGGACAGATCTCGATACCATCGACAGGATGTCGATGGTATCGACTTAGATACAGGTTGCTTCACAATAAACATTAATGTGGTGTATTGTTCACGTGAACAGTAGCTCATATTTTTTTCTGGATGGGATTGAACCTAACCTAGGGTTTGGATCCATGGATGGTGGTGAGTGCTCCTAGACCTAGGGTTTTGGAGACCAACAGATAGAGGATAGGTGGGTTGGGCAGCACTTGGGGCTTTGGGTGTCTCTCGAGGGTCCTGAGATCTAGACATAGGGTTTAGATTACATGCTATGATACCAATTGATGAAAACCACGTTATGAAAATTGAGTTGAGCATAGTAAAAAGAAGAGTAGGCAGGTCTAAGAGTGCAATATTGACATTTCAAAGGCCACCAATTTGAAGTGATGCTATTGAGTTGAGCATAGGAAAAAGAAGAGTAGGCAGGTCTAAGTTAATTGGAAAGAGCTTATAAGGAGAAATTTGAATCTTTACATCTTTATGTGAATCTGACCCATAAAAGAGTTCATTAGAAAAGAAGGATCTATGTCAAAGGACCCAACATGGTTGAGATTGAGGCTTAGATGATGGTGGTGGTGGTGGTGGTGGTGGTGATGATGATAATGATGATAGTTACACAACATTATGGTTACATGACCACATTCGCTATTTCTCCAAGTAAATAACTTCCTACTAACTCTCCTTCACAGTAAACTCTAGAGGCAACAATCACCTTAGAAAACATGCTCTTCAAAAAATAAGTGGACGTTTTACCAAGTACATGACTCTGATCAGTGGTCAAAACCTCCTATTGGCAATAACTATCATAGCATCTCCTTTGTGAAGGTAAGAAGTTATTTGCCCTGATGAGGAGGTTGAGCATCCCTCCCACGCTCCTAGTGACATCATGAACCACGAGGTTATAAGGATGTCTGCAATAATCAGGTTTATCCTTTTTCACTTCTCCATCTTCCTTCCCCATAATATCCTCTTCTTACTCAACTTCCTCTCCATTCTCCAATCTTGTCGAGCATTGCTCCTAATGCTCCCAATGACATCATGACCCCAAAAGGAACCCTAGAAACTCAAGAAAATAAAAATCAGCCAATTAGACACAAGTTATTTAAGAGGAATCCCCCTCCTTTATATAGGAGAAGGGGGAAGCGTACAGACTTTAGACTAAACCCTAATGGGCCAAGACACTTGGGCCCATATACAATTAGACACAAGTTACTTAATTACCTAAATTAACTAGACTCTCTAATAGTTATAATCCTCAACAATGGGGAGAAGGGAGCCAATATGTTATTGTTTTTTGAAACACAATTATAACACAATTGAGTATAAGATGAGATCAATTTCTACATAGGAGTAAACTAGAGAAAATTGAAAAATAGATGAAGAAAGAAATTGTAAGCAAAAGGAACATGTTCAAGCTAAGGATAGGAAAAAAACCTTAAGCCATTGTTATGCATGCCACAACCACACAAGTCCTAAGGAACATGTGGCATCAAAGGGGGAGGGAACTAGGGTAATGGCCAAGGGCTTTTCCCACACCAGCCCTAATCCCTCTTTTAGTTGAGGATCAATAGTTTTATAAATAGGTAAGCAAGGGGGCACATGCAATTGGAGTTGTCATTTGAAGCAATAAGCCAAGAGCTAGGGGGGAAGCTCATGGTTGTGTCCATGGGGCCATGCCAAAAAGGCGGGTTGGCAAGGCCTTCTTGGCCTCAAGTAGACAACAGCGCCAGCCCTTAGGACAACATCAACATGAGACAGTTAAGATGACTTGGCTAGGCACCCGCTACAGTGATGACCAACGATGCTTGGATTCTAGCTTCTGCTTCTTTGCTATGCCAAACCACACAGACAAAACCACCACATGGTAGAACCGCTTGGGCGGGGACAATGGGTAGCAACTAGGCACACATCGACCCTTCCGAGAATGGACCATAAAAACAACCAACATCACTGCTAAACAGGGTAGGCAACCAACGAGGAAAATACGTAGCAACAAGGCAATATCATCCCTTCTAAAGAATGGAGCATAGGACAACATTAGTGCTAAATAGAAAGTGTCAGTTGGCAACCATGAAGAGAGGAAGGCGGTTGTTGACGGACGGACACTTCTCTCCTATTTTTAGAGTTAGATCTCAACCCACCCTAGTCCTGTATGAAATAACAAGACAATTGAAAAAAAACATTTTAGCTTATTGAAATTCTACTCTTTTACATATAGGAGGGAACCACAAATTTTAGGCCCAAATAACTAATATGTCACACACGTAGGACCATAATACTTGACTCAAATAACTAATCGTGTAATATGTTTTCCAAAACTAAAAAATGGTCCACTATCAAACTAAGAAACTTCAAATTAGTTCATCATCATGCAACATGGGAGTCGTGCTTTCCTTTTACTTGCTCACACTCGAATATATTGGGAAAATCTATAGCATTTGGCGACATTGGCCCTTCGACTCGTATTTGTGCCACATTGTGCACACTATATTGTTTGAATGTTTGCACTTTTTGCATTTTTGTCTATGAACATTCTGATGACTCTAGACTTCATAGTGGTATGCTTTGATAGTGATTATGATGATGAATACTATATGTTGCAACCAACAACTAATATATTGGTTGCTCTAATGCAATACTCAAGAAGCTCATCTCTCACCTTCCTACTTTTTCAATCAATTGTTTTATGTGGGTATTTGTTACGGGAGATTCGTCTTACAAGGGTGTGGCTTTACATGCTTTTATGGGGTCCTGTCTAACATGTGATTTGACTTTTGATTAAGCGTGTATGTTCAAGTTGAGCATGTGAGATTCTATTGCCCCAACTTGACATGGATTAGATATGTTGTTGAGTCAATATTTGTTTGTGCATGCTAACGTGAAGTATTGTAATAAGTTGTCCTATAGTATCATTCAATTAGTTAACCACTTAACCCTAATTAGAGGATTCTATCTATAATCATTCCACCTCAATGCTATGATGAATACTACCAATTGCAACATGTTCTTCTCCCAGTACAGTTGCTCTAGATGCACTAATCAAGAGGCTCATCTATCAATATCCAACTTAATTATTTGAATATAAGTATTTTTTTACAGAGGATTCATGTTTCAAGGGATGGGGCTTTGCATCTTTGTATGGGGTTGCCTTTATATCATGGCTTTAAGGATGCTTGTATTTTCAAGATAAGCACAAGGAGATTTATGTTGTGTTTGGCAACATGGCGGCTTCTATTGTTGATGCTCAATTGCTAGCTGGGTCATCGGGTCTTTTTGGCGTGATGGGAATTCTAAGATATTGGTCGCTCGTCACAATTCAGATGATAGGAAAATACAATGATAGTTCATCGTTGTTTAGTTACAGCGGATGAATGTTGCCCGGGATAGTAAATAATAATCAATGTTGCTTGGCTACTCCATAACGCATTGTCGAACACAACATTACCCAAAATTTGGCCTTTTTTGCTTAAAATATCGATTTCGACACCAACGGATATGAAACTGTGGGAGCATATCGATAGGGTGGCGGATTTCGATATCACTGATGAGTATACCACCAAAGACAACCAGATTTTGCCAAATGTTGCCAAATTTCACCATATACCGCCAAATTTCAACAAGATTTACTGGTATGCAGACACAAATTTTTGTGTGAGAGCTTGTTATTGTTGTTAAAGAGGAGAAATGGGAAAGGCAAGGGGGATTTTTGGCAATTGAAACTCGAATACTTGTAAGAAAAGTCTTCAATTTTTTACAAAAAGTCAATTTAATTTGATAGGCTGCCAAATGTTCATCATGATTAATGCGTTGGTAGTCGATTTTTCACTATTTATCCCACCTTTTTGCGATTATATTTTCATGATACTTTGTGACTTTTCACGATATTTCACGACTTTTCTCTTTCAAGTTGTTGCTCTTTTATTTACAAAACCATGTACAACGAACTCATGATAAACACGCTTTCAAAAAAACTCATGATAAACACGAAACCCCCAACTCCCACTCTCCTGACAATCCATGTTGCATCATCGTCCTTTTCTCCCTTCCTCACCTTCTTCTCTAATGTTGTGTCCACATCATCAACTTAATATTCTTCTCTGCCAATCAACAAGCATGCAATTCTCTTCCTAATTTTCATTTTTTTTCTTATTTACCTCTTATTTGTCATTATCATTACCACAAATGCTCAATGTTTTATAAATCAATTTGTTGTTTCACATGCTTGTCTCAATTTGTTATATGCATCGCTATTGTTCAACTTTTCTTTAATTTTTTTCCTACTTCAAATCAAAGATTGTATGTCTAGTGACCTCAATAGTTACATGTATCATCATCATCATCATCATCATCATCATCTAAGCCTCAGTCCCAACTATGTTGGGGTCGGCTACATGTATCCTTCGTTTCCATTCAGCTCTATCATGGGCCATATTCTGGTTGAGATGTAGAGATTCAAAATCTCTCCTTATAAGCTCATCCCATGTTAATTTAGGTCTTCCTCCTCTTCTATTTATTGTGCTTGACTCAATAGCATTGTTTCGTATTGGCACATTAGTCGGTCTGCGTTGCACATGTCCGTACCATCTGAGTCGGCCCTCGCGCAACTTGTCCTCAATACTCGCCACTTCCACTTTATTCCTGATATAATCATTTCTCAAGCGATCTTTTCTTGTCTTCCCACACATCCATCTCAGCATACGCATTTCAGCCACTTTCATCTTGTTGAGACCTTGTTTCTTCACCGCCCAACATTCACTCCCATAGTGCATGGTTGGCCGTATAGTTGTTCTATAAAACTTACTTTTTAAACTGAGAGGGATCTTCCGATCACATAATACTCCAGTTGCACTCCTCCATTTCAACCATCCTGCAGTGATCATGTGACAAACGTCATTTTGGACATCCCCATCTATTTGAATAATAGAACCCAAGTAACGAAATTTATCACAATTTGGTATATCTACTTCGTCCAACTTGGCTCCATCATTCACACTACGAGATTGGCTGAAATGGCAATGCATATACTCAGTTTTGCTCCTACTAATCATCAATCCATTTGATTCCAATTCCTCTCTCCACCGTTCAACTTTATCATTTAATCCATCTTTACTTTCGTCAATCAAAACAATATCATCAGCAAATAACATACACCAAGGAATACTATCTTGAACATTCTTTGTAACGTCCAAGGATTCGAGTCCTCAGATAAAAAGATCTTATAAGGAATGATTGAACTACCCATATCACCAAGGTGCACCTCCTTTTCTGGGAGCTCATCACTAAAGAACTCCATAGTTAAGCGTGCTCAACTTGGAGTAGTACTAGGATGGGTGACCAGTCGGGAAGTTGACACTGGCTTGCGTGTGAGTGAGGAAAAAGTGAGCAGTTAAGGCTAGTGGTGGTCTGTGGGGCCAGTCGTCATTCCTGAAACTCTACTAGAGCCTTAGGCAGTGGGCCCGGGCTTTACAAATGGTATCAGAGCCATAACTCTTCCAGTAGGTGGGGCCCGCATGGGCATGGGCATGTGGCATGCCAGTCCCGGCATGTTGGAAAGGGATGTCCATGGTTGACGTAGCCACCCTTGCAGTGTTGGTATTCTGTGATCGGGAGCTGGGTGTCCATGGACCATTCTAGGTCTACACTAAAATGGGAAAGTATTATGAGGCCATATAGTTGAGCCTTGACGAGGATGTCAAGAGTTTAAGTGGGGGAGATTGTAACGTCCAAGGATTTGAGTCCTCGGATAAAAAGATCTTATAAGGAATGATTGGACTATCCATATCACCAAGGTGCGCCTCCTTTTCCGGGAGCCCATTACTAAAGAACTCCATAGTTAAGTGTGCTCAGCTTAGAGTAGTACTAGGATGGGTGACCAGTCGAGAAGTTGACCCCGACTTGCGTGTGAGGAAAAAGTGCGCAGTTAAGGCTAGTGGTGGTCTGTGGGGCCAGTCGTCATTCCTGAAACTCTACTAGAGCCTTGGGCAGTGGGCCCGGGCTTTACATTCTTTGTTAGCTCATCCATAACAAGAACGAACAGATATGGGCTGAGTGTGGATCCTTGGTGTACCTCAACTGTGATAGGAAAAGTTGGTGTCTCTCCTCCAGGAGTCTTCACACTTGCAGTAGAGCTATCATACATGTCTTTGATCAAGTCAACGTATTTGATTGGCACACCCTTTTTCTTTAAAACCATCCACAACACTTCTCTGGGTACTCGATCATAAGCCTTTTCCAAATCAATAAACACCATATGGAGATCTCTTTTGCTTTCTCTATACTTCTCCATAAGCCTCCTTATCAGAAAAATAGCAAAACCAAATTGGTTGTTTGATATCTGCGTTATAGATCTTAGCCTCTACTCAATAATCCTCTCCCAAAGCTTCGTTGTGTGACTCATCAACTTGATACCTCTGTAGTTTGTGCAGCTCTGAATATCACCTTTGTTCTTGTAGATGGGGACTATGGTACTATTTCTCCACTCAATAGTTACATGTATGTGACATATATATATAGAGAGAGAGAGAGAAAGACTCAGACTAGAATACACTCGAGTGTACAGATCGCACGAATACACTCAAGTGTGTTTGCATATCAAGACTATTTCTTGCAAAATGTAAACCATTAACCTTCACTGTCATACTATAACTAGGCTACATACAAATTTTGAGCCCATTTGAATGAGTGTAAGTTACTCATCCAAGGGCAACAAAATCAACGCGCGAAACTAATTTACAATCTATAATTTTTGCGGTCTTTATAACATGACTTATAAATGTCCAAATGTGCTCAAATTTTGCATATGAGCTATTCACAAGATGTTTAAGAAGATCAACGGATTAGATTTTTGAAAAAAATATTGCATCATGAAAAACTACTTGAGTGTATTCTACTCCGAGTGTATTCTACTCCGAATACACTCGAGTGGATTCTAGTCTGACTCTCTCTCTCTCTCTCTCTGTATATATATATATATATACACACACACAACTAGTTTCCAGATTATTTCTGAATGGTTGACTGAACTTTGACCAAAAGTTACCATTTTTCCCCCTAATTTTACTGGTTTCTTTCGAATTATATGTTCTAGCATTTTCTCTTATTACACCCAGTGCATCTTAATTAAATTTTACTTAATCCAAAAAAACTTAAAATAGGAACGATCCCTCAATCTACTTTATATTTTTTCCTAATTGTATGTAATCATGTCTCTACAACATTATAATCAAAATATCTACTCAAATACTCCATTCAATGAGTATAATATAGTTATTTGCAATCATTTTAGTAGTATGCTAATTATTATACATATAATCTTATTATTAGTATTTTTAGCATACATAGGAAGAAAATGTACTAGTTTGCACATTGACACAAACAATTTATTGTGAAAAAGTATAGACTTTGTAATTTGCTAATCTTATAATATAGTTATGCATTGCACTTGTTGCCCATATCCAACAACATGCATATGGCTGACACATAACTATGTTTCTTATATAATCCCCTCTCCTGAACATGCATATAGTCGACATGGTAACTACATTTTTTATATTTATCCCACTAATGTGAATGGGCCATTGGGGGGTTTACTATTGTGTATCAAGATAGTATGGTAATAAATGATGGCAGAGAAAGACGGTATCACATTAGAGAAGTTGCCCAACTTATTTTTACTATTGCTTCACTCCAACATGACAAATTTTTTGTCGGTATATTGGTAGATGTATGTTGTCTTGACATGTTGAAGGGGTTGATTCCTATACTATCTCCCAACCAACAGTTCCTTCAAGATAAAAATTCCTCATAGATGAGTTGCATTGAACTTAATTCCTTTAGGTTTGTCGATTTCTTGCCATCTTTCCATTCTATGAAGTGGGGCATGTCTCTATCTCGCAATGGAATATATCGATGAATTTACTTGTCCTTATTCTTCTAGCAGCATTCTCAATCAATTATGTTAACAATAAATGTGTGATCGTGCAAACTCTGGAACTGCATGACTAATATGGGCATAGCAGTTTAGCTTCCAACTGTTCTATAATGTTCTTCTAGTTATAATACCATTTAGAACCTAATCATACATCATTAGAGAAACAACTATATAAATTTAAACTACAATTCTGCAAAGAAAAGCAGGGACAACCTAGGCGCTCACCTAGGCTTTGGATGCATTGACATCCCGAAAACAACAACCTAAATTCAGACTAAATAGGACTGCAACTGCAAAAACTATGCAGATAATGGAAAGAAAAGCTTTACGTTTATGCTCCTTCATTACAAATACGGTGAGTCCTTAGGAAAAAAAAGAGATACATAAAAGAAATGCATGCGGGCAACAGTTACCTGTGTATGCGTGGTGTGCTCGCCAAGGGAGGCCCTTAAAGCGGCCAACTCGGCTTCCTTAGCTGCAACAGTTTGGTGCAGACGTGCCTTGGACTTGCTGGCCTCATCGACCTTCTTTTTGTATACTTGCATGCACTCCTTCTCTAGCTCAAAGAACATAACATCCTTCTCAGCCTCCGTCTCCCCAATCTCTGTCCATATTACCTGTTCCCATACAAAAATCCCCATTTCAGTTGAGGTTGGCGTCATGATTGGCATGTTCATCAAGCCATCCCATTGGACAGGACACGGTATTATGATGTAAACACATTTTGCATATTAAGAGAGCGGACATCAGGGCAGTGTTTGGTAACACCGCTAAGATCTCAAAGTCATGGTTCTGAATTCCATTGCTAGCCAGTGTTTAGGGGGACAGGGAGATTCTAGCAGCGGGATAACTGCACGGGTCCTAGCTCGTGGGAATTAGGCATCACCTACTTACTATGATGCGAGACAAAACTGAATGATTTCAATTGGTAATTCAAAGTTGGGTGTTGTTTTTACTGTTGACCCTATTCATATCCTAGAGGCTAGACCCCTAGTGAAAAAACAAAAAGAATTCTACCTTGAATAAGCCTTTCTGGGTCCAATCAAGTATGTGATATAAAAAATTCCCGACACTGAGACATCAACCATCTAGAAAGAATGAACAAAAGCCCACAGGAGGAGGTAAACTCCTAAAAGGGACCAAACACATGAGCCGTTCAACCATCTACTCAGCAGACCTAATTAATGCTTCTGTGATGTCTGAATATATCCAACCGTCGTCATGTTGTACTTGAGACAGCCTGTTAAATTGCTGGCAATACCCACATCGCCATATGTGTAACTCAGCTAAATTAATAACGAAACCTAAAGAAGCGAAAAAGATGATGCATGCCGGAATTGAAGAACGGAGGGGGAGTGGGAATCAGACACGAAAACTGGAAGCAATCCCTAGTAACAAGCCCAAACGAGAATTCGAAGACGTCGAAGCGGGTACATGAAAGGCGGAAAAATACTGCGCACGGACCTCGAGTTCCCTGAGCAAGGCTTCACAGCTGGTCTCGGACCCGACGAGACCGCCGACTCTACTCTTCCTCAAGCAGCCGGCAACACCAACCATGTCTCCCAAACTTCCCGTGTCGCCACTGAACTCCTCGAAGGCGTACAAATTGACAAAATCCAAGCGCAGGCCGGAGGAGGGCGGGAAAGGAACCACACAGATCAAGAGAGATGTGCGGCGGGAAGCAAAGGTGGCGGGGAGACGGGGATAGGAGGAAGAAGAAGCCGCTTTTGGTCAAGAAGGGTCTGCATTTTCGCCAAATCTGGGCTTTGCTTTCTTCTTTCTTTTGTTTTCTTTTTTTCTCGCTTTTGCTGTTTGATCCAACTCCACAGGTGTTGCCTTTTTCCTTTCCTTGGACAGAACAGAAGACGGGGTGCGGGAGATGACAGAACAGAAAAGGGAGGTTGTGTTGGAGGAAGGAAAAGGAAGAGAGTTGGTGGGGAGAGTGAAACAGCGCAGCAGCAGCGGGGGAGAAGAGTAAGGAGGAACCGAGGCAGGTAGGAAAGTTTACTGGTGGAAGGCGGGACCTTGTGCGGGTTTTGTTGCCCAGTAGAGTAGAAGAGGTAGCCAGAAAGGAAGCGCAGAGAGATAGAGAGAGAGAGAGAGAAAGAGAGAGTGGGTGAGGAGGAGTGAGAGAGAGAATGGGAGGAAAGGGGAAAGAACTACGGGATGGATGGTGTTTGGAGGAGTGGGTTTGAAGGTCTGAGAGCAGTGAAGAAGATGGGAAGAGAGAGAGAGATGGGAGAGAGTGAGGAGAACTGAACTACTGAAGTGGGCATGGCATTCAGGAGAAGTTAACAACATTTTTTATTTGCTAAAAACTTATTTCAACAATATTATTTATCAAAAATATAGTATAATAATATTAATCGTTGTACTGAACTGAGGCTACTTTTTTTTTTGCTTTGCAGGTTCACTCCCCGGCTTCCCCAAAAATACGGCCTTTGGAGGTACATTACCTGACATGTGTTGTTTGACAGGCGGGAATCTCCATCCGGAGGGGCAGCAAAACAGGATAAGATTCCATTAAATTCCCTTATTAGATGCAGTAAAACAGAACAGAAAGGTGGGAAGCAGGAGAAACAGAAAGCTAACCTTTTTATCTAATCACCCCTTCATTGCAGGGTGAATACTCTTGTTTGTCTGCATTGATCGGCAGCTGGAAGCCACTTGTGCTGAACAGAGGGGACAGGACACCCACACTGGGAAAGTTAATTAACAGCAGGAGAGATGGGAGGGGGACCAGAAGGGGCAATTCCTACTGTTTGAGTGACAGTTGAAACAAGTTACAGGTGAAATCAGGAACCAGTTTTATGGTAGCTAATGGCAGTGAATGGTTAACGTATTCACTGCGATTCATTTCCAAGGGGGTCCAGGGTATTAAAAACCTCATCTTTCTTGTCTTTTTGGTCTCCCCTACTCGGCAAGCGTTTTTTGTTCTTCAGGGGCAAAAAGAGGAGGCCATTATGGCATGGAATGTAACAACTAACTCCTCGTTGAGCTTTCCCCGTGAGGAAGGCAAGGCAACCACCGTGATAAAGCCCTAAGGCGGACCACGTTCTTGTCTGTCGGGTGTAATGAATGGAAGCCTCTGGGCAGGGAATTGGAGCAGGGGGTAATGTTGGGATGCTTTTGGGGCATGCGTGGCAATAAATTTGTTGCGAGTAAGTGGTCGAGTTGATGTTAGAGGACCGTTTTCAAGGTTTTTGATTCTTTAGTTTTGATTGAATGCGGGTAGATATGGTTGGGTTTGGTGAGATAAGAACAATCCCTCCTCCACTTCCCCCCACCCCCACGAACCAACTCAATCCTAACTCTGAATTTATTGGCAGCTTCTGTTAATCTGTCCTTTGCTTGCTCTGAATGCATCAACTGAGCGCCGGCATGCACAGGAAAAGAAGATTACAACATCCTAATGATTGATGGAGTGTGACATGAACTTGGGCGATTCTGCCTTCTAACTCTTGTCTATATAGTCTTCTTCAATAGTTTTCTTCTAAGTTCTAACTGTAAATCCAGGAGAAACTTGTAACAACCTAATGATTACTCAAGTCTAACTCCGAATTCAATAGATTTTCTTCTCCACCCTGTCACCCCCACTCTTCTTTTCATTCTGTTACACCGTCATGAATCTATCCAATGCCATCCATCTGACACAAAGCTTGGCGTAACGGCGAGGTGTACCAACCAGATTGTCAAATAGGAGGAGGGAAGGTAGGAGTTTTGCCATGCTGTTCTCCCTTGCAGCCGAAGCAGCATCAGCACAGGCATATGGGGAGGGAATCCAACCAACTTCCAGCAAGACTCACTGGAGTCGAATCGTGGGGGTGCAATGATAGCTTAACCCTATAGACAAGAGATCAAGTGCGGTATGATGCAAGCACTAAAGCATCTGTCGTTTGATTTTCTTTATTGGATTGGTAGATAATCCAAAGAAGGGTGTGGTGGGGGGCAGTGACAATGGAGCATTGCCGGGGGAGGATAGCTGGATTGGATGCTGACATGGTTTGGGTCTACCACTGGAGTTAAAATAGTCCCCATTCGAAACTTCCGCCTCGTAGTGATCGTACAACTATTGTTGAAAAAAGGGGCGGATTGCTCGCTAATTGGCATTGATTTTGATGAGCTGTTAGCTGCTTTCCGACGTTGTAGGGTCTTGTTTGAATTTTTAATTGATTTAAGATTTAAGATAATGACCTTTGTCCACGACCGTCTTTTTAAGTGGGGCAACACCGTTTGGACAGTAACAACCACTAGTAATTACTTGCATAGCGAAGGGCATAGAATGTTTTTTTTTTTTTGAGAGGGCGAAGGGCATAGAATGTTATTTGCTTTTTAAAAGCTTTTTAAAGAGGGACTCAACGCGAAGACTTCTTAGGAGGTCACTCAATCTAGTACTGCTCTTGTCCGATGTTTTTGCTTAATTTTAGGATTTTTTGATCCCATGTGTAGACTAAGTAGCTTACACCTCATGTTAGATTAAAATCGCATATCACGACTATCTAATCTGAACCAACTGATTTAATTGCATGTATACATATCTAAAGATAATTAAAGTTAGTGTACACCGCATTCACGGTGGGAATCACAAATCTAAACTCGTTTGCTTAACATTATGAGAGAAATTGTGATTGGGTATATGAGAGGTAGTCAATATGATGAGGTGGAGAAAAGAACGAAAACAAACTTATTTCTCCAACCCCTCCTTGAAGAATCTTGAGAGCCAACAATATTAACACAATAGTTCATCCTGAATCAAACCACACCTCGTTCATCTGACATTATTGAACAGTTCGCAATATATCTCAAGAAGACCAAGTGCCTCAACCCCACAATCGACTTATATGTTGAACCATCTTGATTGCATGAAGCTACCATCAACCCATCTATGTATATCTTGGGCAATCCCATTTCCACCTTAATTACAACCCTCAACCGTGAACCACCATTGATAGCCAATGCCAACTCAGTTCATCAATAAGCAACCTTTATCTTTGTTGTGCTCCTCAATCGTTTGGAGGCCACGGGTTCATAATCTTGGTGATACTTTGTCACCTTAACAAGTAAGACTTCTCTATTCTATTGTTACATATTACCTATTATCTATTTGGCAATCTACATGCGTATTAAACCCAAGCAACATTTAGAACACTAGCCACCCACGACCAACTATCCATCTAGCTAACCATGTGTGGTTTCAATTCACCTTAGTTGGAAACCTCAACCGTGAACCCTCACTAACAAAGAACGCCAACTCGATTCATCAATCAACTTATTTTGTGTACAATGAATACTCATTCATATTCAATCCATAGATCTAAAGTATTAAAAATAAAATGGCACTCTAGCAAGTCTGACTTATGTATTGTGTCATCGCCTATCATATCTTTCCTAATCATCATAAGTAACAACCTAAAGTGTTATAGCTTGGTTTTTCACATGTATTTACATAATTGAAATGCAATTATTTGAACAAAAAGGACATATTAGAAGTATGTTATGCTTTGTTTTAAAAGTATGGCTTTCTTTTGCAAATTCCCCTTTATGGTGAAATTTTTGGTTTCTACTGTTTTGATAACCCAATAATGAAATATGGGGAAAAAGAATGGAAGAAAATCCAATATTAAGAAAAAAGAAAAAAGATAATAGATAATAAGTAAGTATACTTGTGAGAATTGTGTGGAATTCTCTGGATAGTGATATGGATGGCCACTAGTAATGGGATTTTAGTTTCAGATGGTTTCTAATAAGGAGAGCAATCAAAAATAAATAAAATAGAAAAGAAAGAAAGAGAAAAGGATGAGTTTTGATGCTTTAAATACATGAAATAAGAGAAAGACATGCATATACAAAAAGCATCTTTTCCTTTTGAGTTTTAGACTCAAACTCTGCCCACGAGTAGATAGAGTCATCATAGACTTTCTTTAAAATTTTGGGACAAAAAGGACCTACCAGTGGTGTGGATAATTAATTTGAGAATATACAAAGAGAAATATTTGACTAATTAAATTATTCTAATGACTCCTAAAAATCAGATATATTTTGAAAAGTTACTAATGACTCATCCTCCAAATTTGGGATCAAAAGAGTGTTCCTAGTAACCTAGAGAAATCTGAGGAGAAAGGGGGGGTTTATTACAATTAATGCATAAATTTTCCATAAAGGGAATCGATTTAATAGCCTGACTTTATCTTTGATTGTCGGCTCCCTTTAAATGTGTCACACTCATCACAACCATTAGATCCAGAATTGACGGCGTTCCCTTTGTTTCCTAGCTCCGATCAAAAGGGAAACTAGGCTATAGTGCATCGCTAGCCTATGATATCTCTCCCTCTCTCTCTTTGATCCACTTTAATCCTAGGAAATGATTCCTTTGAATCTGGGAGGTCATTATGAATCTACATATCCTATTTTTCTGCTAGGTTTGTAAGAGACTGGGATTCCCCCAAATCCCTACGGGAGTTGGAATCCCATTAGTAATTGTTGACATCTTCCTCACTACATATAGCCTATATAAGCCTTAGACTCCTTGAATGAAACTCAGGATGGATCCCTACAAACCCAAGTGATAACACCGTATTTTACGTACTTTCTGTATATATTTTACACCACTTTTAGTATAACTTTAGTTAACTTTTCACATAATTTCTCTCTCTTTTTTACTAAAGCCTTATTTAATAATTTCAGGAATCAACACAACTTAGGTCGCGATCTTGAAGACCGCAACCGCGATCATCCAGAGACCACGACCGTGGTTCTTCTCCTCACTCACTCCTCTCACAGCACCCGCGGTTTGCATCGCCTCAACATCGCGACCACGGTTATTCCAGAGACCATGACTATCCAAAAGAATCGCAAATGTAGTTATTCCAGAGACTGCATCTACGGCTATCCAAAGGAATCACGGCTGCAGGAATACAAGAACCGCGGCTGAGGCAATCTAAAGAATCATGACTGCGATTATATGAGGATCGCAACCAAGCTAGATCGTGACCAGAGAAGAATAAGGCAAAGACCGCGACCGCAGTCTTGCCCGCACTTAATAGAAAAACCACGATTGCGGTTTTAAATCTATGGAAGGCACCTATAAATAGCACCCCCACCTGTCTTGTCAAATTATCAGATCATACAGATCAGATCCCGAGGCCACAAAGTGTTGTTGGGTTTCAGACTCGTCTCCGACCATCCATCCATCAGTCTTGGATCTCTAGGAGCAAAAGCTGAGGAGAGAGAAGACTATCGTCTGCCCCTTCTTCGACAGGAGAAGGCCATCCATGCGGTAGATCCATATCTGAAGAAGTAGAGTGTAGTATCACATTCTTCTCTTTTAGATCTATCGCTTCATCCTGTTGTACCCCTTCCCCTCTTCGTGAACCTTATGGATCTGTCTATATATAACACCGTCATGTTGTCCGTAAGCATGAGCGGCTAAACACCTTATCTTGGATTGGGAGTAGCCACTAAGGCTCTCCCAACATGTATATTATCTCTTTCTTTTGAATATACATGTTCTTATCAAGATTATCTCCACGCACCTATTTTAATGCTTCACTTGTATGCTTAGCTACCATCTTGTGACGTTTGATTGTTGATATCTTGAGAGAGTAATATCGCTTTTATCCCATGTCATGGAGTGGTATGAATGCACAAGAGTTTTGGAAGGCTAAGGCTTTAACCATATGTTTTGCTACGAGTTTTTTGAGTTGTCATCTCGAGAGAGAGGCTTCTTTTAGACTTAGATCTATCCACATCTCGAGAGAGAGTGGTATGGACGCTTTTATGGTTGCTTGTAATCTTGCTAGGGTACGCAAGAGAAAGAGATAGTATCACATGTTGGTGAGGTGATTTAGTTGGTGAACTCCAACTTAAGTTTTCCCTATATACTTGTTTATAGTTCGTTTCTCTTTCTTGTTTATTTTTCTATTCTCGTTCTTGTATTACTGTTCTTTAGGGAACATCTCTTTACACCCCTTTTCAGTTGGAGTATAAGAGTGTTGATTCTGTGTTCTTGACACGACCATCCTTGTCCCTGTGTTCGACCCCGATTGCTACATCAGACCCCGTTTATTGTTGTGGGGGGGCTGAGAGTCGAGTTATCTCTTTAAAAGTCTGACTACTTTAATCCACTCCTTTTGGACGAGCGATTTAGGTCGGTCAACTTTTTGGCGCCGTTTTCAGGGACAAGGAAAAATGGTACTGTTAAGAACCCGAGTCCAGTTACTATACTCCCGTGCCTCAAGCTTGGCAATAAGCTTGACAGCAAAGTTTCTTTAAGCTTTCTAACCTGAATTCGTGCAGAATAGTTTATTTTACCAGTCCGGTTTCCTAACTTGACTGTACGACCTATTCAGGTACCCAGGAAGAAGCGATTTGTTTGACCTAATTCCCATTCATCATGCTGCCTCACGTGGAAGGTCACCTTTCAGCAGACGAGCAGAACGTGAGGGTTGGACAACACCCACCTCCGCCAGGAACCGATGAAGATAGAAATGACCGTTATAACGATGATCATCTCTATGAAGAACCATAAGAACCTGAACAAGAACAACCCGAAGATGATCATCACCACGAGGAGCATCGCCATCACCGCAGGCATAGAAGAAACCACCACAACCAAGAGCAAAATCGTAGGGACAGCGCCAGTGAAGATGACGATGAGGAAGAAAGACTCTTCTGGAGTTGGCAGCTACAAAAGCCAACAACTCAAGATGCCCTGTGATCATCCCAAGGTTCAATGCAGCAAACTTTGAATTGAAGCTAGCTATAATCTCTATGATCCAGAACAAAAGCTTTCGAGGGAATTCAAAGAATGATAACCCTTATCATCACCTCGACGATTTTAAGAATATATGTGACACCATCAAAATGCAGGGAGTTCTGTAAGAAGTTATCTATTGCAAGGGTTTCATTTTCTCCTTAGAGGACAAGGCACTATCTTGGTACCTTGGGCTACCACATCAAGCTTTGAATGGATGGAACACACTGGTAGATACTTTCGTGAACAAGTTCTACCCCATCGAGAATATTGTTCGTAACAGGCAGAAGATCACATCTTTCACACTGAAACCGGGTGAGAATCTGCATGAAGCCTAGGAAAGGTATCAGGAATACCAGAGAGATCGCCCACACTACAAGTACAAGAAGGGGTTCTTGATAACAACATTCTACAATGGTATAACTCCTGAAGAGAGAGTCTCGCTAAATGCATCAGCTGGAAGCGACTTTCTCGGTAAAAAGCCCAGTAGATCTAAAAAGATCATAGAAAATATGGTTGAGTTATAAGTTGGGACTGACTATGACAGGACCGACAGAGGGTATGCTAAGAAAGCCACCAATGAAGGGTCATCGATTGAATCAAAGGATCTCGAAGCAATCACATCTCAAATACAAAAGATAGTGACAGATGTCAAACAGCTGAATGAATCAGGAGGGAAAGGAAAGAAGCAAATTGAGAAGGTGATGAAATGTGTCACTTGTGGTGAAGGTGGGCACAGAATAGATAACTGCATATACACCCAACCCAGAGAATCAAGTGAAAGCGAGTCTGAGGAGGAGGAAGCTGAAAATGTCTCTTATGCCAACTTCAAGAGGCCAGATCACCCCAGTTTCAGTTATGGCAACAAAGATGATGCATAAAATTTGCATCAATTGAATAATCCACCCAAGAAACCACCAGGTTTTGAGAAGAAGAGCAGACAAGGACAGTACACCAAGACAAGCACTTTCCAGACAAACAAAACCAACTATCAAGGTCAAGGGAAGTATCAAAACTGCCAAGCTTCTAACACAAGTCAAGGACAAGGACAAGCTCAAGATCAGAGTCAGGAAAGGAACAATGGTCAACCTGACTTAATGGGCCAAATATTTGATTTTGTCAAGAGATAGGACATGATAAACAATCAACTAGCACAAAGTGCACTGTCCAACTATGGCGTTCTAAACACTATGCAGGCACAAATGGTGGATATGCAAACACATCAACGCCAGATAGACCAGCAGCTCGCTTAGTTGGCTGAGCTCATGAAGAACCCTTCATGGAAGATTCCTTCTAACATAGAGTATGCCAAGATGGCGATCCTTAGATCGAGAAAGACAATAGAGATCCCTGAGGTGATAAGACATGAAGAACCAGAGCCAGAGCCATAGAAAGTTATAGAGAATCCACCCAAATGAGAGAACCGACACACACCGGAACCTGAGGAGGAAATATTCACCAAAAGAAGTCAATACTCCCCGAGATTACCTTTTCCGTACAAACTTATAAAAGTGCACCTCAAGAAGAGGTATGAGAAGTTTATGGAGTCGGTGATAAAGCTTCACCTCGAGGTGCCATTTCTGGATGCTTTAGAAGAAATGCCAACATATGCCAAGTTTTTCAAGGACCTAATCATAAAGAAAAGAAGAGGAGGAAGGATTGAAATAGTGCACCTTTCCAGTATGTCAACTGCCTTCGTAAAAGCAGAATTACCTATCAAAAAGAAAGACCCAGGAACCTTTACTATACCTTTTACTGTAGGAGATAACATCGAAAGGAAAGGTCTCTCCGACTTGGGGGCTAGCATCAGTTTAAT
This sequence comes from Alisma plantago-aquatica, assembly GCA_963693085.1. NCBI lineage: Eukaryota > Viridiplantae > Streptophyta > Magnoliopsida > Alismatales > Alismataceae > Alisma > Alisma plantago-aquatica. Next base: position 968,978,657 of record OY856409.1, on the reverse strand, counting down.
GCCTTTAAGCCTCACACAATGATTAGGATTGACTGATATAGTCAGGACTAATATGAGAATCGAGTTGGCGGATCACACCTTCAAGAGGCATGTGGGAGTAGTCGAAGATGTTCTGATTTGTGTGGGGAGATTCTTCATCCCATGCGATATTGTTATCATTGACACTATTGAAGACCCTAAATGCCATATCATCTCCGGACGTCCTTTCTTGGCGACCGGGAGGGCACTGATTGATGTCACTGAAGGCATCATAACTCTAAGGGTCAGAAATGACCACATTGATTTCAAGGTAAAAGACACAATGAAAGGACTATCCCTACTCGAATTTGCCTACTTCGTGGATAGCTACAACCAATATTGTGAAGAAGTAGAAGAAGATACATTACTAGTAGACCCTATCATAAGGGCATTAAACAATCATGATCTGAAAATCGAAGACGCCGAGGTTGCTGAGATCCTTGACTACTTAAATCAAGACGAAGAAGGTCTGAGCGATGAAGAGGAAGTTATTAAAACAGTCAAGTATGCTTCTCTAGAAACGACACCAAGAGAAGAGAAGGCACCTAAACCCAAACCAGAACTGAAACAATTGTCGAAAGGTTTGAAGTATGGATTCCTTAATAACGAGGAAAGAAACCCTGTTATAGTTAATGCTAGTCCGACTGAAGAGAAATTGGAAAGACTTCTTAAGGAGCTAAGGCTCCATAGGAAAGCTATAGGCTATTTAGTAGATGATATCAAGGGACTTAACCCTACTCTATGTATGCACCACATAAATCTGGAAGAGCCTGTAAATCCCCTAGTTCAACCCCAGAGGAAGCTTAATCAAATGCTAAAAGAGGTTGTAAAGAAGGAAGTCATCAAGCTAAGAGACGCAAGCATTATATACCCGATCAACGACAGCAATTGGATGAGTCCGATTCATGTTGTACCAAATAAAAGGGGGGATGACAGTTGTGAAAGGTGATAAAGGAGATGAAGTAGCCATCCGGACTGTCACCAGGTAGAGAATGTGTATCGATTATCAAAAGCTGAATCAAACAATGAAGAAAGATCATTACCCTCTTCCCTTTATCGACCAAGTGCTAGAAAGACTTGCACATCACAAATACTTTTACTTCTTGGACGGTTATTCCAAAATTTACCAAGTTCCCATCCTACCCGAGGATCAGGATAAAACTACCTTCACATGTCTATATGGTACCTATGCCTTACGAAGAATGTCGTTCGGATTATGCAATGCTCCTGCAACATTCCAACGTTGCATGATCTCGATGTTCTCAGACTTTCTGGAAGATATTGTGGAGGTCTTTACGGACGATTTTTTTGTCTATGGAAAAGATTTTGATGGTTGTTTAAAAAACCTATCGTTGGTCCTGCAACGCTGTGAAGAGAAGAACTTGGTTCTCAACTGGGAGAAATACCATTTCATGGTACAAGAGGGCATAGTCCTAGGCCATAAGGTCTCAAAAAGAGGAATTGAAGTAGATGTCAGCAAGGTGGAAGCTATCTATAGACTACCTCCACCTAAATCCGTGACTGGAGTGCGAAGTTTTCTTAGTCACACTGGTTATTATCGAAGATTCATAAAGGATTTTTCGAAGATTTCAAAACCCTTATCAAATCTACTGATCAAAGATGTAGAATTTGATTTTACAAATGATTGTTTGAAGGCTTTTCAGACTTTGAAGGAAGCACTCGTAACCCCGCCTATTCTTCAAGTTCTGGATTGGGAACTACCTTTTGAGCTAATGTGCGATGCTAGTGACTATGCCGTAGGGGCAGTCCTAGGGCAGAAGAAGGATAAGAAACACCATGTCATCTGCTATGTTAGTCGTACTCTAGATGATGCGTAGGTAAATTACACTACCACAGAGAAAGAAATGCTCGCTATTGTTTTTGCTTTCGACAAACTCAGGTCTTATCTGATTGGAGCGAAAGTAAAGGTCTACACCGACCATGGAGCAATACGATACCTGATGTAAAAAAAGGACACTAAGCCTAGGTTGCTAAGGTGGGCCCTATTACTCTAGGAGTTCGATCACAAGATCATTGATAAGAAAGGGGCGGAAAATGTAGTTGTCGACCATTTGTCAAGGATTATCGTCGAAGATAAGAATGAGCCACCTGTAAATGATAACTACGTAGATGAGGCTTTACTCATGATGGAAGCCGAAGAACAGAACTTGCCATGGTTCGCAGACATCTACAATTATCTTGCTTGTGGGGAGTTACCACCAGAAATAACCTACCATCAGAAAAAGAAACTCTTCTCCTATATAAAGAATTACTATTGGGATGATTCTATGCTCTTCAAAAGATGCTCAGATAATCTATACAGAAGATGTGTTGCTGAAGAAGAGGTGCCTGATATTCTGAGGGAATGCCATTCCTCACCCTATGGAGGACATCTGGGAGTGGCAAGACAGCAACCAAGGTCCTACAGTCAGGTTTCTACTGGCCTTCACTGTTCAAGGATGCCACAACATATGTAAAAACCTGCAAGGAATGTCAGATGACAGGGAATATCGGGAAAAGAAACAAAATGCCTATGGAAGAGTGGGTTGAAGTTGAATTTTTTGATGTATGGGGGATCGACTACATGGGACCTTTCCCTCCATCCCAAGGGTACAAATACATTCTCGTTGTAGTAGATTATGTTTCAAAATGGGTGGAAGCTATTGTCACCCAAACTTGTGACTCCAAACATGTCATAAGGCTATTTTAGAAAACTATTTTCCCAAGATTTGGTGTGCCACACACTGTTATAAGTGATGGAGGGTCCCACTTTGGAGAAAAGCAGTTTGAAAAGTTGCTAAAAAGGTATGGAGTCAGACACAAGGTTGCTACACCCTACCACCCACAGACCTCAGGGCAGGTGGAAGTGTCAAACAGACAACTGAAGCAAATTCTAGAAAAGACCGTTAGCAAAACGAGAAAAGATTGGGCTATGAAGCTGGATGATGCCCTTTGGGCATACAGAACAGCCTACAAAAACCCCATTGGAACTGCACCCTATCGACTCTTATATGGGAAATCATGTCATCTACCTCTGGAACTCGAGCACAAAGCCCTCTGGGCCATAAAGTTTCTGAATATGGATATGGAGAAAGTTGGTCAAGGATGCTACTTACAACTACAAGAATTGGAAGAATTAAGACTACATGCCTATGAAAATGCAAGAATCTACAAACAAAGGACAAAGGTGTGGCACGATACCCACCTGAAAAACAAGGATGTCCATGAAGGAGACAAGGTACTTCTTTTTAACACCAGTATTCATCTCTTCCCTAGAAAGCTAAGAACCAGATGGTCAGGACCCTTCACTGTGGTAAAAATCTACCCATCTGGGGTAATGGAGATCCAGGGAGAGAAGACTAGAATCTTTAAAGTTAATGGATACATGGTAAAAAGGTTTTATGAAGATCAAGCTTTTGTGAGAAGATCAGAGATTGATTTGGAGGAACCAATCCAGACAAAGGAGGGAAACAAGGAGAAATTGCCACACCTTGCTTTAGTGACCAAGGAATGAAATTTTATGAAGTCTAGGTAAGAGACTTTAAAGCAAGCGCTTCTTGGGAGGCAACCCAAGTCTTTATCTCTTTTTCTTCTTTACCTTTGTTTTCTCTTGCTTTCTCTCTTTTAGTTAAAGTTTTTCTCCATCTTCTGACCAATTTTGTTTTCATTATGAATTTTATCAGTTTAAGTTTATATCTCATAGAAACTGACTCTTCTTTGATCTGGTCATGGTTATAACTGCGACCGCAGTTTTCCCCTGTGTTCCTGAAGAATCGCGATCGTGATCGTTCCATTGCAACTGACATGACCACGACTGCGGTCCCTTCCAGGAAAATCACGACCACGATTATAAGCACAATCGCGGTAAAAACCGTGACTGCGATTCCTTCAAGCAAAACTGTGACCGCGGTCTTTTCCCTCATTTAGTTTGGTGGCGATCCGGACGCCTATAAATACCTTTAAGAACCCAAATGTTTGATTCTTTACGCTCTCATCGCTATCGTCTAAACCCTAAGACCTCCGTGCCGATTCGAGACCCACAGCCCGCCGCCACGCATCCACCATTTTCCATTTGCAATCATCTCCGCCGTCGCAACCACACCCATCGATAAGGTAACTGCTCGTTTTCTCTATGCTTAGCGTCGACGAACTTTTTCCTTGATCTTGAGCTTTTCCATCGTCGCTATGGCGATCTGCTCCCACAGTTTAGCCCCACCGATGCTTTGTTTCTGAACGCATGGTTTTGTGTCTTTTCATCCCTAAAAAGAAAACCTAAAAACCCTAAAAATGGAATAATGGACGCCCGTAAGGACGAAGAACAAACGGTCTAAAAAACTGAATGAACGGAGAAGGCGAACCGCGATAGTGGTCATCTTAACTGACATAAGATGGAAAACCATAGGAACCACGACCGCAGTGTTCGCCCTACCCCCTGGAGCTTACTAATTTAGGCTCTCCTAAAGAAACATCGCGACCACGATTATAATCGCGATCGCGACTACTACTGTGGAAATAATCGCGACCGCGGTCTTTCTTCAGGAAATTGTGACCGCGATCTTTTCAAAAAGGCCGTGACCACTCTTTCTCTGAGGTGACAATAACCATGACCACGATTAAAAAATGCGACCGCAGTTCTTCTTGTCCACTTAATAAAATTTGATACCTAAGTTTTCAGTTAAGGAAGATAACCTATAATTTGATGTTAATTATGCTCAGAACAATTGAGGTGATCTTCGGTAAACCTTACTAAGACCTAAACTCCTTTAGTATTTTAAGTTTTACAGAATGTCATCTCTAGCAACTAGCGACCCCCTTTTCAAGAAGGCTACTTCCACTACTACAGAAATGGCTTATAACATCACTTTTACAGGTGTCGGTTGTAATTACAAACCGACACCTAAACAATATAGCGTCGATTTATAAAATAAACCGACATCAATATGTGAAGGGCGACCAAACACAAGTATCGCTTTTATTCGGTGTCAGTTACTTAATAACAAATCGATGTCGACAATTAACCGCCAAATCCAAAATTTCCAGCGAAAAAAATTACCTCCAAAAATTTAACATATGGCGTCGGTCATTAACTAATAAACCGACGACGAAAGGTTATTCGCAAAACAAAAATTGGGCACATTTTGATCGTCAGTTTTGCAACAATGACCGACACTTATGGGTTTTCCCGTGCTCTTCACGGGAATTTTTTCACACCCTTTGAGCGTCGGAATTTAAAAACAACTGACGGCTATGGTCATTAATCGAGAACCAATTTTTTAATCGGCATATGTAGATAGAATTCGGGTTTTTTCTAGTTAAAACTGACGATTATCATGGGGAACAGGTGTCAGTTTGTGTTGTTAACCGACACCGTTAGTTTTATGTGTTGGTTTTGTTAAATAACCGACACCGAATGTTAACTTAATATCGCGTGAGCGAGGCCGACTCTTCCCCTTTCTCTCTGTGTTGCAATCGACTTATATGGTCTGGCGATTCTGGTGGTGAGCAAGCAGACTCCCTCCGCGCCGACGCCCACCGCCGTCATTCTCCTTGCTCACCACCACCATTCTCCTTGCTCGCCACCGCCGTTCTACTGCTACTGCCATCGCCGTCGTTCGTGGAGCTCGCCGTCGCCGTGGAGCTTGCCGTTTGTGGAGCTCATCGCCTTTGTGGAGCTCGCCATTCGTAGAGCCACCACCGTCATTGGTCCTCTCCTCCAACCGGTCCTCCTCTCACCGGTCCTCTCCTCTAGCCACTAGAAGCCAGTACTAGCAGTCCTACTACCGGAGCCAAAGCCAATGCCAATGCCAGTATATCCAGCGCCAACGGCAGCAGCCGGAACCAGAGCTTGCCATTATCGTCACCACTGCCATCACCTATTGTTGCTTATAGTCTCCTACTACTGCTCATCACCACGGCAGTCCTTCAGAGCCAGCCACATCTAGGGCTGGCAGTACACCCACGACACTGCCACTATTGTCATTTCCACTACTAGAGGTAAAGCCTCCAATTGACTAGGTTTGCATCCTCAATTCATCCTTAACATATGTTAACAAATAATCCCTTTAAACATGTAATGTTTATTTAATAGAATCGATGATTGGCTTATTTATTAATAATATATGACAAAAATAAAATGCTTAATTTTAACATATGATTGTCTATAGTATTTTTTCAATGATCACTTCCATTACGGTTCAGGAGCTCATCGACCTTCTGCCTGCTCACCGCTCTTCCACGCTCGCCTGCCTGCTCAGCCTGCCCGTTCGGCTTCCACGTGCACCCATCCGTCTTGCCCTCTCTCCCTGCTCCAGAGCTAGACGCCCGACTGGGCTCAAACAGAGGTAAACATCCCCAAAAACCCTCTGTCTCGCCCTCTCTCCCAGCTCCAGAGCAAGACGCTCTGATTTGTATTTACTTAAATACTGATTTGTATTTACTTATCTACTCATTCTTCTAATTATTTTTTATTCATCACATTATTTAAATTTAGGGCTTTATATTTATTCATTAAACCCTAGGAATTGGTAGTATAAATGCATCTAAACATTCATAAGCTATTAATGTTAATTAATTTAGGAAGCATTGATATGTTGTTATGGCTGTCTACAAATGTTTTTATAAGAAATTGTGTGTTGAATGGGGTTGTGAACAAGGAACTGGTGTTGTATTTGTTGGCCTAGAAACCCGTCCAAGATTTACTCATTAGGAGTAAATCTTGGATAGTCCCCGGTTTGGGACTGTTCTTGAAAACCTAATCTCACTTAGGATGTAAGTGTATAATGTGTATTGGGTTTTCAAGAAAATTTTGGCAGCATTTCCCCGTTTGTTCTCTAAGTACATATGTACTTGGAGAACAAATGGGGAAATGCTGCCGAAATTTTCTTGAAAACCCAATACACATTATACACTTACTAGTGAGATTAGGTGTTTAAGAATGGGATAGGTGGTACACATTTAAGAATGACATCACATGTATAAACCCTAAAGTTTTAACCATAAACTCTAATCTGTTTACCCTAGACCCTAATCTTGTTGTAATATATACTTATTTTCTCTTTGATCATAGAATGGATAGATCATGGATGTCCATTTGCAATCGCTGCACCCCAGAGTTTATTTCTGGTCTTGATCAGTTTGTTAGATTTGCCGAGGAACATAGGAAACAACCTGGAGATAGGTTCTACTGTCCATGTAGGCATTGCGGTAACAACTTGAAAGTCAGTATTGGTTACGAAATCAGAAGTCATGTCATGTGAAATGGGATTGTACAAGGCTATACAGAATGACACTGGCATGGAGATATTTCAAACCTGAAACCAGTGGATGTCGATAGCAGTGCTTGCGTGGAAGAAGAAATTGCCTCCAATGACGTAGATGTGAATGAACCAGTTCCAGTAGACATTGTTGATGCGATGCTGGATAGTTGTGGGGTAGAGCACACCGATCCACCTCCCATGTTTAGAAACATTGTGCATGATGCTGAGATACCATTATACACGGGTTGTAAGTTTACGAAGCTTAGCGCTGTGTTGAGATTGTATAAACTAAAAGCTAACAATCGATGGAGCGACAAAAGCTTCACGTCATTGTTGTCTTTGTTGAAAGAAATTCTTCCTAAAGGAAACGAGCTGCCGATCTCAACATACCGGTTAAAGAAATTGTTGTGCCCAATGGGAATGGAGGCCAAGAAGATACACGCATGTAAGAATGATTGTGTATTATTTCAAAAGGACTATGTGGATTTGAAAGATTGTCCGAAATGTGGTGCGTCAAGGTATAAATTGACGACTTCGGGGGAGTCCAAAACTGGTTCTCCCGCCAAGGTGATGTGGTATCTACCTATAATACCACAGTTTCAACACTTGTTTGCCAATCCTATAGATGCAAAGAATTTGAGGTGGCATGCAGATGTTAAGAAAAATAATGATGGGATCCTACGACATGCGTCTGATTCCCCACAGTGGAATTAGATTGATCTATTATACCCTAAATTTGGTGAAGAGGATAGGAATCTAAGACTTGGGCTTTGTACAAATGGGATGAATCCGTACGGGACATTGAGCAGCCAACATAGCACTTGGCCAGTCATGCTTGTTATATACAATCTTCCTCCCTGGTTGTGTATGAAAAATAAGTACGTTATGTTGTCGTTGTTGATATCGGGCCCTAAGCAACCTGGAAATGATATCGATGTTTATCTTGAACCTCTGATTGATGACTTAAAGAAACTCTGGGGTGAAGGTGTGATGACCTATGATGCTTCACGAAGAGAGACATTTTGTTTGCACACTATGTTGTTTTGCACTGTGAATGACTTTCCAGCATATGGGAATTTGTCTGGATATAGTCTCAAAGGATCTAAAGCGTGTCCTATATGTGAAGAGAACACTAATTCAATACGACTAAAACACGATGGCAAAACTGTATATCTTGCTCATCGAAGGTTTCTTCCAAAATTTCATCTGTATCGTAGGTTGCGCAAAGCATTCAATGGACGGAATGAGGAACGTAGTGCACCTAAACCTATATCAGGGGAGGATGTTTATGAAAGAGTCAAAGACATCACCAATGAATTTGGTAAGAGATCACAATGTACAATGGCCACAAGGAGTGACAAGTCTTTATTCAAGAAGAAGTCGATATTTTGGGATCTTCCTTATTGGAGTTCTTTGACAGTCAGGCATTGTATCGATGTCATGCACGTTGAGAAAAATGTATGTGTAGCATCATCGGTACTTTGTTGAATATACCAGGTAAGACTAAAGATGGGATAAAATCCAGAATGGACCTACATGAAATGGGAATAAGTATAGAATTAACAGAAGTAGTTAGTAGCAATCGGAGAACATACTTACCTCCCGCTTGTTACATGTTGTCTATAAAGGAGAAGAAAGCATTTTGTGAATGCTTGGTAAATGTTAAGGTGCCACAGGTGTGGGCTCTGATCTCCAAACCACGATATAATCATGATTTAAACTTAGCGGAAGCGATTCGATAAATAGCGGAAGACAAAAATCACAGGAAATTAAAACTTTTCGAGACGAGCTTGAATCCTTAAAAGCTTCTTTCATAACAAGAGATAAACTATTTACATCTCATGATAATTACTTCTTGAGTAATTATATACATCAATATACAAAATCTCAAGAACTCATAACAAAAGACTCCAAGACCTGAGAGTACAGAGGACACATAGGACTGACTCTAACTACACCACATGGCAGGCTAAATCTCCACCTGAGATTTACTGCTGCTCCTGATGCTGCTGCTGCTGGGACTGGTCACCTGTAGACGTGTTCCTTCGTCCTCGACATCCACCTAAAAAGTTGAAGTCTACGGGGTGAGACAATTGTACATAATTGTCCCAGCGAGAGTTATAACTCTCCGCCAGAAGCTTTATTATAACATCAAAGAATAACTTAAGCAGTAAAAGCTTACAAAGTATTCAATAGCAGATACAGTTGTATACAAGAGCTCAACATTTATCAAGCATAAAGAACATATGCACTATTCAGTGTAACATCAATCAATTAGCTCATAGTTACCTTTAACAGGTATACTATGCTTGTAGATTATGTTTTACAAACAGTCTTATTATTATGCCCTGTGGAGATGAGGTTTACCACTCATACCCCAACCAATCACTGTTAAGTGCCTTAGTATCATACTAGGTCATTGAAAGAGCCGGATTCTCATGACCTTCACCTTCCTCAGTCAGTAAGAGGATCACTTGTAGGACATCTTGTGTCTCTACTATTATATCTCACCAGGGTAATCTGGTCCTTCACTATTTTAGAGTTACAGTGGCGTTCTGTACTCTCTTCGTCATCAGGCGATTTCATGTTTATCTCCACTGATACGGATATCTATGTTTTCTTCATCATCAGGAGGTTTCATGTTTACCTACTACTGATACGGTATGGAAAAGTAGTGAAGGATTGACGGATTACATATCTACATCAAATCCCTACACTAGGATGTAAGGTTCTACACATCCATGTACCCCACATACTCAATAGTATGTGATCCAGGAGTTCCCTTAGGAAAACCTGTTTCACCATCATTTGATCTATGACAATGATGGGTCTATGATCAGGGCTCTACATTATACTTGATTAGTTAGGTACATTCAGTATTCATTTAACATCACACATTGTTCTTCAAACAATAACAGTAGCATAACAGCTATAAAAGGAGAATACTAAATGTAACAAGCCTAACTCACATCAATCATCATTTCTCATTATACTCATCACAAGTCATCTCTAAAGCATGATCTTGATGGTATTCATGGCTCTCACAGCCCATTATTATCATATAATGCCACTGACAAGGCATCAAGATACTTTACTTATTCATAAAGCTATCAATATGCCTTTAATGAATATAGTATCATCATCCATACCTGGATATGATCACCTCCATATCAGAACTTGCATGGTTAATTCAACTAATAAAGGTAATTCAAAACAATGATTATACTTTACACTCTTGTCATAAGAGCTAAGTTCTTTGATTCTTATCAAATAGAGTTTAATACTCATATAACATGTCATCACCTTTGAATTAGGGTTTACTATTCACATCATATGTCATTACCCTTGAATTAGGGTTTACTATTCACATCACATGGTGAATTGAACTCATAACATCATCATGTATGAGGAACATCATCATTGATGCTATCAGATTAGCTTAAGATTCATCATATATCATAATTAGGGTTTCCATGATCTCACGTAGGTGGATCATACCCTAATCATACACATTCATGTGTATTGAAGGTTCTTTACTTGAGTTTCCACCCTAAAAGGGTACTTTCTCTCTCCTCACACTAGTAGATGGTGATAACACCACTCTAGATCAGGTTGGGTTAAGTCCTCATGGGCTAACATAAGCCAAAACATCACTATCATGTGATTAGGGTTTGATTTAAACAAGGTATTACTCAATTGAACCCATCAAGGTATTTTGGTAATTCACCCCATTGATCACCATCATGGTTCAATTCATTAGTCACTTAATCCCTTAATATCCTAGGTTATCATTAGGTTTTACATTAGAGCATCATTGAACCATTTACACCTTCAATTGATTAAGTGAAATCAACCTTTGAAAACCTCAAACGGTTTCAACCTTCAACCTCCAAACGGTTTGAGACCGTTTGGATGAGTTGACCGTTTGGTAGGGTTGACTCCAAGACCGTGTGACCTTCAAGGTCGTTTGCCCAAACCGTGTGAGGGTGTAGACCATTTAACAAGTTTGACTTCAAGACCGAGAGGGCTTACACGGTTTGAGACCGTTTGGTGTCTCTCGATCTTGAGATCGTTTGAGTCCAAACGGTCTTGAGACCGTTTGGCCCCAAACGGTCTTGAGACCGTGAGGCCTCACATGGTCTTGAGACCGTGTGACCTCAAACAGTCTTGAGACTGTGAGGTCTCAAATGGTCTTGAGACCGTGAGGCCTCAAACGGTCTTGAGACCGTTTGGTCCATTTGGTCTCAAACCGTTTGGACCTTCAACATGGTTCAATGATTTCAATCATTTATGATTATCAATGTTGAAGCCTTCAAATGGTCAAAGTCATGGTAACCATTTATAGATTGAGTCAATTGGGGTTATGCTTAACCAATTGGTCACTACCCTCAATTGTTATCCAATCAGGGTTGAAGTTGGTTCAATTAAGGTCCATCAACGTTCAACCATCAACACTCAACAATGTGAATCAACACAAGGTTGAACCCTTCAATTGAGCTCCAATTGGGCCCAAACTTGGCCCAAACGGTCTTGAGATCATGTGGATGAACTCCACACGGTCCTGAGACCGTTTTCCCAATATTTCATCAAAATCTAATGTGATTTGATAGGGGTTGAACCTTGATTGAGTCTCAATTCAGTATTTTTGATTAATTCAATAACCCATTGCAATTGGGCCCTCAATTGATCAAATTACCTTAACCCTAGACCTCCAAACGGTCTTGGGTTTTCACCACACGGTCTTGAGACCGTTTGGTTGATCCCCAAACGGTCTTGAGACCGTTTGGGTCAATCAACCCAAAAACACTAAGTTATTCATTGAGATTTCAGTACTGATTTCAATTAGGGTTTACCCTAGTAATCATCCTTCAACTCCTAGCTCGTTTGGAATTAGTCCATAAAATTTGGTGAGTTGTTAATCAACATTATTATGAACAGTAATTTTATACGGTCAACGCCTAGTCAACGTTCTTACACAGTCTTGAGACCGTTTGCCCAAAAAGGGGCGATTTCAACAGATTGCAATTCAGAACTAAAATCAATTGATTTGTTGATTTAAAAAGGCTATATCTCTCGATTCCTTTGGAGTTAACCTCTCAAATTTTGTGGGTGATTAGCCTACATAATTATGAACAGATTTCTTATACGGTCCACGCTCAGTCAACGCGGGTAAACGGTCTTGAAGACCGTTTGCCCTTACACGGTCTTGAGACCGTTTGCTCACCAAACGGTTTTGCAAACCGTGTGAGCACTTGGTGGAGACCGTTTAGTAAAGTGAAAAGTAATGGATTAACTTTGGAAATAACGTATTCATCTCCTAGATCAAGAAAAGCAAGGATTTCTCACAGATTTGCATGCAAAGTAGCAAGGGAAGGTAGAGAAGAAGAAGAACTATCATCTAAAAGCATAAACAAGATGTATATAACAAAGCATGGGTTTAGAGTTATAAAACCCGCCTAAAGCTTGCTCCTTGAGCTCCAAGCTTTCGAGCCCCAAGCTTTTAATGGCTTCCTTGAGTTTCCACAGGTCGGCCAAGGTGATCCTTCCAAGGAAAGTCGAGAAGAGATGGCTAGAAAGGTAGAGCTATGTGAGCTAGCCATCAATTTGACCTTGAATTCGAGTTCTAACCATGAACTTAAGCAAAAGGGAGGATTAAAACCTACCTTGCCCTCCTTGGTCGTCCTCCTGAGCTCCACAGCTCCTCTTTAGTCGGTTTGGGTGTATAGAACAGTGAAAGGAACGAAGGGAGGGTTTCCTTGCTAAGTGAAGTGGAGAGTATATATACTTGGGGTGAGATTTTCAACATAAGCTCATAAGTTCTCCATATTTTCAACTAAGTCCCTCCATCCTTCTATGCTCGTCCCTTCATATTAATTCTAAGGACAAACCTTCTTCTAAGGTCAAGAAATGAGGGCAAAGAAGATCAACCTATTAGTTAAGCATACACATAAAAGGGCTATAGCACATACACCTTGATTATTCAATCACAAAGGTGTTTTTTTTTTCATAACTTGATTAATCAATTGAAGTGACCTTTCATCATTTCTTCTCTAAATGATGACAAGAGTCTTAAAAGATATTTTAGATGATGTATTTTACAAGTTGCACCCCTCAAATTGGGTAAATTGCACTTTTCTCCAATTTAGGGTTTTCAAGCACCGAGATTGCTTCCACAGCTGCACCTTGGTGCCCAAGCTTAAGAAATCCCTCGAACCTTACCATCATCATTCTCATGATGTCTCAACATCAGAGGAACATCTCAACATGTGCAATTTGCAAGTTAACCCTTCTAACTGGGTAATTTTCACATAGGTCCCTGTATTACAAAACAATGCTACAACTTTATATAAAAAGGAGCAAAAACTGAAATATATGTTTCTGAGAAACTTAATTACATGCCCAAAGTTAATCACAAGGATTTAATTACATATTTAGGCAAAACATCTAGGGTTAACTCATAACCCAGGTCATGGATGTTACAAATTATCCACCCCTTACAAGGATTTCGTCCCCGAAATCGATAAAACATACTAAGAGAAAAGGGCAGGATACTTCCTTCTCATCTCATCCTATAATTCCCAAGTGGCTTCTTCAACACCACGGTGGTTCCAGAGGACTTTCACAAGACTTATATCTTTCTTCTTTAACCTTTTAATTCTATTATCAAGGATTGACACTGGTCCCTCCTCATAGGATATATCATCATTCAATTCTACCTCCATAGGTTGTAGAACTGACTCGGTGTCTGGATGACATTTTCAGCATAGAAATGTGAAACACATGATGTAACCTCTGTAACTCTGGTGGCAACTCTAGTCTATATGCTACCTTTCCAATCCATTCAATGATTGGATAAGGCCCCATAAATCTAGGAGCTAACTTCCCTTTCCTTCCAAAACGAAGGACCCCTTTCCAAGGTGAGACTTTGAGATATACTCTGTCTCCAACCTGGAACTCTAAGGGTCTACGACGCTTGTCAGCATAAGATTTCTGCCTATCCTGTGCAGTCTTAATCTTTTGTTGTATTACTTTAATCTTCTCTGTGGTCTGCTGCACAAGATCATGACCTAACAACTGACGCTCACCAGTCTCGAACCAACACAGAGGTGATCTACAATGTCTACCATACAAGGCTTCATAAGGTGCCATATCAATACTATGTTGATAGCTATTGTTATAGGCAAACTCTATCAAGCTTAGGTGTAGATCCCAACTCCCGGTAAACTGGAGAACACATGCTCTTAAAAGGTCTTCTAAAGTCTGTATGGTCCTTTCTGACTGTCCATCAGTCTGTGGATGAAAGGTCGTACTAAACCTTAGCTTGGTGCCTAAGGCTCTGTGTAACTGTTCCCAAAAATGACTTGTAAACTGAGGACCTCGGTCAGAAACTATTGTGACAGGAACTCCGTGCAAACGCACTATCTCTTAAACATATAATTCTGATAACCTTTCAGCAGAATAGGTTGTTTTGACAGGTAAGAAATGTGCTGTCTTAGTCAACCTATCAACAACTACCCAAATGGAATCATGTCCTTTGCTTGTCCTGGGTAGGCCAACAACAAAGTCCATGGTCACATGGTCCCACTTCCACTGTGGTATGGGTAAAGGTTGCATTGTTCCTGCAGGTTTCTGGTGTTCAGCTTTAACTTGCTGACACACATGACACCTCAGAACAAATTCTGCAACATCCTTCTTCATTCCAGGCCACCAATACAGATCTTTCAAATTCCGATACATCTTGGTGCTCCCTGGATGCATAGCATACATGGAAGAATGAGCTTCTTCCAGGACTAACTTCCTCAAGTTATCCACATCCGACACTATCATCCTTCCATTATAATAGGCTACTTGGTCATCAGAGTCAGGGAAACCATCTCGCTTCTCATTTCCATACTCAGATCTAATCTGCTGAACTGCATCATCACCTTGCCGTGCTTCCTTAATCTGCTCTCTTAAGGTAGGTTTAATATGCATCTCAGCCAACAACCCGGCTAACAATGAAACCTTCAACTGTACATTGTCCTGCCTTAAAGAGATAAGCATATCTCTCCTAGAGCATAAGAAAGAGTTTAGTTGTGCTCTATTCATGGTTGATGTTGCTGATTTCCTACTCAAGGCATCTGCAACAATGTTGGCCTTGCCTGGATGATAATCAATTGTACAGTCGTAGTCCTTGATTAACTCCATCCAGCGACGTTGCCTCATGTTAAGCTCATGCTGAGAGAAGATATACTTAAGGTTCTTGTAGTCTGTGAAAATATGGAATGTTTCTCCGTAGAGATAATGTCTCCAGATTTTTAAGGCATGAACCACAGCAGCTAACTCCAGATCATGTGTTGGATAATTCTCCTCGTGTTTCTTAAGCTGTCGGGAAGCAAAAGAAATCACTTGTTTATCCTGCATCAACACACATCCTAGTCCATTCTTGGAAGCATCACAGAAAACTACATATCCTTTTCCTTGTTCAGGTAGTACAAGTACAGGTGCACTTGTCAACTTCTCCTTCAACAACTGGAAGGACTGTTGACACTTATCACTCCAAGAAAAAGGAACATCTTTCCGGGTCAACTTGGTCAAAGGTAAGGCTATAGAACTAAAGTTCTTAATGAACCTTCGATAATAGCCAGCTAACCCCAAGAAACTTCGAATCTCCGTCGGTGTCTTCAGTTGTTCCCACTGTAGAACAGATTCTACCTTTGTAGGGTCAACACGAATTCCCGAGGCAGATATCACATGTCCAAGAAAAGATACCTCCGGCAGCCAGAACTCACACTTGCTAAACTTAGCATACAACTTGTGTTCTCTTAGCAAGGTCAAAGCTTGGCGAAGATGCTGCTCATGCTGCTGAGCATCCTTACTATAGATCAGAATGTCATCTATGAAGACGACAACACACTGATCAAGGAAAGGTCGAAAAACTATATTCATGAGTTCCATAAATGCAGCTGGTGCATTGGTTAGTCCAAACGACATAACCGTGAACTCATAGTGACCATACCTTGTCCTAAAGGCAGACTTGGATATGTCATTATCCTTAATACGAAGTTGATGATATCCAGACCTCAAATCTATCTTGGAAAAGACGGTTGCACCACGCAACTGATCAAAGAGATCATCAATCCTCGACAGAGGGTACTTATTCCTTATTGTTACTTTATTGAGTTGTCTGTAGTCGATGCACAACCGCATTGACCCATCTTTCTTTTTAACAAACAAGACCGGAGCACCCCAAGGTGAAGTGCTCGGTCGGATAAAACCCTTCTCAAGTAACTCTTGAAGCTGTTTCTTGAGTTCTGCCATCTCGGCAGGCGCCATCCTATACGGAGTCTGGGCTATGGGTTTCGTATCTGGGATCAGATTGATTTCAAAAACAATCTCCCGAGGTGGTGGTATACCAGGAAGTTCTTCAGGAAACACATCCTCGAATTCCCTGACTATGGGAACTTCAGCAGGATTGGACCTTTCCTTGGTAACATCTACCACATGGGCTAAGAATGCATAACATCCTTGCCTCAACAACTTATCAGCAACCATAGCTGACACAAGACAGGTGGGCAGAATCTTTCTTTCTCCTTGAAAGATCCATGTGTTGCTTTCATCAGCAAACACAGCCAACTTGGACTCACAATCCAAGACAACTCTATACCTTTCTAAGGTATCCATCCCGAGGATTATATCAAATCCTTGCATATCAAGCGGTATAAGATCCACTTGAATGCGATGGTCAGAAAAGAAGAGGATGCAAGGAGAGCATACCTCCTGCAAAACGGCAGACCCACTCAATGGAGTCTCCAACAACAAACTATCTGCCCTATGACTAACAGTCACATTGCAGTTACGAATCACTCTATGAGTGATGAAAGAGTGCGTAGCACCCGGGTCAATCAGAACAGATACAACATAGGATGTAGACATATTAGGATATAAAAGTTTCATCTGACCTGCCACTACCCGTGGATTGACCACTGCATCTGGTGGGTTCATAGCATAGAACCTCGCTGTCTCCTGGTGTTGAGGTGGTGCTGATGATCCAGCTTGAGACACTTGTCCACGTCCTCGAGCTTCTCCTTGAGATTGCATTCTCTGAGATCCTTGTTGATTCTGTCTCAGAGGCTGTGTCACACTGACAGGCCTAGAACGACAATCCTTCATCAAGTGTCCCACCTTACCAGAGTTAAAGCATCTCCTCTCCAGTTGTTGTGGTCGGGGTGGTCCAGTAACTGACATCGATGCAGAACTGTGAGTCCCTTGAAGCGGTTGACTCCGTCCTCTACCTCTGCTTGGTGACCATTGAGTTTGAGAACTCGATCTGGGTGGTGGAGGGTTAGGTGCAGAGAATCTAGGTTTCTTAAAATCCCTAGATGAAGAACCCTGGAATTGTGGATATCTTTTCTGGGTTTGCCTCTTCTCAACCACAGATCTCTCTATCCTTCGGACTGACTCAACGAAGGTAGAGAATCTCTCTCGGTTTTCTAAGGCAGACACATGGGTTGACATATCAGCATTCAAACCCTTCTCGAATCTCCTGATTCTTTCCTCATTTGTGGCAGCCATGTGCGGACAGAACTGCAGCAATTCCATGAACTTAGCTTCATACTCGCTAATGTTCATCATACCCTGCCTTAGTCTCTCAAACTGAGAGATCTTCTCATCTAGGAAAGTCTTTGGAAAATATCTATTGATAAATTCCCGACGAAACTCTTCCCATGAGAACTCTATTCCAGGTCTCTTCTGCTCTTCCATGTTCCACCAGTGACCAGCACTACCTTTGAGAAGATAGACAACATGTCTAACCTTCTCAGCTTCCGGGATAATAAGAATCCTGAAAGCCTTCTCCAACTCTGTCAACCATAGGTCAGCATCTGCGGGGTCGGCAGTCCCAAAGTACTCGGTAGCTCCGACACGACGAAGTCGTTCGAACGTCTTACCGATACCTTGTGCTTCAGGCTGGACAGGTGCCCTAGGTGTAGGCATGGGCATCGTGTCGGTTATGTGTGTCATGGCAGTCATGAACTGCCCGAACATTGTCTGTACAGCTGGGTTACCCATGTCGGCTGGGTCAAACTGGGGTGGCTCTCTTGGTGACTCTGGTGCAGGCTGTTCTATTCTTGGAACCCTTGCACCGCCTTGAGGTGCACTAGCACTACTCTCTGCCACGTACTCATCATGAGGCTCAGCCATCCTTATGTATCTTCTTCTCCTAAGGAGTAGAAGATTCTATTAGATAGGGAAAGAGTACTAAAAATAGACTCGACATCCTAAGTCCTATGCCTCTGTAGACTCAACTGACCTAGAGCTCTGATACCACTAATTGTGGGCTCTGATCTCCAAACCACGATATAATCATGATTTAAACTTAGCGAAAGAGATTCGATAAATAACAGAAGACAAAAATCATGGGAAATTAAAACTTTTCGAGACAAGAGCTTGAATCCTTAAAAGCTTCTTTCATAACAAGAGATAAACTGTTTACATCTCATGATAATTACTTCTTGAGTAATTATATACATCAAGATAAAAAATCTCAAGAACTCATAACAAAAGACTCCAAGACCTGAGAGTACAGAGGACACATAGGACTGACTCTAACTACACCACATGGCAGGCTAAATCTCCACCTGAGATTTACTGCTGCTCCTGGTGCTGCTGCTGCTGGGACTGGTCACCTATAGACCTGTTCCTCCGTCCTCGACGTCCACCTAAAAAGTTGAAGTCTACGGGGTGAGACAATTGTACATAATTGTCCCAGCGAGAGTTATAACTCTCTTCCAGAAGCTTTATTATAACATCAAAGAATAACTTAAGCAGTAAAAGCTTACAAAGTATTCAATAGCAGATACAGTTGTATACAAGAGCTCAACATTTATCAAGCATAAAGAACATATGCACTATTCAGTGTAACATCAATCAATTAGCTCATAGTTACCTTTAACAGGTATACTATGCTTGTAGATTATGTTTTACAAACAGTCTTATTATTATGCCCTGTGGAGATGAGGTTTACCACTCATACCCCAACCAATCACTGTTAAGTGCCTTAGTATCATACTAGGTCATTGAAAGAGCCGGATTCTCATGACCTTCACCTTCCTCAGTCAGTAAGAGGATCACTTGTAGGACATCTTGTGTCTCTACTATTATAGCTCACTAGGGTAATCTGGTCCTTCGCTATTTTAGAGTTACAGTGGCGTTCTGTACTCTCTTTGTCATCAGGCAATTTCATGTTTATCTCCACTGATACTGATATCTATGTTTTCTTCGTCATCAGGAGGTTTCATGTTTACCTACTACTGATACGGTATGGAAAAGTAGTGAAAGATTGACGGATTACATATCTACATCAAATCCCTACACTAGGATGTAAGGTTCTACACATCCATGTACCCCACATACTCAATAGTATGTGATCTAGGAGTTCCCTTAGGAAAACTTGTTTCACCATCATTTGATCTCTGACAATGATGGGTCTATGATCAGGGCTCTACATTATACTTGATTAGTTAGGTACATTCAGTATTCATTTAACATCACACATTGTTCTTCAAACAATAACAGTAGCATAACAGCTATAAAAGGAGAATACTAAATGTAACAAGCCTAACTCACATCAATCATCATTTCTCATTATACTCATCACAAGTCATCTCTAAAGCATGATCTTGATGGTATTCATGGCTCTCAAAGCCCATTATTATCATAGAATGCCACTAACAAGGCATCAAGATACTTTACTTATTCATAAAGCTATCAATATGCCTTTAATGAATATAGTATCATCATCCATACCTGGATATGATCACCTCCATATCAGAACCTGCATGGTTAATTCAACTAATAAAGGTAATTCAAAACAATGATTATACTTTCCACTCTTGTCATAAGAGCTAAGTTCTTTGATTCTTATCAAATAGAGTTTAATACTCATATAACATGTCATCACCTTTGAATTAGGGTTTACTATTCACATCATATGTCATTACCCTTGAATTAGGGTTTACTATTCACATCACATGGTGAATTGAACTCATAACATCATCATGTATGAGGATATCATCATTGATGCTCTCAGATTAGCTTAAGATTCATCATATATCATAATTAGGGTTTCCATGATCTCACGTAGGTGGATCATACCCTAATCATGCACATTCATGTGTATTGAAGGTTCTTTACTTGAGTTTCCACCCTAAAAGGGTACTTTCTCTCTCTTAAGGTACTTTCTCTCTCTTAAGATACTTTCTCTCTCCTCACACTAGTAGATGGTGATAACACCACTCTAGATCAGGTTGGGTTAAGTCCTCATGGGCTAACATAAGCCAAAACATCACTATCATGTGATTAGGGTTTGATTTGAACAAGGTATTACTCAATTGAACCCATCAAGGTATTTTGGTAATTCACCCCATTGATCACCATCTTGGTTCAATTCATGAGTCACTTAATCCCTTAATATCCTAGGTTATCATTAGGGTTTAGATTAGAGCATCATTGAGCCATTTACACCTTCAATTGATTAAGTGAAATCAACCTTTGAAAACCTCAAACGGTTTCAACCTTCAACCTCCAAACGGTTTGAGACCGTTTGGATGAGTTGACCGTTTGGTAGGGTTGACTCCAAGACCGTGTGACCTTCAAGGTCATTTTCCCAAACCGTGTGAGGGTGTAGACCATTTAACAAGTTTGACTTCAAGACCGAGAGGGCTTACACGGTTTGAGACCGTTTGGTGTCTCTCGATCTTGAGATCGTTTGAGTCCAAACGGTCTTGAGACCGTGAGGCCTCACACGGTCTTGAGACTGTGTGACCTCAAATGGTCTTGAGACCGTGAGGTCTCAAACAGTCTTGAGACCGTGAGGCCTCAAACGGTCTTGAGACTGTTTGGTCCATTTGGTCTCAAACCGTTTGGACCTTCAACATGGTTCAATGATTTCAATCGTTTATGATTATCAATGTTGAAGCCTCCAAATGGTCAATGTCATGGTAACCATTTATAGATTGAGTCAATTAGGGTTATTCTTAACCAATTGGTCACTCAATTGACCCTCAATTGTTATCCAATTAGGGTTGAAGTTGGTTCAATTAAGGTCCATCAACGTTCAACCATCAACACTCAACAATGTGAATCAACACAAGGTTGAACCCTTCAATTGAGCTCCAATTGGGCCCAAACTTGGCCCAAACGGTCTTGAGATCGTGTGGATGAACTCCACACGGTCTTGAGACCGTTTTCCCAAGATTTCATCAAAATCTGATGTGATTTGATAGGGGTTGAACCTTGATTGAGTCTCAATTCAGTATTTTTGATTAATTCAATAACCCATTGCAATTGGGCCCTCAATTGATCAAATTACCTTAACCCTAGACCTCCAAACGGTCTTGGGTTGTCACCACACGGTCTTGAGACCGTTTAGTTGATCCCCAAACGGTCTTGAGACCGTTTGGGTCAATCAACCAAAAAAAACTAAGTTATTCATTGAGATTTCAGTACTGATTTCAATTAGGGTTTACCCTAGTAATCATCCTTCAACTCCTAGCTCATTTGGAATTAGTCCATAAAATTTGGTGAGTTGTTAATCAACATTATTATGAACAGTAATTTCATACGGTCAATGCCTAGTCAACGTTCTTACACGGTCTTGAGACCGTTTGCCCAAAAAGGGGCGATTTCAACAGATTGCAATTCAGAACTAAAATCAATTGATTTGTTGATTTAAAAAGGCTACATCTCTCGATTCCTTTGGAGTTAACCTCTCAAATTTTGTGGGTAATTATCCTACATAATTATGAACAGATTTCTTATACGGTCCACCCTCGGTCAACGCGGATAAATGGTCTTGAAGACCGTTTGCCCTTACACGGTCTTGAGACCGTTTGCTCACCAAACGGTTTTGCAAACCGTGTGAGCACTTGGTGGAGACCGTTTAGTAAAGTGAAAAGTAGTGGATTAACTTTGGAAATAACGTATTCATCTCCTAGATCAAGAAAAGCAAGGATTTCTCACGGATTTTCTTGCAAAGTAGCAAGGGAAGGTAGAGAAGAAGAAGAACTATCATCTAAAAGCATAAACAAGATGTATATAACAAAGCATGGGTTTAGAGTTATAAAACCCGCCTAAAGCTTGCTCCTTGAGCTCCAAGCTTTCGAGCTCCTAGCTTTTAAATGCGTCCTTGAGTTTCCATAGGTCGGCCAAGGTGATCCTTCCAAGGAAAGTCGAGAAGAGATGGCTAGAAAGGTAGAGCTATGTGAGCTAGCCATCAATTTGACCTTGAATTTGAGTTCTAACCATGAACTTAAGAAAAAGGGAGGATTCAAACCTACCTTGCCCTCCTTGGTCGTCCTCCTGAGCTCAACAACTCCTCTTTAGTCGGTTTGGGTGAATAGAACAGTGAAAGGAACGAAGGGAGGGTTTCCTTTCTAAGTGAAGTGGAGAGTATATATACTTGGGGTGAGATTTTCAACATAAGCTCATAAGTTCTCCATATTTTCAACTAAGTCCCTCCATCCTTCTATGCTCGTCCCATCATATTAATTCTAAGGACAAACCTTCTTCTAAGGTCAAGAAATGAGGGCAAAGAAGATCAACCTATTAGTTAAGCATACACATAAAAGGGCTATAGCACATACACCTTGATTATTCAATCACAAAGGTGTTTTGTTTTTCATAACTTGATTAATCAATTGAAGTGACCTTTCATCATTTATTCTCTAAATGATGACAAGAGTCTTAAAAGATATTTTAAATGATGTATTTTACAAGTTGCACCCCTCAAATTGGGTAAATTGCACTTTTCTCCAATTTAGGGTTTTCAAGCACCGGGATTGCTTCCACAGCTGCACCTTGGTGCCCAAGCTTGGGAAATCCCTCGAACCTTACCATAATCATTCTCATGATGTCTCAACATCATAGGAACATCTTGACGTGTATTTTACTACGCGCTTAAACACAAGTATACGCGTCGAGTAATATAGGCCTTGTGAGGCCCGAGTCGAACTCAGGGGTACGTGAATTATTGGAGACTTCTAGTAACTAATCGCAATCAGCTAGGCCGATTAACAAAGTAGGGTTTTGTTGTTGAAATTAAAAGAAAATAAAAATCAAACAAAGAAAACAATCGATTAAAGGTTAATTTAATCAATTCAAAGGGATATCTTTAGGATGGCGGTTTCACCGCGGGTCAACATTGTATTAGGTTTCATATAATTCCTCACACTTCTCTCTCTATCCGGGTAGTGGCCTGAATACAGAATTACCCACTGTCGTGGTGTAAGTCACTACTTAGGTTTAGGTTGATTCCACCGTCGTAGTAATCATTCCCCTAAACTAAGTGCATTATAAACGGTCCCTCAGTTCCCACCATTAATTTTACAACTCCTTTGTCAAGGGTTTTATTAATTAATGTAGATTTCGTCTCTTTTCAACCGTTAATCCTTCTGTCGAAGTGATTAAGGGCATGAAATTATTATTATTGTGATCAAGCATAACAATAGAAATGGAGAAAACGAATCTATACCACGGATTTGAGAGAGAAAATATGAATTATCAATATAAAAATGTCATACAATGTATTCCCGGTCCTAAAGATTGAGGGTTTTAGCCTCTCATGTTCATCTCACACGAATACATGGTAGAAATGGGGGATTTCATAAGAAAAACGTGAAACAAGTGGGAAAACCCCTGAAAGGAGAAGAACCCGTAGATCCTTGGCGTAGAACACGAGCTTCCCCACCTGTCGGTGGTGCAAATCGTCTTCGGCAGCGTCTGAATCACCCGGGATGAGCTTCCGGCCTCCGTTCTCCTTTCTCTCCTTCCTCGGCACTCGTGCAATCCAAAATTGATAATCTCCTCTCGTCTGGGCGGCCGTCATTAGGTATAAGTCCCTAATTAGGTCGTCAATTAACAACAGCCGTCCGATCGAGATCAAAACAGATCCAACGCATATCTGCCGGCGTCGATACCATCGACGCGGGTCGATGGTATCGACCCAGCGGATTAGCGGCAGCTTTCCTTTCTTTTAGTCTGAGCGCCTGTGGTCATCTCGATACCATCGACTTGGGTGTCGATGGTATCGACTTTCTTTAGCGTCAGTTGTTGTCGTTTAGCGACGTTGTAGCTCTCCATGTGTCGATGGCATCGACTTGGGTCGATGGTATCGATAGTTTCCTTGCCAGCAATCTGAAGGAATCTCGATACCATCGACTTGGGTGTCGCTGGTATCGACTCTGTGCTGCTCCTCTCGTCTGGCAATCTGTGGCTTGGTCGATGGTATCGACTTCCGTCGATGGTATCGACGGAAGAAAATACTTGTTTTTCCTGAAATTTCACAACAAGACCAAGTAAATCCACACAATTTATAATAAGATGATAAATAATGCTCAAATTAGTAAAACAAATGGGATTTGACATAATATGAAGGCAAAGACCGAAATGAGTGAATTATGCAATATTATCCATAAAAATGAGTAATTAGAGCACAAAACACATATGAAAAAGGTCTATAAATGCGACTCAAAATCATCGCATCAAACTCCCCTAAGCTTAAACATTGCTCGCCCTCGAGCAACTAATCCTTAGAATAGAATTGCAGATGTCAACTAAAAATCAACACACCAACCCACATCCCATGAGACTCCCACTGGACGTTCTCAAACCGGCCTTTCCTAATCACAGAACAGTAATTACCCTACAGGCGACAATAATCATCAATAAGAAAAATTATCCTTCAAACCGATGAACACTATCACATAAGGCAGTTAACATAATAAAGTTCGCCGATTCAGCATTGGTGCATCTTGTGATCGCCTACACTACGTTGCTCGCCCTAACTACCATCTACATGGAAGCAGTTCTCCTGATAAACATGAGTGAGGAGAAAATCACAGTGGCCTACCAATCCGAGCAACGGGTGGATGGAATGGGTGGTTCGTGAAAGAATCTTGGAAGTATTACACAGTTTCAACATGCACATAACAAAATGTCCTAAATGATGCAAATGCACATTGAAAATGCCCTAATGCTTAAAATTGGGTGGAATGATGCATGCACTAACCTTCCACCTCAAAATGAGATGGAAATCTAATTAAGCCACATCATGTACTCAATTTCCCTATTATGCAAGTGATATCATGTTCCTTTCTCCCTCTTATTCCATTTCCTTCCAAATTCTCTTTTTTTTTCTTTTCTCAATTTTTTTTCAGATTTTTCAGAATTTTTTCTTTCTTTTAGCCCACATATCCATAATTGCTTAGAGATACATGTATAAGGCCATTTTCTTCACGATTGGAAATCTTTGCATTATTTCGAGGGTATGGAAAAGTTTAGATCACTTTTTAGGAAAAACTGAGGTACATGGTGTACTTAAGCATGAAAATCATGAAAGTTATGAGTGCAACTACATGACATGCACCTAAAGGTAATGTGCATGAATCGCTATATATTTTTTAGTTTCATGCAAAAGTATGAAAAATTTCAATGCAAGTCCTATCTAAATGCTATGCACGCAAAAGGAATTAAAACTGTACTTTACTTCCAATTCTTAGGTGGGTTATGAAAAAAAATATGAAGTGGAATGATCACAAGATTAAGTGACTGAACCTTAGAAGAAAATTATGTGTCCCTCCTTACTGACCTGTGTATTAGTTCAAAGGGTTCTCTCTCTTATATCCAATTAAGGTCTCATTACCATTTGATTTGGTTAGGCTCAAACAACCGTTACTATCCACTTTTCATGAGTCAATGGGGGTGTGGGTGTGACATATTGCTTTAGAGTTGACATAATCAATCATTTTCATAGGACAAGTTTCCCAAGGACAACCAAGTCAAGCTATCCAAAAGACACAAAAAATTTTAAATTCCCTTAAAATTTCCCATGAAAACAACGAGATGACAATTTTTAAGACATCCACGGTTACACTAGATAGATGTGGATCCTAAACAATAACTAAAATTGCAAGAACAAATAACAAAGCAAAAACTAAAAATAACAAAAGACAAGATAAAAGATAGAGCTGTTCCAGCCACCCCCCTAAGCTTGAATTCGACTATGGCCTCATAGTCAAAAACCAACTTAAGGGTGGAACAGTGATACCCTGATCAGTCTGATGGTGGTGGAGGCGGGTACTGCCAGGGTCGTGGGGTCCAGATTTGCTCTGGATGATGTGACTTCATTTGACCAATAACCCCGTCTTGAATAACTGACACCGACACTGCTGTGTGCCCGTCGATACCATCGACGGAAGTCGATGGTATCGACTCGCTGATTAGGGCAACTGCCTCGCGAGTCCGGCCGCCGCCTTTTTCATTTGAAAATGTCGATACCATCGACGGACCCGTCGATGGTATCGACTCCACTGAGTCGATTTCTTCTGAAAATCTCCAGAGATCTCGATGGTATCGACTAGCATGTCGATACCATCGACTTTGATATTGCGATCTGCCTGTAGGTAGGTCGATACCATCGACTAGGCCGTCGATGGTATCGACGCAGAGCAAAATCTGCAGTCGTCAACCTGTAACCCGGTCGATACCATCGACCAGTGTGTCGATGGTATCGACCCTGCCTGTGCCTGCACATTAAACAAACGGATCAAGGTATCTTCTTTACACTAGAATTTGAATGAAATGAAAACAATCTATGACTAGAATTAAACTATCCTAATGTACCAATGGTTGGGTTGCCTCCCAACAAGCGCCCTTCTTTAACGTATTAGGCTAGACGTATGACAATCATCATCTTTTCACCTTGGGGACTGCACTTAGAGGATCATGCGGTAATTTGAATTCAACACGATCTCCTCCAATGCCCAAAGACAAAGTACCTCTCCCTAAGGCAGTCACAACATCTGCCGTTGCTTGAAACGGTCTTCCTAGGAGAATTTCACAACTTTGGAGTGGTGGCATATCCATGACAACAAAATCCACCGGGAATATGAATCTATCCACTTTGACGAGCACATCCTCACACACTCCATATGGTCTCACGATAGACCCATCTGCCAATTCAATTGTTGCGGCCAACTTCTTTGTCTCTTTTAACCCCAGCTTTTGAAATGTCGCCAAAGGCATGAGATTTATGCTAGCGCCAGAATCACATTGCGCTTTTGGAAAATGTTGACCACCTATTGAGCACGGAATGTAAAAACCTCCTGGGTCTTTTCTCTTGTTTGATGACCTCCCATGAATCATAGAGCTCACCGTCTCATTCATCCGACAAATATCATCATCTTTTATTCGCCTCTTCTTATTTATGATTTCTTTAATGAACCTCCCATAGGCGGGTACTTTCTCGATCATCTCCACTAACAGAACATTGATGTGGAGTTTTCGGAATATCTCCAGAAATTTCTTAAAATGACAATGCTCTTTCTTTGACTTCGGATTGACCGGATCCAAAACATCAGCTGCATCAACACGCCTGTGAGGTGGCACATACGCGCTTTTCGGGGGTACCTCCCCTAAGCTTGCTTCAATCACTCCCTCGGACGTGGTCTTTGGCGAAACATCATCAACATTAATATCAACAATGGATATATCAGCACCTTGATAGACAATCTTGACTTGCTCTTCTCGCCTAGGTGGAGGCGTGACCACCAAGGGCTCTTGGCGTCTTTTCCAAAAAGAAAAAGTGCTTCCGCCTGGTAGTCCATAGTAAGTGCGTGGATATGGTATCGCTGGTGTTGCATTCACATTGAAAGTCATTTTTCTTTCTTCTACAACTTCTTGCACCTGAGATTCCTCCTCAGTGCTTACCACAGACATATACTTGACCTGATGGTGTGCTTGGGCCACATTTGCATTCTCGGCTGGTTTCTGTTGATTGGCGTGCTTGATGGCCGCCACTTCACTCGAAATCTGTGCCACGGTGGTTTCCAATGCCCGCATTTGTGCTCCATGGCTTTGCAGCATCTGCCCAAACTTGGTTAGAATATCACCTTGAGATTGCAATTGCTTACCAAACATGGCCATCATCTCTTGGTTTTGCTGTACCATTTGACTCAGTAGTTCAGTGTTCTTATCCTCGACTCTTGGCTGTGGCTTGGCATCCGGATCCTGTAGAAAATTATTTGGATCCTTCCATGAAAACTTTTTATCCTTCCTCCATGCATAGTCATTATTTCTATAGCCCTGTTGTTGCATGAATTTCACTTGGGCCTCCTCATCTTCAGATGCATCTTCCTTAGTTAGCAACTTTTTAGCTAGAAGATCTAACTTATCGTTTAGCTCCCTAACTATTCTGGATTCACCAGCAGCCTTGACCTGCTCCACAGCACCTCTGTCGCCCCATGACTATTTCCTAGCCATGTTCTTTAATATCTCCCAACATCTGGTATCCGTATTATTCAGAAAGAATCCGGATCCGGCTGAATCAAGATTACTTCTATCGTGCTCGGAGAGAGCAAAATAAAAGATTTTCACTTGCGTTTCCCTGTCCAGCCCATGATGTGGGCACCTCCTCAACATAACCTGGAATCGCTCCCAGGTCTCAGAATATGTCTCACCCGCCTGTTGGGTGAAATTTTGAATCTTCCTAATCATGTCGTTGGTCTTCTCAGGAGGGAAAAACCTCTCGAAGAAAACTTCCACCATATGATCCCAAGACTGAACAAATTCGTCATCGAGGTTATGGAGCCACTCTCTTGCCGCTCCTGCCAAGGAACTTGGGAATAACTTGAGGTACAAAGCATCTTGTGGGAATCAGTCGATCTTCACCATGTCACAGTTCTCCACAAACTGGCTGATGTGGGCAACCAGATCTTCATTTTTCAGCCTGTGAAATGCGTTGGATTTGACCAAATTAATCAGTGCCGGGTCGATCTTGTATGTCGGTATGTTGATCGCCTGTTTTTTTATAGGCCCCTTTGAAGCTGATGAAGAAGACGCTTTGATCTTCTCCCATATCGTCTGTGGTTCGGCCATTTCTTCTACTTGCTCTTGCTCAGATTCAGAATCTATTTCACTTTGGTACTCCTGCTCGTAGTAGTCCTCATCCTCTGGTCCCGGATGTGGGACCTCAGGTGTGCGATTTGCGTAGTCGTTACTACGCGTATGCACCATGCAAAGTACCTGAAAAACGAAAATCGGGGTTCAGTACAATGCTTTGAACGAGTAAACACAATTATAGAGAAATATATGATTTTTTTTAAAATGGTTTTAAAATAATAAAAAAAATGTGGCCTAGAGTGGCCGCTCTTAGCACTCAAAGTGCCAATAATTCGCCGTATCCCCGGCAACGGCGCCAAAAACTTGACGTGTATTTTACTACGCGCTTAAACGCAAGTATACACATCGAGTAATATAGGCCTTGTGAGGCCCGAGTCGAACTGAGGGATACGTGAATTATTGGAGACTTCTACTAACTAATCGCAATCAGCTAGGCCAATTAACAAAGTAGGGTTTTGTTGTTGAAATTAAAAGAAAATAAAAATCAAATAAAGAAAACAATCGATTAAAGGTTAATTTAATCAATTCAAAGGGATATCTTTAGGATGGCGGTTTCACCGCGGGTCAACATTATATTAGGTTTCATATAATTCCTCACACTTCTCTCTCTATCCGGGTAGTGGCCTGAATACAGAATTACCCACTGTCGTGGTGTAAGTCACTACTTAGGTTTAGGTTGATTCCACCGTCGTAGTAATCATTCCCCTAAACTAAGTGCATTATAAACGGTCCCTCAGTTCCCACCATTAATTTTACAACTCCTTTGTCAAGGGTTTTATTAATTAATGTAGATTTCGTCTCTTTTCAACCGTTAATCCTTCTGTCGAAGTGATTAAGGGCATTAAATTATTATTATGGTGATCAAGCATAACAATAGAAATGGAGAAAACGAATCTATACCACAGATTTGAGAGAGAAAATATGAATTATCAATATAAAAATGTCATACAATGTATTCCCGGGCTACTCCCAGTCCTAAAGATTGAGGGTTTTAGCCTCTCATGTTCATCTCACACGAATACATGGTAGAAATGGGGGATTTCATAAGAAAAACGTGAAACAAGTGGGAAAACCCCTGAACGGAGAAGAACCGGTAGATCCTTGGCGTAGAACACGAGCTTCCCCGCCTGTCGGTGGTGGAAATCGTCTTCGGCAGCGTCCGAATCACCCGGGATGAGCTTCTGGCCTCCGTTCTCCTTTCTCTCATTCCTCGGCACTCATGCAATCCAAAATTGATAATATCCTCTCATCTGGGCGGCCGTCATTAGGTATAAGTCCCTAATTAGTTCGTCAATTAACAACAGCCGTCCGATCGAGATCAAAACAGATCCAACGCATATCTACCGGCATCGATACCATCGACGCGGGTCGATGGTATCGACCCAGCGGATTAGCGGCAGCTTTCCTTTCTTTTAGTTTGAGCGCCTGTGGTCATCTCGATACCATCGACTTGGGTGTCGATGGTATCGACTTTCTTTAGCGTCGGTTGTTGTCGTTTAGCGACGTTGTAGCTCTCCATGTGTCGATGGCATCGACTTGGGTCGATGGTATCGACAGTTTCCTCGCCAGCAATCTAAAGGAATCTCGATACCATCGACTTGGGTGTCGCTGGTATCGACTCTGTGCTTCTCCTCTCGTCTGGCAATCTGTGGCTTGGTCGATGGTATCGACTTCCGTCGATGGTATCGACGGAAGCAAATACTTGTTTTTCCTGAAATTTCACAACAAGACCAAGTAAATCCACACAATTTATAATAAGATGATAAATAATGCTCAAATTAGTAAAACAAAGGGGATTTGACATAATATGAAGGCAAAGACCGAAATGAGTGAATTATGCAATATTATCCATAAAAATGAGTAATTAGAGCACAAAACACATATGAAAAAGGTCTATAAATGCGACTCAAAATCATCGCATCACATCTCAACATGTGCAATTTGCAAGTTAACCCTTCTAAATGGGTAATTTGCACATAGGTCCCTGTATTACAAAACAATGCTACAACTTTATATAAAAAGGAGCAAAAACTGAAATATATGTTTCTGAGAAACTTAATTACATGCCCAAAGTTAATCACAAGGATTTAATTACATATTTAGGCAAAACATCTAGGGTTAACTCATAACCCAGGTCAGGGATGTTACAACAGGGTTACTCATCCAACATCTGTACATTGGTATCAATGAAAGATCTGAAGTTGATAGGTCTTAAATCTCATGATTGTCACATTCTAATGCAACAAATATTGCATGTGGCAATTAGATCTATATTGTCGAAGCATGTAAGGTTTGCAATCACCAGACTTTGTTTCTTTTTCAACAGTCTGTGCAGCAAAGTTATTGACCCTGATACTCTCGATAATTTGCAAAGAGAAGTGGTTGTTACCCTATGTCAGCTTAAGATGTATTTTCCTCCGTCGTTCTTTGATATCATGGTACATCTTGTTGTCCACTTGACTAGGAAAGTGAAAATGTTGGGACCAGTTTTCTTGCATTGGATGTATCCCTTTGAACGATACATGAGTGTTTTTAAAGGTGATGTTCGAAACCGTTATCGGACTGAAGGGAGTATTATTGAGGGTTATGTGGCGAGAGAGGTTATGGATTTTTGCAATGACTTTTTGAGTGGTAATGATGCTCCCGTGAATGGCAAGAATATTGAGGAGCATTTTGGCAAAGGAGTTTTGGGATCACGGGTGAAAGTAATCAGCCGTGAGCAGTTGGAGCAAGGTCACTTGTATATTTTACACAACATCAACGAAGAGAGTGTTTATATCGAGGAACATACCAATTTCATCAAGAGACAATATCCTCGATCCAATTCAATGTGGCTTGCTAGAGAGCATAACAAGACATTTATTAAGTGGTTTGAAGATAAAGTCTTACATCAACTATCCCAAACACCAGATAATGTTACTGAAACCATCAAATGCCTCGCCTTTAAACCAAAATTGAATGTTATGTCTTATGAAGGGTTTGACATAAATGGTTTCTCATATTACAAAAAGCGTCAAGATGATAAGAGTATCGTCCAAAACATTGGGGTCACCTGTAAAGACTAAGTCTCTACTATAAACATGATAAACAAAAACACCAATGGTGTGGCAGCGGAAGAATAAAATCTTGACATTATTCAAAAAGTATAAAGAGTACATTATAAAATTTTCCCAATTGGGAGTACAACTTTATACAAACAACTAGGATCTAGGTAGAGGAAGACTTAACTAATACAACATTGTCTCCAAGCAAACAACTATATAACATAAAAGCAAACATGATCACTCAAGCTATATATTCCTTCCTTCTTATCCTATCCTTAGCTTTAGGTTCACCAAGCTTCCCTACGCACTCTGATCCTAACCTGGATGGTTGGGGTCATCCAGCAAGAGAGAGATAAAAGGTATGTGTTAATAAAAAGGAATAGGACAAATAATAATAAAAAGCTTTACAATATAAAAGATTCTCCACAATAAGAGATTTCAAAAGAAATGAGGCAAATATATGAATATGAGAGAGAGAAACTGCCACATTTAAATATCAACAATTATCACATTTGCATGAATATAAATTATGACTCAACATCCTCTCAATGTAGGGTGAGGCACCTACCGGACCTCACCAATGGCAGGGGGACTAAAACCCCAGTGCCTAAAAAGTGGCAGGGGGAATAAAACCCCAGTGCCTAATATATAAAATGGCAGGGGGACTAAAACCCCAGTGCCCGGCAGGAGGACTAAAACCTCATTGCCCTGTGGGTGGTTTGTACTCATGTACACTACATTGTCAATTGGCCAATAACTATATCATGCATAATCATTCACTTGGCAGCATAGTGAAAAGTAACAAGATAACATTGGGAATAAAACCCAAATAAATAATCTCAATCCACAAGCCATCATAGGCAACATCATTATACAAGTATTGCAAGAGATGAGCCAACATAGGCAACAACAATATTCAAGAGTTACAATTAAATGAGTCACAAAGACATCCACAATATATAACATTTCCAAGTATTTCAAAAGATGAGCCACATAGTCAATAACAAGATTAAATCATTTCCAAGTAAAGGAGGCATCATATGTAGAAGCATGATTCACATGATTCCAATGATTAAGCCACAATGGCATAAGCTAAGTAAGAGCCAATAAATGTAAATAGAAGGATAACAAGGCTAGCACAAATATAATTGGTGGGGTTGGATAAAAGCCCAACTGAGAGTAGGTGTATTGCACATTATCCTCACATTTAAATTCCACAATTAAAATTGGATCCACATACCAAGAATAGGCATCACATACAAAATAGGGCTCACATACATAGGAATCACATACATAATAGGGTGCACATACCTTAGATTAAATACATTACCATCATATCCATCAAACTGATTGCAATCCATCCATATAATATCCTAGTTATAAACATAATACATGTATTAATATATATAAAGACATAAGCATAGAAAAAACCCTAATTTTACAAAACTACGATTTAAGGCTCAAAACCAAGTCCAATCGATTAAACATACTCTCCTGATTAACAAAACATATTTTATTACATAAAACAAAGTTAAAATGAATTAATTATGTATTTTAAAACATTTACATACTAAAAATGCCATTCAAAGCAAACTTCGAAAAACCCTTGAGAATCAGGTCTCAAAAATCA
Source organism: Alisma plantago-aquatica (assembly GCA_963693085.1). Taxonomy (NCBI): domain Eukaryota; kingdom Viridiplantae; phylum Streptophyta; class Magnoliopsida; order Alismatales; family Alismataceae; genus Alisma; species Alisma plantago-aquatica. The sequence continues at coordinate 968,944,773 of OY856409.1, read as the reverse complement.
TAAAATCAGATTCTTCGTTAAAAATCCTTTCCATCGACTATTTATTCGTATTTTTCTGATAAAGGATCGATTTACTATGAATTAAGTAAACTTGACCAATCAGAAATTAGTAAAACCATAGTGTGACATATATTTAACTAAAAATAGGATTCGATGTAAATAACAGAGTAAAGGACCAAAATACCCTTGATCGTTTAAACAAATCAGTTAAACGACGAGGGCAGAAGAGTCATTTGCACAAATCAATTGCTTGCAAGCGAGAAACAAAAACCTGGGGTGAAAAGTCGATACTGCCCCTGCAATCTAAAGCTAACTATTGAAACAGCGAGGGACTCCAGAGTCATTAGACTACCTGGATTGTTTCCTCGCGAGGCATGGTGTCGACCAAGGTCGAGCACCTTGGCTGAAGCTCTGGGTCCATGGCACCAGACTGTCTCACCGCGAGTTGGCCCTAACTGAGACTGGGAGAATGCTCCCCGATGTCTCGCGGTCACAGGGAGCCTCTAAAGCCAACCAAGCATGCTCAGGAGCGGGAGAGGAAGGCCCAACCTGGCCGGAAATAGGGGAACAAGGTCGGGGGTGAAACCACACAAAAACGCTGCCAAAAACTAGAACCGAGGTCAGGGTAATCTTCACGGATGACTAGCGAGTCGAATCCAACCTTCGTTGAGTGCGGAGGTGCGGTGAAGCTCGGAAAAGCTCGGCGCTGGAGGCTGCTATACAGCGGCTATAGGTCCGAGCAACCGGACGCGTCGCGGATCAAGGGAAAGCATCGGGGTTGAAAAGCAGAGGTCAGAGATGCTTACCTCGCTAGGAATTGATGGGAGGTGACCGGAGGTACAAGCTGCTGGACAAGTCGCCGGAAAAGGAAAACTGAGTTGGTCAGTGAGCTCTAGGGCAATCCAGGAGAAATTGGTTAAGGTAATGGAACGCTCGAGATCTAAGGGTGCTCGATGACCCATTAAATAGGTCGGAGACAAACCCTTGGCTCTACTGTGCCTTGCGGAGGAGAAGGGGAAAAGAGGTGAGTTGGGCGTTTCGTGTACAGAGCGATAGAGACGATGAGCTAGGGCCCATTCAAACCGTCGTCGCGAGCCAAAGCCAAAGGGACAAGAATCGCGATAAAAGGTGAAGTAGGGAGTGAGAACGAGCTAGAGGAGCTCAGGGGCCAGGCGACTCGAGCGGCCGGAGGTAGGAGACGGGTTCGCGTCCGTTGGATCGAGTGGGGAACAAATCTGACCGTCGGATGGCGGGTCCACGGTGAATCGGGCGCGTGACAAGTTAAATAAACCGGAACTTTAGCGTTACAGACGAATAAATGACATCGATTCAATTATTATAACACACTATAATAAAAGCTTATAAAAAGGATTTGAAGGGTCAAATGAAGTCCAAATGACACCAAATTTGGACCACATGCTCATATTAACATATAAAACGATGCTATATAATTAGGATCTCATTTAAAGCATAATAAGGCCCTTAATAAATATTTAGCTCATAAAGGAGTATAATAATATGTTAAAATCAAGGAATTATATGAAAAAGCTTATTAATGAGAACCATGTGAGTAAATTCGAGATATACAACCCATTAGGGTACAAATAATCATTACTCAACAAAATAACATATTATTATGAATTCAAATCATATTTCGAGGAGAGAGAAACAATAAAGGTTAATATGCCCATATATGAATTCAAATACACATTATTAATAACATATTTATCCAAAAAGCTCCAAATAAATATTATCTACTATATTATCCCATTAATGACCAAACTACAATATTAACCCTAACTTATCACCTAATGTGGGTTATTTGTGCAAACACCCCTCAATTATCATGAAAGAGGGTAAATAGTGATTTCAACATCAAATTGTGCTCAAATTGCACAAGGTGTACAAAAATGATTCAGAAGGATGGGAAATTTATGGAAAAGGTCCAAATGGACTAAAAGGTCTAGAAAAGCTCAAAAGTGGGTAAATTGCAGGGAAGACCCTGAGATTCATTATGTTACATCACCCTTCAAGCGTCTTCATTGTTTTTTGCAAGTGCAAAGGATAAAAGTCCACGTGAAGCTAAAATGTCATATTACGATGTCATTGAAGACATATGGGAGTTTGGCTATGTAGATTTCAGAATTCCGATCTTTGAATGTAATTGGGTTGACAACAACAAAGGAGTTATAGTGGATGAATTGGGTTTCACGTTAGTGAACTTTGAAAAGATTGGCGAGAAGGGTGAACCATTCATATTGGCATCACAGGCAAAACAAGTATTTTATATCGATGATCCTACAAATGATAAATGGTCGGTTGTTCTTCATGGTAAAAGACAGTTCATTGAAGATCCTATAGATGAAGAAGAGTACTATGATAAGTATGATGACTCCAATCCATTCTCAGTTGGGTTGCCAACACCACCAAACATTGAAGCTGGAGATCACAATGACTTGTATGTTCGCGGAGATCATAATGAAGGATTGTTAATTGATAAAAGATCACAATATTAGAGGCATGGATGTTTATATTTTTATTATGTTCCCATGATGATCGTGCTGATGATCACCATGAGGGTGAGGACGTGCTTGCACCGCCTGACAATGTAAGTTTTAAGAATATATCCCTGAGGTTTCTATCTATATGTTCATTTATAATTATATTATGTAAGTGTGTTTTTATAAAATTTTTAGGATACTAGTTAATAGCAATTCTATTTAATTTGCAGGCGTTCGCCAAAGACTACAGGCTATGCAGGACGGCCATGACATAGCTATGCAGGCCATCATCATTGCTTAGTACAACAGCAGTGCCGAATTTACATACAACACTAGCTTAGTACATATATAGTGGGACTAAGGTGACGATCCCACCTGCTAAAACTGGTTACCGACAACTACATGTTACGACTGGGAGGTCGTGATTCAGCAACCGTATGCATTAGCAGGAGGACAAATAGATTTCATCACAAGTTAACATTGAAGAAGGTCTACTAACCTACACTGAGCTAAACAAGTTTATTAGTACTAACATTGATAAACTTGTTTAGCTCAGTGTAGGTTAGTGGACCTTCTTCAATGTTAACTCATGGTGAAATCTGTTTGTCCTCCTGCTAATGCATACGGTTGTTGAATCACGACCTCCCAGTCGTAACATGTAGTTGTCGGTAACCTGTTTTAGCAGGTGGGATCGTCACCTTAGTCCCACTGTATATGTACTAAGCTAGTGTTGTATGTAAATTCGACACTGTTGTTGTTATGCACTATATATGTGTTAGTCTGTCATGTTGTTATATGAATCTAAAACACTTGTGCGTGCTGCACTTTATGTATTGTATCTGTATCATGCTTCTCTTCATTGTGGCTTCTTTTGCTATTTCATGGCTCTTCAATATGATTTTGTTGACAATGATGACAATGATGAAAAAAGAATAACTTTGTTCTCATAATTAATTTTGTGTGAATGTGAATGAATCACATATATATATTATTGTCCATCATGTTAATTTTGTAGGTTTGTGGCCTGTTGTTGGCTGATATCAATGGATGTCATAAAACCTGCAGTTCATAACTGAACTGCATGTTTCTCATCCTGCGACCAGCCACAACATGTATGCAGACTGACAGGAAAAAAAACATAGGCGTCGGTTATTTGAATAAAACCGACACCTATGATATACGACGGCGGTTTTCCACCTAAAAAAGACGTCTATGTGACCAGGTACCATGGCGTGCTGGGAATCACGGCTGTGGTGGCAGACAGGGGAGAGGGCGTAAGTTATTATCACAAAATCGATGTCTTTCAGATGATATGGCGTCGGTTTCCCTTAGAAAACCGACGCCTATAATCCCTTTACTGGCGTATTTTGGTGGCGGGAAGAGTTTAGGCGGCGGTTGTTTAGTAAACAATTGACGCCTATAGTCCCTTTGCTGGCACATTTTCAGTGGCGGGAAGAGTTTTGGCGTCGGGTTTTACTAAAAAACTGACGCATATAGTCCCTTTGCTAGCGCGTTTTCAGTGGCGAAAAAGGTTTTGGCGTCGGTTGGCATCCGACGCCGAAGGTGTCCCCCTTTAGCGGTGCCCACTTGGGTGTTACTTTGAAACTGACACTAAAGAGCTTAAATAACCGACGCTAAAAGGCTTTTATGTAGTAGTGTTCCCTAAAGGAGGTAGAGATGATAGTAAAGGACTTGACAGTACAACTGAAGAAGAACACCTCTATACCAGTGCCCAAATGCTTGGAGATCCAACTAAGATTGGAGAAGTATCAGAGGATATTGGCAGGGGTACCACAAGAGGAGTCCTCAGACGAAACTGAATAAAAGGAGGAGACAAAGACCTCCGAATACTGGCCAGAAGAGTCAGGGAGCCCGGTGCACAGGAGGAAGCAAAAATATGCAGCAAAGGAACCCAAGCCCAGCAAGAAGACAAGGGCAGGCAGTGGAAGGAACCTATGCACAGGAAGGGGAGCCACCATTCGTGCCCCGTGACATATCGCATCAGTCTGCTTACGACTAGATGTCTGCAAACAAAGAATGTAGTCCGAGACGTTACTTCAACGTGGAGGATTTCAAGAAACTGGGGATTTACTATAAGACAGTGAAGTTCCTGGAGGGCGCTAATTTATGCACCATCTACACGCCCGAAGTAAAGTCCTACAGGAGGTTGACCCTAGAATTCTTGTCTTCTCTGACAAATATCGCCTCCGGTAGCGAGGCACGAGCAACGGGAGGGGGGACTTCATGCTCCAAGTACGGCTAGGGGACAAAACCCACAAGGTGATGGAAGCAAATCTGAACAGTATATTCACTGCAACGAAAGAAGAAGCCAAAGCCTATTCAACTGCTCCAATAGAAAGAGAAATTGTTGAATGCGACAACAACAAAATGTGCGAAGAATTAACGGGGAGGAAAAGCACAACCCTAAGAATTCCAAATCCTCCTAGATCAGCTCATGCTTCATCAAGATAATACAAAAGATCACCGCCTTCACTATAGATGCCAGATTAGAGATCGGGACAGTCATCAAGGGGATCTTTTCCTAATATGGTCAATGATCAAGAAACGACTAGTTAATATAGGCAGAATCCTAATCAGAAGGTTGTCGACGGTAGTAGGTAGTGATGTAAAATGAAAATCTACTTTCTGCATGGGCGGTCAAATTACGATGATCGTCGATTACCTGTTGGAAGAAGGAGAAGTCCAAAAATATGAAGAAATGGAGGGACATCAAAACATAGACATCAAGTCTCTTGCCAGCATGGGAATCCTGGAGCTGAAGGGGGAGAAAGCATATTTCAAACATAAAGGATCAAGGAAACCACTCCCCTTCCTGAAATGGCATTTTATGATGCTCATAAACTGTGATCAACTCTCGATGACATCAAGAAGACGAGCTTTGGGGCACTACACGCCAACACACCAACGGATCCAACATCGATAATAGGGGAAAGCAATGCCCCAATGCTAAAAACAAAGAAGAACTAGGAGCCTAAAAAGAAACTAGCGGTGGAGAAGAAGAAGATAGACACCACCATCAAGCCAGCTGAGAAGGAGAAGGCCACAGAATAATAGGTGGATGCAAGAACTGTAGACCTCGCCTCTCTAAAGCCACAAGAGGAAACAATTGTAGTGGAGGGAGAGGCGGAGAAGAATAAGGCTACAGAAGAGGTGCCACAACCCACCAGCATGTCGAAGGTGGAGCCATAAGGACAATACTCCCAAGCCATATTAGAGGCAAGAGAGGGTGAACCTCAGCCAAAAGCCCCACAACTAGTAGACGTACCGGAAGCTAGGCCAGAAAGACAAGGCTCCCAGGCCATACCGGAGGCGGCAATAGAGAAATAAGGGCAGATGCCCCCACCGCCATCACTGAAGCAGTCGGCCGTGTTGAGTTCGTCGATGGCACGCGCAGAGCAGTAGCTGCATCAGCAGCAATGACAAGCACCCTCTTTCGGGGGTGCTTTAGGTACAAGGTTTGATGCATTGTGGGAACACATGCATCAAACCAATGCTATAAATGATAAAATTTCTAAATCTTTGTCATCTATAACAACGTAGGTACATCAATTGGATGAAAGGATGACAATATTCCCAAACTTCATCCAAGAGGTTTTAAGTAACATGATGGGGATGCTGAAGAAGATGTAGGAGGAAATGGTGCTCCTGCAAAAAGAAGGACATGCCATCAACGCAAACAACGAGCAAATGTGCTAAGAATATGAAGAAGCAATGGACTCCCTTGAAGAAGAGCACTAGGGTGTACAAGAAGACCGATGGAAGCTTGACCACGAGCGCACAGAACTCGAGGCCTGGCGGGAGAAGAAGAGGATAAAGCACCCTACCAGCCCAGCATGCTCCTTGGCCAGCCCCTCCAACCATGGCGACAATGTGAGGGGGTCGGGGGCAGGAGCCGACACAATAAGAGACTGTGCAACAAAGAACAGGAGCAAAAGCAAGAAGCCATCTCCCGTGGTTGAAAAAGAAGGAACCCATTCATCGAAAAGGTTGAGCCCCCAGACTAAAAAGCAAGCAACACAAATAAAGGGGTTTGACCTCAACTGCGACCCTGAAGAGGTGATGTATGAAACCGTCAATGAAGATAAGAACCAGGCAACGCATCACCTCTCTCCTCTAGAACACACTCCGACTATAGAAGAGTGGATAGTAGCTACTCATCGGGAGGAAGTGGTCGTAGAGCTCAGCTCGATCGGAGCAGCAGAAACAGACATGTTGATAGCTGAGCTGGGAGCTGGGCTCGATGAATCTAATGACTTCCTCCTCTTCCCACCTCATGAAGAGCATCATGAATACATCTATGATGGGAAGGTGGAGGCCACTCTAAAGATGATGGCAGATTCCAAGTTGGGATAGACCTCTGAGGAGAGTCACTCCAGAGACAACACTGCTACAGAAGCCTCCTTAGAGGAAGCTGGACCAACAACCAGATTGCAATCTACGCATAAAACTACTGAGCAAGTGGTAAAGGCTATGCCGAAAATCTAAGAAGCATCGACACCGATTGCACCAGAGGCAACGTCCGAGGATGAGGATGGCGGGCTAGCAACCTTCTTCATGGGTGAGCCCGCCAAGGAGAGACAAGCTGAAGTCAGGATAGAGATACCTGTAGCAGCTCCTCCTCTATCATGTAAGATGAAGGACATGGACATGACAGCTGTGTCGTACATCTCCTGCAGACATGTCCATGTCATGGCAGATGTCCTCAATGACGATCTACCTGGGTCGGACATACTATAATTCAACAAGGGTATACGTCTGTCCAGAGACGACTTCGAGAGGGTTTTCCTGAAAAAGGCACAAGTACACAAAAGAATGTTCAAGGTACTTTGCGCCACCCTCCTGGAAGAGTTCCTACATCTGGAAAAGCCGCAACCAGTTTTCAAAGACACCACACGTTTGGCCGGATTGCTATACAAAGAAGAGTACTTGGCGGCAGAAGTGTTGGAACTACAGGCGGCGGTCCGGAGAAAAGATACCAAAAATGTGGTGCTACCCATCAGGAATGCAAAGCATTGGGCACTAATAGTCATTGATCTACACGAATGAAAGACAACAATGCTCAATTACTACGCAGCTAAGATGTACAACACATTTTTAATTTACAAAAGGAAGGATGCCAAGGACACCTTGAAGATTCCGATACGCCTACAATGAGCTATCAAATAGGCGAGCACAAAATTTCAAGGGTCCTAGAAGTTGTTCTCCATCAACAAGAAAGTTCCCCAGGAAGAAGCTGGTTTAGGAGATTGCGCCTTCATCATTCTACACATGATGGAAGCCATCAACAAGGGAATTCCCCTAGAAGATCTGAGCGCGGAAGACCTGCATGGAATGCAGGGTGTGTACGTCATGGAAGTCATCTACGATCGTTGGTTCTTTAATGATCCGTCGATGGCTGCAGATACCATACCCCACAGGCTCCATATGGACATCTCTCTCCCTGAGAAGATATCTAGGAGGGAACAACTCAAGACCATGTGGATCGACCCATCTGAACCATCCCAAGCTACAACTTGGAAAGCGAGCTAGACTACAGAGACTGAAGAAGCTGTGAAGAAAATAGAAGAAGAACATCAACCTTTAGTAACAGAAGCTCCCAAAGTTCTGCAGAAGCACAACCCGTAGAATCAGAAGCTGAAGAAGACATGGGGAACGATGGACCAGATGGGTTGGCAGGAGAAATAGTCCCTTCTTTTGAGAACTTTGACAGATGGAGCTACTTCAGTCTGTCGATGGAAAAACTCACAATAATTATGAGTTCTCTGAAAGAAGATGACTCGTCGGGAGATGTCATATTTCAGAGAGATGACATCTGCATATTAAAAGATGACCTCTATGAAACTTTGAAAATAGGAGGGTATCTTTCTATAAGCACGATGTCGGCCTATCAGGCGCTATTAGGGGACTCTATGTCAAACTCCCACATGGCATATTTCCTACTGGTGGATGACATCCTCAAAGATAAGAAGATGGGAGAAATGGAGCGGCTACAACGACGACTTCAAGCGGCCACGCCAGAGTACATTTTCTTGCCGATTCTTCATGACAACCACTAGACCTTGCTATACGTCAACCTTCTGAAAAGGACTGTAGTTCTATACAACAGCTCTGACGCAACCTTCTCACTCAAGAAAATGACCAACTTGACGACAACAAAGTCTCTTACAGAAGAAAAGACAAATACCTACGCCGAAGCTATCATCGAGATTATAAAGCAACAATGTAGAGGGTACGTAATGACAAAAGGCAATGACTTCAAGAAAACTCAGTATTGCCACAGAAGCCCTTAGCAAGTACCCCTATCAAATGACTGTAGGTTCTTCTGCCTATCATGGATGTTAGCTATCGCAACTACCGGCCTCAAGGTGGAGAATATGCAGTACGAACAATACCATGCACTTAGGGGTATCTATGCCAGCATGCTCCTGGAGTCCAAGTGGGCTTTCCCCGCCAAATAAACAACAAAGAAGGCCCGTTTATACAACTTACTCAAATTTTGACACCCCAGGATGGGGTGCGGGATAAGTTTGGGGGAGGAGTCATAAATGGGCCACGGAGGTACTTGTACCTCCCTTTTTAATTTACTTCCTTTTTCATTTCACTTCCCCTTTTATTACCCCGTCAAAAATTTTGAAATTTTGAAATTTTGTTACAACTAACCTTTTAGAAGCTCGCTTTCTCTCGCTAAAAATTTCTAAATGTAGAGTTCCAACCCTCAGAGAGAGAAAAACATGAGCAACATACACAGGAAAGCATGAGTAAAACAACAGCCATAACAATATTGCTATATCTCATTCTTGTAATAAGACATTGTAAATGTAACACATTAACTCATGAAACCATTGTAGATTAGAGAACCTCAGTCATACTCTTAAACAACCACCCCCACCTGATGCTTCTATCTAGAAAAATCCTCATCTCTATAGAAGGGAAAAAGCTGCCCTGTTCAAGGAAAATATCAAAAAAATAATTGGCTTGGCCGCCCAGAAAACCAACCAAAACCCTCAAACCCAAGCCTGAAAGGAGAGATAAAAAGCCAAAAATCAAATTAAAAAAAAGAATATGAGAGATGTTCCCTAAAAGATGCCAAAAGATTCTGCCCGGCCGGTATATTGCTGCACTCATGAATGCAGATATGTCGTGCCCGTAAGTGGAAACTTGAAGCCAAGCTTACACACCTCCAATCCTGAATGGAACCTCACATACCACCTGACTTAAAGTCAGAACCCCAAAAAGGGAAACACCGTTCTTACGACAGTTGTGAGTGAGGAGTTTAGGAGGAAGAGGAAACACCAAAAAGCTTCAAGCCTACCTATACACATTAACATAGGGCCCGTTGAAAATAAAGAATAGGTGTGAAAGCTACCTTTCGAAAAGATGTGTCATTAGTATGGGTATTAGATAAGGGAGGGGTGATGAGTTGAGAAGGAGAGCCTTTTACAATAGAAGGTTATGGCAGATAAGATGAGGTTATGCAACTCTAAGTCTAAAGGGGGAGATTGAGACCTAAGGGATTGAATACACACTACAACAGTCTTGATGTAAGGATGAGATATTTCAGTCATGCTTTTATGTTGTCTCTTAAGTTTGTTCATTCTTTCCCTCTCCGAGTTCTCAGACCTACACTTAGCCTGAGGACAAGCTTGATTCTATGTTTGGGGGAGTTGATAACACCGTATTTTACGTACTTTCTGTATATATTTTACACCACTTTTAGTATAACTTTAGTTAACTTTTCACATAATTTCTCTATCTTTTTTACTAAAGCCTTGTTTAATGATTTTAGGAATCAACACAACTTAGGTCGTGATCTTAAAGACTGTGACTGCGATCATCCAAAGACTATGACAGCGGTTCTTCTCCTCACTCACTCCTCTCACAGCACCCACAGTTTACATCGCCTCAACGCCACGACCGCGGTGATCGAAAGACCGCGACCGTGATTATTCCAGAGACCACGACTGTGGCTATCCAAAAGAATCGCGACCACTGTTATTCCAGAGACCGTGACCACGACTATCCAAAGGAATCGCGACCACGAGAATTCAAGAACCGCGACTGAGGCAATCCAAAGAATTGCGACTGCAATTATATGAGGACCGCGACCAAGCTAGATCGTGACCAGAGAAGAATAAGGCAAAGACCACAGCTGTGGTCTTTCCCTCACTTAACATAAAAACTGCGACTACGGTTTTAAGTCGGTGGATGGCGCCTATAAATAGCGCCCCCACCTATCTTGTCAAATCATCAGATCATACAGATCAGATCCCGAGGCCACAAAGTGCTGTTGGGTTTCAGACTCATCTCCGACCATCCATCCATCAGTCTTAGATCTCTATGAGGAAAAGCCAAGGAGAGAGAAGACTTCCATCCACCCCTTCTTCAACAGGAGAAGGCCATCCACGCGGTAGATCCAGATCTGAAGAAGTAGTTTGTAGTATCAAGTTCTTCTCTTCCAGATCTATCACTTCATCCTGCTGTACCCCTTCCCCTCTTTGTGAACCTTATGGATCTGTCTGTATGTAACACCATCATGTTTTCTGCAAGCATGAGTGGCTAAACAACTTATCTTGGATTGGGAGTAGCCACAAAGGCTCTCCCAACATGTATATTGTCTCTTTCTTTTGAATATACATATTCTTATCAAGATTATCTCCATGCACCTATTTTAATGCTTCACTTGTATGCTTAGCTACCATCTTATGATGTTTGATTGTTGATATCTCGAGAGAGTAATATCGCTTTTATCCCGTGTCGTGGAGTGATATGAATGCACGAGAGTGTTGGAAGGCTAAGGCTTTAACCATATGTTTTGCTACGAGGTTTTTGAGTAGTCATCTCGAGAGTGAGGCTTCTTTTAGACTTAGATCTATCCACATCTCGAGAGAGAGTGGTATGGACGTTTTTATGGTTGCTTGTAATCTTGCTATGGGTATGAAAGAGAAAGAGATAGTATCACGTGTTGGTGAGGTGCTTTAGTTGGTGAACCCCAACCCGAGTTTTCCCTATATACTTGTTTACATTTTGTTTTTCTTTCTTGGTTGTTTTTCTATTCTCATTCTTGTATTACTGTTCCTTAGGGAACATCTCTTTACACCCCTTTTCAGCTGGAGTATAAGAGTGTTGATTCCGCATTCTTGACACGACCATCCTTGTCCCTGTGTTCGACCCCGATTGCTACATCAGACCCCGTTTATCATTGTGGGGGCCTGAGAGTCAGGTTATCTCTTTAAAAGTCTGACTACTTTAATCCACTCCTTTTGAATGAGCGATTTAGGCTGGTCACCAAGGTGAGAGGAGCTACGCCTAAGACCCATTTCTCTACTCTTCCCTGGATCTCCTCCTACCGCCGATGAGAGTTCATTGTCCACCGCTTTATTTGCTCATTATGGCAAAGACAAGACCATGGATAAATCTAACGGGACCTAGGGGAGATATTTGTGTCATCGCCTGAGGATTCCAAGGCATAGAGGCAAAGCCATGGTGCAGCCTACACAAGGGAGGAGAAGACGTTAACCAACAAAATTACCAGCCTACCTTCGACGATACGCTAGAAGGTAAAGGACTAATATATCATTTCATCCTTAGACCACTAGAGCAAGTAGCCAGAGTGGCCACATGCCACTGGGCCAGTCGTTTGATGTGGAATATGAGGTAAAACCCACCCTTTATGCTGACATGGCATGCTGCCATTGGTCCAGATCATTTTTATCTTAACGTAATTGTAGATAATTATTAGTAACTTAGAGCACAATAAGTTGTATATGGAAATTGATTATAAAAATGCAAGGATTACAATAAAAATAGTTTCAAGACCTAATTATATCTCTAGTTCAAAAATTACCTAAAGTTAGCAACTTTAATGTGGTAAATGTATAAGAAATCCTAATGTGTCCAACTGATATTGATAATAAAAGATTGATCTTTTATGGATAAAAAGAGAAATTTGGAACTTATGTGAACTTAACAACCCATGATTTTATGAATTATGGTTTTCTTGATATTAAAGTACAATTAATGATAAGATTAGGTTTTTTCAACCCAAAAGTAATGAAAAGTGATATTTAGGGTTTGGAAATCTAAAACCATAATGAAACCATCAGTCGACCCTAAAACCCTATCTTGGAAAAAAAAGTCAGTCTCAATTGGAGATTTTGGATAAAATAATAATACATGGGTATTATGCTTTTATTTTAGGATAGTTGCATGTTTGACTGCTCTTATTGCTTTTACTTGGACATGAAGTACTTCTGACAAAGGTGTGTAGTTATGCCTATGACTAACCACATTAGTTTCTCGACATTTTCTGAGGTTTTCTGGATTGCTTGAAATTAAATGCTTGAATGTTATTTATTTCATGCAAACTATAAAGGCGTTATTGCTATCACAATATATGCTTGTAACTTGCTCGAACCCTGCATACCAACTCTGGAAGTTTGAGAATGGAAAGAAATGAAAGAGTCACGATGATGATTAAAGACCAGACCCCATATTGGGAAGGTCAGACTAGTCCCCAGATTGGGAAGGTCATACGAGGTCATACCCCAGATTGGGAAGACCAACATGGCACCTAGCTCTAGATTGAGAGGTGTCCAACATGGGACCTAACTCCAGATTGAGAGGTGGCCTACAGTCCACTGTAGGGACAAAAGCCAAAGAGATGGTATCCCAGGGGTTGAGTAAAAATGGGTTGAGAAGTTATGAAGAAAAGGATAATTTTGATTTTGTAACAATAACTGTTGTGAATATGTTGTTACACTTAGATAAAATCAATTGTTTCCCCCACATACCAATATAACATATTATACTGACTGAGTTTTGATTTCTCAACATTTTAGGATAATCTGCTATCATTTCTGCAAGTATAATGGAAAGTGGACACTCATGAAGAAGGAACCAAACGGACAAGAAGTAATGTAATCTCTGGAGGATTTAGTTAGTTTTATTTCATGTTGCAAACTCTAGAAAATCATATTATGTAATTCCTTTGTGGAAAGTTTATCTTGTACAAACTCATTCCTATTTAGTGAAAATTTAGTAATTATTTCTAATTATTTGATAAACCTTGATTATTTATTATTGGTAATGGCCCTTGCCCTCTCAGTCTGCCTGAATAGGGGGATAATAGGGGGAGGGGGTTGTTACATAAAGCAACATAGAAGGCAATCATCACCCTGGTATATTTCATGATTAGCTAGGAAATGTAAAAGATTGAAATCACCCCTTTACTAAAACTTTGAAGAATCAAACCTCCATTCCCAACATACTCAAAAGGTATGTTGAAACTGGCGTAAAATTTTCAAATCTTTACTTATATGGTATACTAAAGACCAACAAGTAATGCAGAGGAATATAATTTCATGACTATATTCAATTTTATAAAAGTGTACATCATCATTCTCCCATAAAAGGCTTACAACAACAAAAGGATCTAGATAGAGGAAAGTCTAAACTACACCAACTTTGTCTCTAAGAAATCATTCCATGAGATAGGTCCAAGCTTAAAGCCATGTACTCTTTATCCTATTCCTAGGATGGTCCTCCACGCTCCTGTTACACAACTATGATCCTAAGCCTTGCTCAACTCCTTGATCAAACCCTGGGTGGTTTGGAAAGCACCTAGTAAAAGACAAAAGCAAGGTATGTGTCAAAGATAATGAACAAGGACAAAATATAAGAAAATGACATGGAAATAAAGGCTAAGATTTTATCTTAAGATGAAGATGATCAAAAGAATGAGGCATAATTAAATAGATGCTTGCCATAACAAAAATAGTAAAAAGGTTGCATGCATGATTAATATTGACTACCTAAACTATGTAGGGTTGAGGCACCCACCTAACCTCAACCAATAGGTGAGTGTAAGGAGTGGGAGCCACTAGGGGGACCACTCCCTAACTCTATTATCTTGATACCACCATAGAAAAACCGATACATTGAAACACAATAAATAGATAGAAGGGCAGCTATATTTCTCTCAAAATAACATGGAAAAATGATCATAAAGTAAAAGCAGTGGAATGTAAAGAGTTTAAGTTATTACATGATCCATTTATTTCTAAGAACTTGTCCACATGGACATGAAAGAAAACACAAATGAAACTAAAACTAATGGATCAGTTGTAGAGGGCAACCTAGGCATCTCAACAACTCCATGAACTACTACTGATCAGGTTCCACAAACCCTGGGTCCATAGGTGCAGGCTCCTCCTCTAAGATCACTATAGGCTCCTCAACACCTAGGTGGAAGGGAACATCACCCAGAAACATAGGAAATAATAAAGAGGTCAACAAGGTTGAGTATGTACACATATAAAAACACTTTGGGCATTATATAGGTTTATAAGTGCAAAAAGAGATGTTCCCACAAGGAGGGGGCTATTTGGAATTAGGTAAGCTCAAAAGAAATGTAACACAAGAAATGAGGCATATTAAATTCAGATTTTGCAAGCATGATAATAAAGAGCGTCTTACCATAACAATCATCTATAGATTCATATTAAAACAATAAACATTTGCATGCATAACCATGTAGACTAAATATACCTATAACAGGGCCATAACACCATAGGTTCATGGCCTAAAAATAAACAAGGGCGGAAACGCACACCCCGGGCGAAATACACACGCCCTATATAAGTATGATTGTACATAAGTACCGCTATTCTAGATATTCTAGTCAAACACACAACATGCTAAAATAGAGTGGAAAGACTATCATTTTAGTCAATATCAAATAGAAGAAAACATAGCATGAGGGGTCCAAGGACCCATATAAACATGTCAATTTAATAATCACAGGAACAAAAGAGATTCATATATGGGATCATAAATGACCATGAATAATAGATTTCCAAGAGAAATAGCAGTTCAAGAGATGCCTCATTAAAATGTATATGGATTCAGTCAAATAATGCCCAAAATAAAATAGGGGATGTACATACCTTATGATCAGACCTAGATATCCAGTAACACCTCCTAAGCATAGGGTCGGGGTTGTCTCAACCTAGTCACAACATGTGTGCATTCGATTAATATAAAATGCATTAAATATTTTGTTAAGAAGTTGACCCAACATTAGGTTGCTAATCTGGGCATGAAACTTATCCCAATAAATTAGTCGTATTTTTTTGATTTTAAAAATATATATATATATGCCCTATTTGGGTAAATATATAATTTCTTATGAGTTTTACAAGTTTAAATCATTTCTGGCTAAATACACAAATTGAATTGTGAAATGACAAATTTACCCCTGAATGATTATGCAAATCATCAGGGTTCGCTGTCACGCAAACAATAGAGAAATAAAAAAAGAACTAAGTTTTGGTCAATCAAGTCAAACGAGACTAAAATTACTAATATGCCCCCATGGCATGACATGAATAATCTGGGCAACATGGGCAGGATTGGACTTTCGTCCCAGGGATTGAAACCCCTGCGTTTAGTGCCATGGCTGCTCCATAGAGCTCGGGGTCAAGGTAACCTCCGATCCAAGACTCCATGCGAGTGAGCACAAAGCTCACTGGCTCTGCCTCTTCACCCTGGACTTGTAGGGCTACTACTATGGTCTTGAGGTAGCCGGGAGTCGAGTCCCACTATGGAGACGACTAGGGATGGGCCTAGAAAAGACAACGGCGAGGGGGACACAATGAGAACTAGCCTGCAATGCTAGGACTTAGCAGGAAACCACCTCAGAGAGAGGTTCACAAGGAAGCAGGCACGAGGAAGGCCAGAAACAAGAGAAACTAGAGAGGATCCATCACATATCACATAACAAGGTGAGGTACAAGCTGTGATAGATAGGGGCTTTCTGAACCCTCGTGAGGCCCTCATCATGTCCATTACTTTTGAGGCATGCTCACAAGGTGCTATGGAGTCCAAGGATAGGTCATGGGTCATGCAGACCTCTTCTGGAAGTGGCCCAAAATAGAGGATGACGGCTGCGTTTGTCAACCAAGTGAATGGGAGCATCTCGCGAGAAACTAAAAACACAAAATGGAAGATGGGGTATCCTAGATGGTTACCTCCCGAGGAATCAAACCGAGGTTACTCCAGGTGCCAGAGCTTCAAACTTTTTCTCTGGGGGAGATGACCTCCGCCCAAGCTCTCCACACACCCATGAACTGAATTGGTTGCGGGAAATTGTAGGCAAGTCACCGAGGTTGACTTCTGAACTGAGAGGAATCGAGAGGAGGACCCAAAATGAGAAGTTGAGAGGGAGGGGAAAAGAGCAGCGACATCTGCTCAGGCCTAAAATGGGCATTTTTGTATAAGGGCACCGCAAGGGGAGTGAGATAGCTCGCTGAACTCAGCGGAGTGAGGGGATTCTGTTGGCGAAGAAAGCGCGAGGAGGCGTTCATCCTGGCGTGCGCAAGAGACCAGGGAGGTATCCTTGCACTGTGCACCGGTGCATGCGAGAAGAGCAGAAGTAGGGGACGACTTAGTCCCACTATCGGAGCTCTGCGGACCCGACCCGGGTACCCTCATGATAGAAAATTAGGAAATTGACCAAAGTCCAGCAGTGTCGCATGAAATGAATAAAATTTGACCTAACTATAGGGTAAATGCATATAAAATCTATTAGGGTCCAATTAAGGGTGCATTTGGTGTCCAAATTCCCCCAAATTTGAGGGTTGACTAATTAATCTATGAGGAACCCGATTATGGACTTGAATTTGGGTTTTGAGGCTTCCTTAGCTATGATTTAACCATTATGCATAAATCATTCAATTAATGAAATGAATTAGATCTAATGGTCAAAGGTGGTCAAATCTTCCACCTAGACTCAATCCTAGTCTTATATGATACCCAAGTCTATCCTAATTCACCAATCTAGAGTAAAGTAATCTAGATTATCATTTTTGCTTATAAGTTAGCTAATTGAGGTATTGAGCTAGCAATTCCACATGTCTTCAACTCTATGGAACCCAACTCGAGTTAAACTAGGGTTTGATGGTCAAAAGTTATCTAATTCAATGTAAAGTATGAAAAATGATCTCCATGATGTATTTATCAAAGTAAGGGTTAAAGAAAAAGGAAAAGATGTTTTGTACCTAGAATTGGGGATGTTACAATACACCACCCCTTAAAAAGATTTCATCCAGAAATCTCAAGCAAAGAGGGAGAGGTAGGTCCACAACATCTCTTCCTTCAACTCCCAAGTAGTTTCCTCAAGGCCATGGTACTTCCAGAGAATCTTCACAAGCTCAATCTCTTTGTTCTTTAGTTGCTTTGTTCTGGAATCTAGGACCTTCACTGGAATCTCTTCATAGGACAGATCTTCTCGTAACTCCATAGGAACAATAGTCAACACTTGAGTAGGTTCCTTCACATACTTCTTCATGATAGATACATGGAACACACTGTGAATCTTGTCATTAGTGGGAGGTAGAGCTAGGTGATAGGCACACTCCCCAACTCTATCCAAGATTTCAAATGGTCCCACATAATGAGGACTCAACTTACCCTTGACTTTAGACCTTACAATAGAGCAAATTGGCTTTATCTTGAGGAACACATAATCACTAACCAAGAAGCTCACATCAGATCTCTTCTTATCAACATACACTTTCTGACGATCTTGGGCAACCTTCATCCTCTTCTTGATCAGACAGATCTTATCAATCATCATCTGCATATCATCACTCTTCATCAGTGCTCATTCACCCACATCATCCCAGTGTAAATGTAAGGACCCTGACCTCCATTTAGGGTTTACCCTGTTTGCTTTGCTTAACCATGTTGCTTAGTTGCTTGCTAATCACCTTTAGTGGTGATTAGGGTTGTTTGTGCTTGGTTGAGAGTTGGAGGTGCTACTTGCAATTAACCCAAGTTCAGGGTTTGTGGGCGAGTTTGCCACCTTGTGAGGTGTTCCTCCCACTCTTTGCTTCCTCTAGTGTTGAGAGGAAGGTTTGGGCTCGTTGCTTGAGTTCCTTTGGGCTTGGTTGAGCTTGTTGGGCCTGGTGGTGTGTTGCCCTTGCCTCTTTGGACCTTGTGTCGGGAAAGAGCATGCTTGTGTCGGCCTAGGTGTGTCGCCCTGGTGGTGTGTCACCCAGGGTTGTGTTGACCATGGTGGGGGTGTGTCGCCCATGGACCCCTTTGATCTTCTTTGACCTCGTTTGTGTCACCACTAGTGGACACTTGGTGCTTGATGCTTGCATGTGGCAATGGCCTTGGACATGTGTTTAGGGCATGTTAGAGTGGTGGCATTGCTCATGGACAAGTGTCCCTAGGAGGGCGACACCTTACCTTGTCTTACCTTGGTTTCTCCTCCATCCCCTTCTATATATGCATTTCATTTCCCTTGCTAAGGATCCCTTTAGTTCCTTAGTCTCCCTCTCCTTTGGTGCACGACACCCCTCTTCTTTTGCAAGCTTGGTGGCCAATCCTTCTTGGAGTCTCCTTCTTCCTCTAGTGGTGGCCGAACCCTAGAGTGCCTTGCTCTTCTTCCTTGGTGGTGCTTGGAGCTTGGAGCTTGCTTAATGTGGGTTACATATCTCCTAACCCTAACTACACTACCTTCTTCTATGTTCTTATATGTTGCTTATGATCGGCTATATATGTTGTTAGTTTAGTTTCTTGCTTAGTTGCACCTTGTTGGCCGAACCTATGTTCTAGGGTTTCTTGGTGAACAACACCCCTTTCTCTCCTTGGTCTAGAGGAGTGAGCTTGAGTTCTAGTAATATGGGCAATACCCCTCTCTCATTTAAGTTGAGAGGTGAGCTTGTGTTCTAGATGCTTGAGCAACACCCTCCTCTCACCATGGATTTGAAAGGTGAGATTGGTGGTGGTTGTTCCTTGTGTTGACCGATTGGTGATAAGAGATGTGCAAGACCCCTCTCTCTTAGTTGTTGAGAGGTGAGCCATCTTCTTAATCCATTAGGGTTTTGGTACCTTTGTGCTTGAGGAGGATGACGACCTTGTGGAGTTGCATCTTGACCGTTATGATCTTGGGGGAGGTGCTGCCTGATATCCCTCGAGCTTTGGACGACACATGTTGTGGCTGTGTCGGGCGTCACCCTTGGTCCCTGCCTTGAGTGTGTGTCGGGCATCACACCTTGATGAGTAACCTGCCCGATACACTTAGCCTATGTGATGTCTTGGTGTCATTGTGCTTTGAGGTATGGAGTCGTTAGCTTGATCTGTGATTTGGTCTTGTGTTGGGTGTCACACCTTAGTCTTATGTGTTGGATGAGCTGCTCGCTTGGGTTGCCCGATACACATATGGATGCACGTTATCCCCCGTTGCACGACACACCTCTTGAGCTTTGTTGCACGATAGGCTTTGAGGTCGAGATGCCCGGGTTGCACGAGATAGTGTGGTTGCACATTATGCTGATGACCGTTAGCAGGTAGTTTCACGATACACCTCTTGAGCTTGCTGCCCGATAGGCTTTATAGCCGTCATCCCAGATGCATGACACAGTGTTGTACAACGCACCGTTGCATGACACGAACTGAGCTGCATGTTACTCTTGGAGATGCATGACGCTGCGTTGCACGATATGCCTCCTGGACATAGCTGCACATCATGATGTTGACCATTATGCCTTGGATGCACGACACCCTTGTGCTTGGCCGATACATGGCTTACTCATTTGACCGATGTTACCTTTAGTGTGGGTGCCCTACCCGACACACCTTTGGTGAGGGTAGTGGGCATTTCTAGTGAGGGTCTTATCTCTTATGGAAAACCTATACGCTAGCTTTTGTTCATGAATCACGTTGGGTTTTGATAATAACCTTGACATGCTTGATGGTAATTGTGATAATAGATTACATATCTATGAAACTTGTTATGATATTGCATCTGTTTATAATTATCTTGAATCATCTGTATAATGCTAAAGAAATGAGGAGCATATAAGATGCCTTGCATGATGTTATGACCTATGTCTATGGTCACAAGTTGAGGCATGATTGATAAAACATATAAGCATCAATGTCACCCTATGTTGATAATATGATCTTTCTGTTAATCCATGATGACTGTACATACTAACCATGCAGGTGATGCATAGACAAGTAAAGGGCTATGAGGTATATATGATGAGTAACATTGCTTTGATAGTTACTCTTGATGTGTTTTGGTCTGAGAACCTGAGTTTGGCTAAAGTACCTAAGTTGGTGAGAATGCCTTGGGAGCAGTGACATTATGTGATAAGGGATTGAGATCCCATGGTGATGTGATGATCCTTGAGAGGGATATAGATGATTGGAAAGAGACCAAGTGATAACATATAATGTTGAATCATGGTGATGGATCGGGATGATGATTGATTACAGTAAAAGCATAATGTTGAGTTCATACTGTTTATTCTTGTTATAGTTTGCATGTTATACAATTTGGTTGAATCTTATAATCCACTTAAAATACATTAAATAATCACAGTGGAACATATCATGTAGTTTGCCCTGGCCATAGATCCATCATCGTCAGGAGCTGGTGATGGTGAAACGGGTTCTCCTGCGGGTTAACCCAGAGCGCATATTATTGAATATGTGAGGTTTCTCCTAGCCTAAAATAGAGAGGGAATCGAGTGCAGCTGTGGTTGCAGACTCGGGATATGTATATGAGCATGGTGAACAGGCCCATGGCTCAGGATATGTGATATGGGAGCATGAATGTGTTCATGGCTCAGAGCACGGTGAACAGGCCCGTGGCTCAGATATACTAGCGCCGAGACCTATACCGAGGTGGGCTAGAGGAAGGGTAGCCTATGGAGCTGACCCTGTGGCTGAGGCCACTTAAGGATGAGACTGCGGTCCTGCTTTGGTTCTCGTGCACTGACCAGGAGGTGGGAGGTCGTGGAGTCCGACTCTTCCATTGACCTTGTATGGCACCGGCTTTGGGTTTCACAACCGAAGGTTGGATTTGAGCGGTACGGCTCACTTCCTCAGGGCATAATAATACGTAATTCAGCCGTATAGTATTTATTGCTTAAGGCAAAACACAGAACATTGGTTGAGGCCTTGCTTGTGTAGTTAATCTGGCTATACCTTGCAGCTACTTATACGTTCTTGGGTTATGTGATAAGACCTTATACATCTTATCTTGTTAATCATGTTCCATAAACGATTACTTGGGTATATGCCTTCTGTACATCTGGTAAGCTTGATGGTATGAATAGCTTTACTTTATAAACTGCTCTTGTTATACCTCTTATCAGTTAATTACTGTTGTTGCTTTATCTTTCTGTGGTTTTGTGGTTTCAGTGGGGAGTTATGTTTCTCGTTGGGACTGTGTGTCTCACCCCGCTGGTTTACACCCTTTTTAGGTGTTCGAGCTAGACGTGGTGGTGGTCGCAGAGTTGCGGTCGAGCAGAAATACGAGCAGTACAGAAGGCAAGAAAGGGATATGCTGCTGTTTTGGTTGCTTTGTAGTAGAGTCTTAGAGTCATCCCTATACTCTCAGGTCCTTGGAGGTGTTTTGACATTATTTCACGATGTATAGTCGTTGATGTTTTATATATCCTACTGCTGGCCAGATGTGGGCCTTTATGTATGTATAATAGGTGATGAACTTGTGTGATGATAGGACAGCTGATCTCCTAAGCTATGGACACGTATCAAGACCTGTATATGTTTATATAACATGTTTTCTTGCAGGATGAGGACTTAAATTCTCAGTTTATCTGCTCTCCGCAATCGGTTTTAATTAACCCGTGTTTTTGGTAATATGTGGTTATTATGTTTTTTCCGCATGTTTTTGCGTAACACCTCATTGTCTGTGTGATAGTGGGATGTGTTGCCACAGTAAAGGTGAACGACAAGGTCGGCCATAAAGTGCTTCAAATGGCGGCATACCAATGCTGGCTTGGTAACTGTTATTATAAGCGAATTCAGCCAACGGGAGGTATTTGTACCAAACACCTCCCCAATCCATCACACAAGCACACAACAAGTCCTCCAGAATTTGTACTGTATGATTAGATTGGCCATTCATCTGAGGATGGTATGCTGTGATGAAACGTAGGTCAGAACCCATCTCTTCTTGTATCTGCTTCCACAAATGAGAAGTGAACTTTGGGTCTCGATCAGAAACTATCGCCTTGGGAACTCCATGCAGGAGAACAACCCAATCCACATACAATTGTGCCATATTAGGAACCTTGTAGGTGCTTTTTAACATAAGAAAGTGAGTTGACTTGGTCAGGCGATCAATAACAAACCAAATCACATCGTACCCACGCTTTGACTTTGGAAACCCAATAACAAAATCCATAGTGATTTTATCCCATTTCCACTCTGGTATTTCAAGTGGGTGGAGGAGACCACCAGGACGTTGATGTTCAATCTTCACCTACTGGCACGTCAAGCACTTTGCAACATATGTAGCAATATCCTTCTTCATGTTCTTCAACCAAAAACCCCATTGTAAGTCCTTGTACATCTTCATGGTATCGGGATGAATCGTGTACTTAGACCCATGGGCTTCACCCAGAACTCTCTGTCTCAAATCAACAACTTCAGGTATCCACAAACTATGGCAGAAGCGGATAACACCATCCACTTCAACAGAAAACTCAGACTGTGGTTTCTCAATCATCAACTTTATCTCCACTAGCTCAGGGCTGTCTAACTATATAGCAATAACCTCAAAAATCTAGGCGGGAGTGATAGCCAAACTAGCCATCTGCACTCTCACCTTCTCCATAGAAGAGTCATCACTGACATCACGTAGCTTAGGTATCCAACTCAAAAGCTTCTCTAAGCCTCTCCATAAGAAGAAACTCATAGAAGCACAAGCTGCATCCTTTTTCCTACTCAGAGCATAAACGACAACATTGGCATTACCAGGATGATACGTGATGGTAAAGTCATAGTCCTTGAGGTATTCTATAATGACCCTGCCTCCCAGTAACTCCCAATTAAGGGAGACTAAGAGGTCAGAGCCATTATCCCATTTAACAGGATCAATGGTTTGATAAATAATCAATAACAATTATCAAATTCTACCAAAAGACTGAAAACTGGTATAAAATAAAACTTTGCATACCTTTTTCAAAAACTGGGATATCTACTTCTATCCACATCAGGAGTCTATTCTAACTAATCCTCCTTGTACTTTAACTCTTATTTAATTCCACATATGCCACTTTACTATTTGTCCTATTCATGCTTGTACCTAAAATGTCGACAAACAAAACGTCGGTCAGCATATCAAAATATGCCGGTATGTGAGAACAACCAAAATTTCACAATTATGGCTAACAAACTTAATTATCACAACCAAGGTAATTAATAAGTCAATTTACATTCTCAATGTGTCAATCTCCACCGCTTTTGCCCTAACCCTGGAATACCCCCTCTGGGGTTTGACTTAAGGCCACCTTCTCAATCCCGAGCTTGGTGCCTGGGGTCACCTCTCATGGTGCCCATTAGTCATGCAACATAGACCACCTTCTCATTCCCAAGCTTGGTGTCTGGGGTCACCTCTCATGGTTCCCATCGGTCTTCCCTCCTGGGTTTGACCTTTTTGCATCATCCATCAGGGTGGTATGTAGGTGCGAGAATACACATTTATATTACAAGTGTGATAATCATAGGGACTTTATAATTTGCAAGTATGAACATCCAAACTGATAGGTTGCATTCAATGTGATGAATCATCCGGGAAACTCTTCAGGAAACTAATGTGATTAACCATAATTAACCACATACCTATCAAGCTGACTTGATTGTAGAAATAATTCAACCAATTAAGTAACCAAGCAAGCACACACTAAGTTGATCCTAAAATAGGTATCCAATTTCCTATTATTGATCATGCCATCAAGATCTATTAAACCTAGCTCGCTTCCTAGGGTTTCTAGTCCACTTTTCAGGTTTCCATTGCAATTAGGGTTCCTCTTCATTATTACTCTTTTAGTCCCTAATTTTATACAATTACTCGCAACCCTAATTATCTCATCTATTCTTCACAAAAGATGTTAAGGTTAACATATTACCTTAATTTCGGATAAAAGGAACAATTAGGGCTAAGCATCGGTCCAAAACCGGACTGGACCAGACCGAACCGGACCGGACCGCAGACCAAATTTCAATAATATATGGACCGCAGACCGGACCGTTTCAAGGTAGGATTGGACCGGGACCGGACAGTTTTGTGCTAGGACCGGACGGGACCATTTGGACCGTAATCAGCCTTTTTTACATATTTTACAACTTATTTACTTGTACAAAGTTGATAATCTTAGTCACTTCTAACAATTATATAACTTTAGTATCAAACATTTATACTAGTAGTGCTTATATATGTACTTTATTTGTAGTTATTATAGAATACACCTTCAAATATGTATGAATTTTATACAAAAGTCAATATGCAGTCCGGATCGGACTGGACCGAACCGGACTAGACCGGACCAAAGACCAAACTTATCGAAATTCCCGAATCACAGACCAGACCGATCTCAAAATGGACCGGACCGGACCGGATCAAATTGAGCAGTCCAGTCCGGTTTTGCGATTTAGACCATTATTTGCTCACCCCTAGGCACAATTAACCATCAATTAAGCCCATTATGCCTCTTTTACTTTAAAACTACCATTTTTATCCATTTAATCCATGACAAGCTCATTATGCTCATTTATCATCACATGGTTCATTATGGTCTAATTCACATATGAACTCTATTTGTCATTAATTCTACCTTTATCCATTAGAAAACCCTAATTACTACATTAAGGGTATTTATCTACAATTAGGAACTTTTATACTTGAAATATCTTGGAATTATCATATCTCAACTTTATTCATGATTTCGAATAATTAAAACCATTATGAGTCACATTTACTAATATTAGGGTTTCAAGGCCCATTAAAGCATATTTATGCACATGAAACTCTAAATTAAACTAATTACATGCAAAGTTCACCCTTTTTATCCCTAATGCACCTTTTACAATTAATAGGTTAATATCAACTTTAATCATCCATTAAACCCTACTAAATACATTAATCATCTCCAAATAGGGTTTCTCAATCTTTAATACATTAAAGTTAATAACTTCCATTACTTTTCGAATTGCAATCATAATTAGGCTTCAAATATATTTTTATTGCATTCTTTGAGTTCTCCTGATCAAAATTCATATATAATGCGCATCCATCCGAGATACCGTTAATTAGTTATGAATTTTGTAAGAACTTACTTATTTGAGCCAATCAGAAAGCGCCAAGTGTCCTTTCCATGCAACGTATCCCGACTTGCTTGAAAACATAAAAAATGTCATCTTTTCCCTTGGTTAAGTGGGTCGGCTCTTCAGCCCGTAGATGGCAAATCCATCCAACGACCATCCTTATTCAACCTAGCGTGCGCCCTAGCGCGGCTGCTGCTGTAAGGAGTTGCTGTGGCTACTGCTGTAAGGAGTTGTTGTGGCCTTGCCGCCCCTCCTCAGGCCTCGACGGCCACCCAGGAGGGTGCCACCACCTCTGACGAACTCCTGCACCCAAGGGGCATCATTCCTTCATGATCAAGGTGGCCCTCCCAAGCCTGCCGAGCTCCGGATGCACGAGCGAACCTACTGACCTTCTGCAAGTGTGACAAAGTGGTTTTTCTGACTTAATTCTGAGGACGGAATTTCTTTTAAGGTAGGTAGGATGTGATGGAGTGGACTTTTGGAAATCCTAAAATGTCCAATGACACAAGTGAATTCATACATGTTGCGTTGTTTTGAGAGTTCTAAGCTTTCGACAAAGTTGATGTGTTGATTTGAGGTTGGTATCATGACTAAGATCCATAAGTTTATGCATTTTTGAGGAATTTAATTGAGTGGTCCAACAGATGAGTTTTGTCGCCAAATTTGAATATAAGGTAGCTCGAGAGGTATGGGAGCTATGGTCAAAATTTGGTGGCATTTGAAGGTTCCTAGAGGAAGTTATTAAGGTTTGAAATTTTGTAAAATAATGTCCTTTTTGAGGATTTATAGACCTAAGTTGGGCTTGATTTTTGGTGTCACGCGCCCCTTTGTTTGGAGCCGGCTAGGTGGCCCTTTTCTGACCCTAGATCTCAGATCTAACGGCTCGGGTCCTTGCAACAAGGAAGCCACGGATTGGCTTAAGTGGACCTTGGCCGTTAGCCCTTGGATTATAATCCAATGGATATCCCCTTGTCTCCTACCTTGCGGTTAGAGCAAGGTAGTGGGGCAGCTGACCGTGCGACCACCCTGGCCACAACTGCCTAGATCGTGGGGCGTGGGTGAGAAGGGACCGCGTAGTTGAGGTCGCCCCATTGCGACGAGACGTTTAACCCTTGTTTCAGTTCAGGAGAGCAAGAAAACAGAGAGAACGCACCCTCTGTTGCCAGCGCCTCTCCACCGCAGGAGCAGCTGGTGGCCAAAGGAAGAGTGCGGCGCTTGAGCACTGACTAGAGGAAGAGGAAGAAGGGAAGAGGACGCTGCGGCCTAGGGAACCATCCGCGCTTGATCGCATGGCCTCAAAAGGCTTCTTCCATGTCCGACCAACTCAGGTCAGGCACCCACAAACACCGAGCTTGGAGACAGGTGAAGGGAGCTATTCGCCTCGAGCGAAGGAGGTAGTCGAGTTCATGAAAGCCTTTCGAAGCTTTCCCAAGCTTCATACCAGCACGAGGATGGGAAAAGGCATTTGCCCCCTTCTGCTCTGCCGCAGCTGCTGCCCACGGCGGCGAGCTCCCGGGGCGCTAGGGTTGGAGCCGCAGACGCGAAGCCACGATGCCGTGGAGGTCGTGGAGGGGACCTTGAAGCAGTGGGTGCTGTGGGGAGCTCACAAAGATGATCTGGAGCTGGAAGATCGCTCACCGGAGAAGAGTATTGCGGCAGCGCTCTGAGAAAACATAGTCCCGATCGGGACTTAGACGCGAGAGAAAGCGAGAAAGGGAGAAGAGAGGACCAGGTCAGCGCTTAAACCAGAAACAAACCGGTCGACTCAACGTGGGCAAAGGAGGAGTGAGCCGTGCCCGATATGGCCACGTGTCAGCGGCCGATTGGCCTAATAGGGTAATAAATTCAATAATGTGTAGATCTTCCAAAATTCGTAGAAAATAGCTCGAATGTATGAAAAATGCAAATAAGGTACCATTTTTCTCAGAAAATTGTGTAGAACACAATAGAAACATAATATCAGGCTTTCAATGATCTATTATTAGAGTAATCATGTAAGAGGTGTAATGCTTAGTTCATGAGTAATAAATATCAAATGATGACATAAAATTATGGAAAAATGTCAGTAACTCCATAATAATGCTTATAATGCACCTGATGTCAAGGATGATCTTTTTGATGCACGAAATTATATAATATGCTCAATATGGATAATTAGGGCTAATAACCCTAAAGAAAATGTAGAAAATACATTAATGCTCAATAAATGATGAGATTTACAGAATATTCTCATATATGTAATTGGAAGATAATATATAAATATGATATCAAGATGATGCATAGAATCCATGTTATATTAATATGAACCTTAATACATGGTTTAAAACCCTAATCTCAGTTAATGATGTAACCTAGGGTTAATTAATGTGCACAAAAATGCTATGGAAGATAATGTTTAGATAATGGACCATAATTCGTAAAATGACATCAGTAAGATAATTCTAAGGCAAGAAGACAAGTAATAATGTATATAACCTAATGAGATAAGCAAACCCTAATGGACATAACTAGGGTTAAGATGATATGCAAGATGATAAGAACCTGATGATAGTATATGGTCTTGTCTTGATCAGGTTTGACCAAGTTATAGATGACATGAGGAATATGTGATTAGAATGATCTATCTCTTTGGAAGGTATGCCATTACCTCTTACTTGGCTTATTATACAATATGCTTGTGTTATATGGTAGTACAAACTTGGCATATGATATTGATTGAAATGATTGTTCTTGTATGATATGTTGCATGATTCTCCATACTTATTGCTATGAACACATGAAACATAAGATATCTAGTCCATTATATGTTAGCACTAAATCTCTTTGGTAGAATAGTGCATTGATGAAAGTACTAAATATCTTTGGAAGAATAGTACATGTGAGCACTAAATCTCTTTGGCAGAATAGTGCATTTATGAAGTGCTAAATTTCTTTGGCAGAATAGTACATGTGAGCACTAAATCTCTTTGGTAGAATAGTGCATGTGGTTGATCAAGTTTACATATAATGGAAATGTGCCTAAAATATGTGTTCTCTTCTGGTAACAAATATCTTTGTGCAACTATACACCTTTTCTTATATTTCTTTATAACTTCCAAGTATTAGTTTTATCTTATTGCCAAGATATGATGAGAGGTAAATAAAAGACACGTAGGCGTACTCAGTACAATATTCTTGAATATTATGCTGATGTGTACCGCATGTAATCTTTTGTATAGGTTATGGTTATTCTCTTGAAGATCCAGGATAGTTGAGAGTTGTATGGCGAGCTGATGTACAGGTGGACCTGTTGTCTTAAGATCCTGTAGTTTAGATGTAGTACATGTATATGTATAGTTTGCTATTCAATATGTAATATCAAATGTTGTAACAATTCATGTTGTAATTATATGTTGAATAGTGAACATGTGTGTATGGTTTTATTATTGTTCATGTACATGTGCTACTGATGTGTTTCCTTCTGACTCCCTTAATTTTCTTCTTCTTATCCTGGTGTGGGGTGTTTAAATTGGTATTCTCGCTGAGGTGAGGGTTTCAATTTGGACGTCACACATCAAATTAAGTTTTAGAAAATCCGGGGACGTTACAGGTGGTATCAGAGCATGAACAATAGCAAAACCTGACATTTGCTCATTATGCAATGCAAAACTAAAGAACCTTGAACTTAATAATCTCTTAGGGTTAGATTAGTCGTCTTTTAGAGACTAGATCTGACCTAGCCTCTAGGTTAGCACCTAGATGTCCGAGAACTAGGTCTAGACTGGTGCTTGTGAGTAGCAAATCCTTAGATGTCGTTCTTTCCTTGTAGTGCAGCGGTATGGGATGTTGCACTATTTGGAAATGACGTGCATCAAGGGAAGAGAAACCCTAGACATATTGTGCATGTTGTCTAGAGTAGCTACACTAGTCTACCCCTTGTTCTCACCCTTTTCACTAGTTTTCATGACACTGGACTCTCTACTATGTGTGGGACACTCGTTTCAGGATTTGGTTTTGATTCCAATCGGATCGAACCTTGATAGTTTTCTCTGACGCTTGTTTTATCGGAGAAAAACTATATAATATTTTATTATGTATATGTATTACAAAAATGTGTCCCCACACATGTACGAGTAGGAGGTGATCATGCAACCTAAGTGAAAAGTGAATGACATCAGTCTAGAAGAGAGAGTAGTTCTAGATTAGATATCTAGAGCCTTGTTTGGAATATATGATAGATGGAGTAGATGATATAAGTTTTGATGATATGATGTAAGTCTTACATAGATGACATAAGATAGTCTATGATGATATATGTTTGTCTTTGAGGACTTAAGTTC
Organism: Alisma plantago-aquatica; assembly: GCA_963693085.1. Classification (NCBI taxonomy): domain Eukaryota; kingdom Viridiplantae; phylum Streptophyta; class Magnoliopsida; order Alismatales; family Alismataceae; genus Alisma; species Alisma plantago-aquatica. Next base: position 968,914,784 of record OY856409.1, on the reverse strand, counting down.
AGTCTTGAGGATGCAAGATAAGTTTTGATGATGCAAGTAACCAGGCTTTTATGAGATAAGATATGTTAAGATGAGACCAGGTTGTGAGTCAGCGTGAGCCTCAAGCTCTTTTACAAAGGAGGACCTCTAGTGTTAGGACCAGTTTTGGGGTTAGCTCAAGAGAGAGTGAGACCCACACGGAGAAGGTCAGAGAACCTAGACTCCATGATATGAGAAGTATGAGATGTATGATATGATATGTCCTAAACTAGAGTACTCCTAAGTGATTGAGTTGAGTTGCTTTATGTATGATTCCTATAGTTTTGTTGAACCCTAGATGTCCTTGGGAGGACCAAACCCTAGAGACAAAGAGAGGTTGGATATATGTGCATATGTGAACATGATGATGAGTGCCTACCATCTGGGTGAGGGAGAGAGCCCAAGACCCTGGAGGAGGTAGCTATGTTAGTTTCTGTGAAGCCTCATGCTCAGGTTGGTGGTTTCCCACATAGGAATCTAGTGGTGTATATAAGACAATTTTGTGTAAGGATGTTTCATGGTTAGAGACCTGTGAAGAGTATATCATGTCGTGTTTTGGTTTGTGCTTATGTGGCTAGACCTTGTAAATCTATCTCTAGTGCCAATGAGGTATACCTGAGAAACCTACATTGAGAAGGAAGATATGGTATATGCATATGAAATACTCATAGAGTTGAGTTAGCCCAGAGAGACTGAGCATGACACTACCCTCGTGGTATGGGTTAGAGGAACCTCGTTTGGATGATATAAAGTTTTGATATATGTTTAAAGAGCAACTCACATAAGTTTGTTTGGCACAACCATGATATAATATATGTAAGAACGTGATCTAATCTCTAGACATGATATGATGGAAACCTAGAGTTGGTTTAATAAATATCAATGCATGCATGGTTAACCATATACATGAATAATGATGATAATGTGAAAGTGATGCTTAATATAGTGATGAAATCACTAGTAAATGCTACAGTTTATTATGTGAAATGAAATAAGATCATATGCATGAAACATGTTACATGAGATGTTAATCTTAGTGCTTAACAAAGATGGAAATTATGGTTTGACAGCTAGCACAACATAATGATTATGATGCCTTGATGTGATCTAGATGAATAAAGTGGGTTAACTATAGTTAACGCTCTCCTAGAAGGCATATGTTAATGTTGAACATGTTCTAATAATTAGCTCAATAAAATGTTGATGAAACCTTGTTGTATGAGTTAATCTTAGTTAACTCCTTTAGAACATGGTAATATGATGTGGAATAATAACACATGAATAAAGATGAGGATGCAACCCTAATATATGAGATATGTAATGACATAACCTAAGTTTCTTAACCTTGAGTTTCACCTTGTATGGAGCGTTTGTGCACCCAAGATGGTTGTAAACCTCCTAATAGTGCTTTGGATACATGGTTCTAGGTAACCTTTGCAGATATGTTACACACAGAATAGTGATTACATGTGGATGAAGACATGGTGGTTTTCCCTAGAAATATGAGTATGGTTTACTTTCGAGGACGAAAGTTCTTTTAAGATGTATATGATGTGACAAAGTGGTTTTTCTGACTTAATTCTGAGGATGGAATTTCTTTTAAGGTGGGTAGGATGTGATGGAGTGGACTTTTGGAAATCCTAAAATGTCCAATGACACAAGTGAATTCATACATGTTGCATTGTTTTGAGAGTTCTAAGCTTTCGACAAAGTTGATGTGTTGATTTGAAGTTGGTATCATGACTAAGATACATAAGTTTATGCCTTTTTGAGGAATTTAATTGAGTGGTCCAACAGATGAGTTTTGTCGCCAAATTTGAATAGAAGGTAGCTCGAGAGGTATGGGAGCTATGGTCAAAATTTGATGGCATTTGGAGGTTCCTAGAGGAAGTTATTAAGGTTTGAAATTTTGTAAAATAATGTCCTTTTTGAGGATTTATAGACCTAAGTTGGGCTTGATTTTTGGTGTCACACGCCCCTTTGTTTGGAGCCGGCTAGGTGGCCCTTTTCTGACCCTAGATCTCAGATCTAACGGCTCAGGTCCTTGCAACAAGGAAACCACAGATTGGCTTAAGTGGACCTTGGCCGTCAGCCCTTGGATTATGATCCGATGGATATCCCCTTGTCTCCTACCTTGCGGTTAGAGCAAGGTAGTGGGGCAGCTGACCGTGCGACCACCCCGGCCACAACTACCTAGATCATGGGGCGTGGGTGAGAAGGGACCGCGTAGTTGAGGTCGCCCCATTGCAACGAGCCGTTTAACCCTTGTTTCAGTTCAGGAGAGCAAGAAAACAGAGAGAACGCACCCTCCGTTGCCAGCGCCTCTCCACCGCAGGAGCAGCTGGTGGCCAAAGGAAGAGTGCGGCGCTTAAGCACTGACTAGAGGAAGAGGAAGAAGGGAAGAGGATGCTGAGGCCTAGGGAACCATCCGCGCTTGATCGCATGGCCTCAAAAGGCTTCTTCCATGGCCGACCAACTCAGGTCAGACACCCACAAACACCGAGCTTGGAGACAGGTGAAGGGAGCTATTCGCCTCGAGCGAAGGAGGTAGTCGAGTTCGTGAAAGCCTTTCGAAGCTTTCCCAAGCTTCATACCAGCACGAGGATGGGCAAAGGCGTTTTCCTCCTTCTGCTCCGCCGCAGCTGCTGCCCACGGCGGCGAGCTCCCGGGGCGCTAGGGTTGGAGCCGCAGACGAGAAGCCACGACGCCATGGAGGTCGTGGAGGGGACCTTGAAGCAGTGGGTGCTGTGGGGAGCTCACAAAGACGACCTGGAGCTGGAAGATCGCGCACCGGAGAGGAGTATCGCGGCAGCGCTCTAAGAAAACAGAGTCCCGATCGGGACTTAGACGCGAGAGAAAGCGAGAAAGGGAGAAGAGAGGACCGGGTCAGCGCTTAAACCAGAAACAAACCAGCCGACTCAACGTGGGCAAAGGAGGAGTGAGCCGTGCCCGATATGGCCACGTGTCAGCGGCCGATTGGCCTAATAAGGTAATAAATTCAATAATGTGCAGATCTTCCAAAATTCGTAGAAAATAGCTCGAATGTCTGAAAAATGCAAATAAGGTACTGTTTTTCTCAGAAAATTGTGTAAAACACAATGGAAACATAATATCAGGCTTTCAATGATCTATTATTAGAGTAATCATGTAAGAGGTGTAATGCTTAGTTCATGAGTAATAAATATCAAATGATGACATAAAATTATGGAAAAATGTCAGTAACTCCATAATAATGCTTATAATGCACCTAATGTCAAGGATGATCTTTTTGATGCACGAAATTATATAATATGCTCAATATGGATAATTAGGGCTAATAACCCTAAAGAAAATGTAGAAAATACATTAATGCTCAATAAATGATGAGATTTACAGAATATCCTCATATCTGTAATTGGAAGATAATATATAAATATGATATCAAGATGATGCATAGAATCCATGTTATATTAAGATGAACCTTAATACATGGTTTAAAACCCTAATCTCGGTTAATGATGTAACCTAGGGTTAATTAATGTGCACAAAAATGCTATGGAAGATAATGTTTAGATAATGGACCATAATCTGTAAAATGACATCAGTAATATAATTCTAAGGCAAGAAGACAAGTAATAATGTATATAACCTAATGAGATAAGCAAACCCTAATGGACATAACTAGGGTTAAGATGATATGCAAGATGATAAGAACCTGATGATAGTATATGGTCTTATCTTGATCAGGTTTGACCAAGTTATAGATGACATGAGGAATATGTGATTAGAATGATCTATCTCTTTGGAAGGTACGTCATTACCTCTTACTTGGCTTATTATACAATATGCTTGTGTTATATGGTAGTACAAACTTGGCATATGATATTGATTGAAATGATTGTTCTTGTATGATATGTTGCATGATTCTCCATACTTATTTCTATGAACACATGAAACATAAGATATCTAGTCCATTATATGATAGCACTAAATCTCTTTGGTAGAATAGTGCATTGATGAAAGTACTAAATCTCTTTGGAAGAATAGTACATGTGAGCACTAAATCTCTTTGGCAGAATAGTGCATTTATGAAGTGCTAAATCTCTTTGGCAGAATAGTACATGTGAGCACTAAATCTCTTTAGTAGAACAGTGCATGTGGTTGATCAAGTTTACATATAATGGAAATGTTCCTAAAATATGTGTTCTCTTCTGGTAACAAATATCTTTGTGCAACTATACGCCTTTTCTTATATTTCTTTTTAACTTCCAAGTATTAGTTTTATCTTATTGCCAAGATATGATGAGAGGTAAATAAAAGACACGTAGGCGTACTCAGTACAATATTCTTGAATATTGTGCTTACGTGTACCACATGTAATCTTTTGTATAGGTTATGGTTATTCTCTTGAAGATCCAGGATAGTTGAGAGTTGTATGGCGAGCTGATGTACAGGTGGACCTGTTGTCTTAAGATCCTGTAGTTTAGATGTAGTACATGTATATGTATAGTTTGCTGTTCAATATGTAATATCAAATGTTGTAACAATTCATGTTGTAATTATATGTTGAATAGTGAACATGTGTGTATGGTTTTATTATTGTTCATGTACATGTGCTACTGATGTGTTTCCTTCTGACTCCCTTAATATTATTCTTCTTATCCTGGTGTGGGGTGTTTAAATTGGTATTCTCGCTGAGGTGAGGGTTTCAATTTGGACGTCACACATCAGATTAAGTTTTAGAAAATCCGGGGACGTTACAGCAAGTGTTGCGCAGAGGTCGACCATCATCTTGGTTAGTATGGGAGCATCACGCCTCTCCGTTTTCTCATTCATGGCATCCTCCTCACTTCAAGGATCGTGCTGCTCCACTAACCTAGGGTTTTGAGCGAAGAAGAAGAAGAAGAATAAGAAGATGATGATGGGAAAGAGAGAGAGAAATGTGGGATCTTCCTTGAACTCGAACCAGGGTTCTACCCTTTATATAGGGGTGGGTAACAAAGCCCTAGGTTGGCTATTCACGAATTAACAAGGTCCTCTCCCCATAGGAGTCATATTCCTTCAAGGAGAAGTAATCTTCTCTCTCCTTTATATCTCCTTAATATTCTTTATTTCATGGATAATTAGAAATACAAAACCCTCTTATCCTCTTGTATTGCTTGACTTTTAACCCATTGACACGAAAGTCTATTTTCATTTAGTAGAAAATACTTCCTTTTTAGCAATGCCACCAAAATCATCATTAATAATGTATCACATTATCTTCTTACTTTGCATTTTTGGTATTTTCTCTTTCTTTCTTCTCCATTGGGGTTCCTTGGACCCCAAGAAACTCCAAGATTTCGAAATTCTTTTTTAAGGATACTTATTATCCTTCTAGATGTATTTATATTCATTAATTCTCATTATCTTGTTTATTTATTATTAAAATATCTCTTTTTGAGGACTTCTCTTTATCTTTCTTTTTATTTTCCTCATTGGCATTCCATTTGACATTAGAAATCCTTTGGATACGAAAATACACTAAGGATAACTCGATTATACCTCTTTCCACTTATTTTCCACATTTTATCATTGTTTTCAACTTCTTCTTAATAAAGAAATATTTAATTGTTCTTTTCTTTTCTTGTTACTTTCTCTTTGCAACTTTGGACTCCTTGGAACCCAAGGAACCCAAGAGGCATGAAATACAACTTTGGATTATATTCTTTTGCCTTCTAGAGGTTTCTACATCTTTCTTTTCTTCATTTTCTTATTTACTCAAATAATGGAGTTTCTTTTGTCTTTTCCTTATTATTGGGTCCAATAGCCAATAAAGCCCACAAAACAATCAACAAGGCTATTGTAAACGAAACTCTTTTATTCAAAACAAATTATATCATTACTTGTTCCAATATTTTTAATATGAGAAATTACATTTCTCACCAAATGAACCCAAAAGTTGGGGTTGTAACATATTCCATCCACCGTATTTGATGTAGATTCAAGTCCTTCTGAGTCATCAGGTAGCGTAGGCTCTTGTGGTCATAGAAGACTTCAAACTATACCCCATACAAGTAATGCCACCATATCTTCAGTGCATGAACTATGGTAGCCAACTCTAGATCACGAGTAGGCCAATTACCCTCATTAGGCTTCAATTGGAGTGAGGCATGTGCAATCACTCGTCCTTCTTTCATAAGGACACATCCCAACCCTAGTTTAGAAGCATCGGTGAAGATAACATAGGGTTTACCCTCAATAGGCAAAGCAAGCACCAAGGCAGATGTCAAGCACTTCTTCAACTCTAAGAAACTCTTTTCACACTCAGGAGTCTAGATAAACTTTGCATCCTTGTGTGTCAGCTTTGTGATAGGAAGAGCCAACTCAGAGAAATTATGTACAAATCTCTGATAGTAGCCTGCCAAGCCCAGAAAACTGCATATCTCTGAGGGGTTCTTTGGTGATTGCCACTTTGTCACAACTTCAATCTTGACAGGATCCACAACAATACGTCCCTCCAAGATAACATGGCCAAGAAACATCACCTCATTGAGCCAAAACTCACACTTTGAGAACTTTTCATAGAGCTGATGTTCTCACAAGGCCTAAAGAATGATCCGTAGGTGCTTGCAGTGCTAGTCCATAGACTTAGAGTAGATAAGTACGTCATCAATGAACACCACCATGAAGCTATCGAGGTAGGGGTGGAAGACCCGATTCATTAAGTCCATGAAGGTGGTAGGGGCATTGGTCAAGCTGAATGGCATGACTAGGAACTCATAATGCCCGTAACGAGTGCGGAAAGCCATCTTTGGTACATCATCATCCTTCACCCGCATCTGGTAGTAACTACTATGCAAGTCCATCTTTGAGAACACAGTAGCAGACTTCAGCTGGTCGAACAAGTCGTCGATGCATGGTAGGGGATAACGATTCTTGATCGTCACTTGAATCAACATACGATGATCCATGCACATCCACAAGGATCTGTCTTTCTTCTTCAGGAATAGCACAGGTGCTCCCCAGGGAGATACACTAGGGCATACAAACCCCATGTCTAGGAGCTCTTTCAGCTGCTTCTTGAGCTCAGCCAGCTTAGCAGGTATCATGCGATAGGGTGGCTTGGAGATACGAGTTGTGCCCGGTATGAGGTTGATAGAAAACTCAACTTCACGTGAGGGGGGAAGTCCAGGCAGCTCATCAGGAAAGACACCAGGATAATCCTGAATGACATCAATGTCATCCAACATAGGTGGCGTAGGATTAAGAACAACTGATGCCAAGTAGGCTCTACAGCCATTTGCAATGAGCTTGTCCGCCTTGAGTGCAGAAATGATGAACTATCAATGCCCTTGTTTTATTCCTTTGATGCAGAAACGCTCGCCGTTGAGGTGCAACAGGCTAACCTTTTTGTCTTCATAGAAGAGGGCAACTATGAACTTCTTGAGCCAGTCCATTCCCAAGATTACGTCGAAGGCCATCATATTGAGGATGATGAAGTCTGACTCAAACATCTTGCCAGAAATACACAAGTCTACAGTAGGGATTTTTAGGAAAGTAGATGACATTTTACCCATAGGGGTTTCAACCTCTAGGATATAGTCCATATACCTAGTTTCTAACCCTAGCATGGTTACAAGTTTAGATGATATCAAGTTTTTTGAGGCTCCGGAATCAAATAATACTTTTATCGGTTGTTGAAATAAGTGCACAATACCTTCAATGACTTTGTTGTCATTGGTGGCTTCGACAAAATCCATGGAAAAGACACATCCTGCCGTTTCTCAATAGCTGGGCGATGTCCTTGCTTATTGTTGTTCTTCAGGGGTTGTCGTGGACGAGGTTTCAGTTGTAGCTGCTGGGGTGCTCGTGGCTGAGCTGGCGCGGCAACCTTCTGGAGCTTGGGACACGGTGGCCTGATGTGTCCAGCCTGGCCACACTCATGGCATGTCAAGTACCTCACATCTGGTCGAGCTATAGGCTGCACTATAGGACACCTTCCAGGAGGGTGGTGATGCTGTCAATGGTTGCACTTGTCATGACGATCATCACTGAAGCTTTTTTGCTTGCTGGGACTCTAAGTCGAGGGCTAAAAACCTAGATAGGCCTCTACAGTGAGAGCCTTATCCACCATATGTTGGAAGGTGAGAGGGATCTATGGAACAAGAGCTCGCCCAAACTGGTAGCTCAGTCCCTGTAGAAAGAGTGTAGCTCGGCGATCCTCTCCAAGTCCTATAGCATAGCACTCCAAAAGCAGGAACCTATGAACATAAGTGGAGACACTCATGGTTCCCTGCTTCAAGCTATAGAATTCTGCCTCCTTCTTCTTTAAGGCGGCGGCACAGACGTACTTCTAGCGAAAAAGAACTAGAAATTGCTCCCATGACATGTTAGAGGTGGCACGAGTGCAGGCGACACCGTTCCACCAAACGCATGCTGGCCCGTCCAACACGTAGGTGGCAAAGAAGACCTTCTGGTGAGGAGGGCATGCCATTCCCTCAAAGGTACACTCGATGGCCAAGAACCAGTCGTCGGCCTTGTCCACCATCTCGATCTCTTCTTCGCCCTTGAAGTAGGGTGGCTGCATCTTGATAAACTCAGTGAGGGAGTACTCTTTGGGCTTCTCAGGAGGAGGAATGGCGTTGAAATGCCCCATCACAGAATTGGCCAAAAACTAGCGCAGGACCACCAATTCTTACTCTGTAGTAAGCCGAGGTGGAGGAGGTGGCTTCGAAAAAGGAAGCAGCACGGTGACGACCTGGTGGCCCCCAGAGGTGGCATGTACATCTGGTTTCGTCAGCGGCAGCTCAATGAGTGGCATCCCGAACTATGGGTTCAACGGTGTGGAGTACCCATCTCCTTGTCTCTCACGGGACTAGGAGGACTCACCACACTTGTCCTCGCACAGATCTGTTCTCCTGAAAAGGTAGATAGAGATAAGAATCCTAATGTAAAATTTTGAGATACTAGATTGCCAATTGCTAATACTCTAATACCATTTTGTAAGGAGTGGGACCCACTAGGGGGACCACTCCCTAACTCTATTATCTTGAGACCAACATAACAAAACCCATACATTGAAACACAATAAATAGATAGAAGGGAAGCCATATTGTTCTTAAAATAACATGGAAAAATGAGCATAAAGTAAAAGTAGTGAAATGTAAAGAGTTTAAGTTATTGCATGATCCATTTATTTCTAAGAACTTGTCCACATGGACATGAAAGAAAACACAAATGAAACTAAAACTAATGGATCGATTGAAGAGGGCAACCTAGGCATCTCAGCAACTCCACGAACTACTGTTGATCAGGTTCCACGAACCCTGGGTCCACAGGTGCAGGCTCCTCCTCTAAGATCACTACATGCTCCTCAACATCTGGGTGGGAGGGAACATCACCCAGAAACATAGGAAACAATAAAGAGGTCAACAAGACTGAGTATGTACACATATAAAAACACTTTGGGCATTATATAGGTTTATAAGTGCAAAAAGAGATGTTCCCACAAGGAGGGGGCTATTTGGAATTAGGTAAGCTCAAGAGAAATGTAACACAAGAAATGAGGCATATTAAATTCAGATTTTGCAAGCATGATAATAAAGAGTGTCTTGCCATAACAATCATCCACAGATTCATATTAAAATAATAAGAATTTGCATGCATAACAATGTAGACTAAATATACCTAAAATAGGTCCATAACACCATAGGATCATGGCCTAAAAATCAACAAGGGTGGAAACACACACCCCGGGCGGAATATGCACACCCTATATAAGTATGGTTGTACATAAGTATCACTATTCTAGATATTCTAGTCAAACACACAACATGCTAAAATAGAGTGGCAAGACTATCATTTTAGTCAATATCAAATAGAAGACAACATAGCATGAGGGATCCAAGAACCCATATAAACATGTCAATTTAATAATCACATGAACAAAAGAGATTCATATATGGGATCATAAATGACCATGAATAATAGATTTCCAAGATAAATAGCAGTTCAAGAGGTGCCTCATTATATTGTATATGGATTCAGTCAAATAATGCCCAAACTAAAATAGAGGATTTACATACCTTATGATCAGACTTAGATATCCAGTAACACCTCCCAAGCATAGGGTCAGGGTTGTCTCAACCTAGTCACAACATGTGTGCATTCGATTAATATAAAATGCATTAAATATTTTGTTAAGAAGTTGACCCTACATTAGGTTGTGAATCTGGGCATAAAACCTGTCCCAATAAATCAGTTGTATTTTTTATTTAAAAAATGTATATATATGCCCTATTGGGGTAAACAGATAATTTCTTATGAATTTTACAAGATTAAACCATTTCTGGCTAAATACACAAATTGAATTGTGAAATGATAAATTTACCTCTGAATGATTATGTGAATCATCAGGGTTCGCTATCATGCAAACTATAGAGAAATAAAAAAAGAACTAAGTTTCGGTCAATCAAGTCAAACGAGACTAAAATTACTAATATGCCCCCATGGCATGACATGAATAATCTGGGCAACATGGGCATGATTGGACTTTCATCCCAGGGATTAAAACCCCTGCGCTCAGTGCCATGGCTGCTCCATGGAGCTCGGAGTCAAGGTAACCTCTGATCCAACACTCCATGCAAGTGAGCAAAAAGCTCACTGGATCTGCCTCTTCACCCTGGACCTGTAGGGCTACTGCTCTGGTCCTGAGGTAGCCGGGAGTCGAGTCCCACTGTGAAGATGACTAGGGATGGGCCTAGAAAAGACAACGACGTGGGGGACACAACGAGAACTAGCCTGCAATGCTAGGACTTAACAGGAAACCACCTCATAGAGAGGTTCATGAGGAAGCAGGCATGAGGAAGGCCGGAAACAAGAGAAACTAGAGAGGATCCATCGCAGATCACAGAACATGGCGAGGTACATGCTGGGATAGATAGGGACTTTCTGGACCCTCGTGAGGCTCTCAGCATGTCCATCACCTTCGAGGCATACTCGTGAGGCACCCTGGAGTCCAAGGAAAGGTCGTGGGTCATGAATACCTCTTCCGGTGGTGGCCCAAAACAGAGGATGACTTCTGCATTTGTCGACCAAGCGAATGGGAGCATCTCACGAGAAACCAAAAACACAAAATGGAAGATGGGGTATCCTAGATGGTTACCTCATGAGGAATCGAACCGAGGTTGCTCCAGCTGCCAGAGCTTCAAACTTTTGCTCTAGGGGAGAGGATCTCCGTCTGAGCTCTACACACGCCCACGAACTGAATTGATTGCGGGAAATCATAGGCAAGTCACCGAGGTTGACTTATGAACCGAGAGAGATCGAGAGGAGGACCCAAAATGAGAAGTTGAGAGGGAGGGGAAAAGAGCAGTGGCTGCTGCTCGGGCCTAAAATGTGCGTTTTTATATAAGGGCACCACAAGCGGAGTGAGATAGCTCATTGAACTCGGGGGAGTGAGGGGATTCCATTGGTGAAGAAAGAACGAGGAGGCGTTCAGCCCGGCGTGTACAAGGGACCAGGGAGGTATCCCTGCGCTGTGCATCGACGTGCGCGAGAAGAGCAGAGGTAGGAGATGACTTAGTCCCTCTACCGGAGCTCCGCGGACCTGACCCATGTACCCACATGATAGAAAATTAGGAAATTGACCAAAGTCCAACAATGTCACATGAAATGAATAAAATTCGACCAAACTATAGGGTAAATGCATATAAAATCTATTAGGGTCCAATTAAGGATGCATTTGGTGTCCAAATGTCCCCAAATGTTGAGGGTTGACTAATTAAGCTATGAGGAACCCGATTATGGACTTGAATTTGGTTTTTGAGGCTTCCTTATCTATGATTTAACCATTATGCATAAATAATTCAATTAATGAAATGAATTAGATCTAATGGTCAAAGGTGGTCAAAACTTCCACCTAGACTCGATCCTAGTCTTATATGATACCCAAGTGTATCCTAATTCACCAATCTAGAGTAAAGTAATGGATTATCATTTTTGCTTATAAGTTAGCTAATTGAGGTATTAAGCTAGCAATTCTGCATGTCTTCAACTCTATGGAACCCAACTCAAGTTAAACTAGGGTTTGATGGTCAAAAGTTATCTAATTCAATGTAAAGTATGAAAAATGATCTCCATGATGCATTTATCAAAGTAAGGGTTAAAGAAAAAGGAAAAGATGTTTTGTACCTAGAATTGGGGATGTTATAGTGAGGGAGAGTAACACATTCCAGTCACCTACAAATATTCTATATTGGGGAGAGTAACACATTCCCCAGGGTGAATTGACACATGCCCTATCTATGGGTGGTTGTACAAAAGTACCACTGCTCTAGTTTAATAGTCTAATACAATCAACATGCTAAGAAATATGGCAAGTAAAGGCATCAAGTAATTATAGACATGGCAGTGGGGTACAAAACCTAAGAAATAAACATTAAAATTGATTTGACAAAATTATGATCAAGGAATTGTCAAAAAGGAAAATTAGGGTTTAATGATAACCTCATTAGGGAAACTAGGTCAAGTCACAATTTTTCCCAACTTAGGTGTAAGGAAAGCACATACGTTTCTTAAGAGATCCAATTACTCCTTCTTTACTACTTTAATCGATTCTAAAGATTGATTTCCTATTATCAATGTTTAAACATGAATTAGGGTTTACTCATGTATAAAGGCAAGGAAACCCTAACTTTTAAACTCGAACAAAACCTCATTTTTGACCCTCAAAACCATCACCATTGACTTAGTTAGGTTTTTCTGATTAAGAAAACATATAATTTTATGTATTTTGAATATATGGACCTTTAGATGTATTTTTAATGATTTTTAATCAATTAAACCATTCTCTAAAAATAATTTTTTGACAAACCCAAAATTATATGTTGAAACTACGTTTTTTAGAAATATGGGATTTTTTTCGATTCCAGAACATATTTTATTTTTAATTTTGGACATACGAATAATTAGTTATGATTTTATGAAAACCAACCAATCTGGGAATGCCACGTAGGCATGGTCGTTTGAAAATAGAGAAAGAGAGCAAGAGAGGGGCCTCAAGCCTGTGACTTGGCCCAATGGACGTGGGCCATGTTAGTGGTCCACGCCAGATCGACTGGGTCAAAGCGGAGAGAAAACAAAACAAAGGACCAAAAGGCCCTCGCGTGAAACAAAGAATAAAATAGAAGTGAAGGCCGGGGTAAAATTGTAAAATCACATGTGAGTTTCTTCCACACTCGACCCATGCCATGGTCGACAAGGTCGAGGCTTAGATTTTGGCAAAATTACAATACACAATGAAACTTGACATTCAGGGTAGGTCAGGGGCTTCACTTAGATCTCCCATGACACATGAGAAAGCAAATGTTCAATTGGGTGGAGAGAAACGTTGCAAGGGACTCCAGGAAGCCATGGGTAGAGATATATATAGGCAAGGTGGTGTAGATAGGAGAGTAGGTAGTTGCTCGATCTTGCTTGGAGGGTAAGATTTGGGGTTTTCTTATTTCTTCACCAAAATAATGAAAAGTTGGGATAATCTTGTGTGGAATCACAAAAGGAATCCAACAAACTAAAAATCTCGTACTTTCGTTGAGTAGAAAGAGAGAGAGAGTTATCCATGTTTTAATATTTTACAAATATAGTTTCTATTTGCCAAACTGACTGGAGCTATAAGACATAGTTTCGGCCATTCGATCCTATGAACACGCATCCACGGTTGATCTGGACCATCCGTTTGGGCGTAAGCTTGATATATGTCTATGTGACATATATTTCCTATCCTATTATAAAGTGATACATATATTATTAAATGAATTTCTCTTTCTTTATTTGAGGGCTCAAATAATTTCCAAATTTAATAAAAATTGACACCTTGACTGATTTTGAGGTGTAGAATCTGAATATGAAATTAGTTTTGTCTTTTGGGAACCTTTAATGGGTTAAATAATTCAAAACTTATTTTCTCTTTCCTCCTTTATTAATGGTGATAAGATTCCCTAAATTTGATGAAACTTCACTCACAAGTCACCCTAAGTGCCTTGGATACGAATTTGTCATTAATTTCACATGTTGTGATTATTTGTTCATTTTTTTAATATATTGAAGGTTCTACACACTTTCCCTCTCCCGATTTTCCCCTTAAAATAAATATTCTCCAAATTGAGTGAAAATTTACCCAAAGGTATATTTTAATACATAGAACACAAATTTGGCATCCATTAATACTTTTGAAGTCATTAAAGACTTTATTTTGTATTTTTAAGTTATCCCCTATTTCCCCTTTCAATAACTACAATTATAATTACCAATTTTCTAAAAGTTGTAAAACTTATCACCCAAGCAATCTTATACCCAAAGGAAACAAATGTGGTTTTAGAATTATCTGCTAAGGTCCACTTTTATAATTTTAGGCAAATTATCCTTGTATTCACTTAATGGGAAAATACATTCATTTATTGTCACATTATCCTCACCTTTAGGATTTTCTCTCCATACAAAAGCCATAGAAATTTCTAGATTGATTTTTATTTTATTCTTATCTCTCTTAAGTGGTCATTTTGCAAATTAAACCCATTAGTAAACTCTCACTAGAGATTTGTGCTTAATTCCTTACAAAGTAAAATATTGGGAACAAATGTACACAAAACCTTAATAATTTCCACTAATTCAACATTTAGGACATAAAAGAACTAAAACATCAGAAAAAGGATGAAACTACTATTATACATGGATTTCAGTTTGTTACAAGAAACTTGGGAAGTTTTCCTCAACATAGAAGGCATTCACCACCCTGACAGTTACAACCTCATGCATCATAAGTAAAAACCTCAATAAACATAGAAGGAACTCATACATTGGGGAGTTTCCCTCGACACTAGAGTTTTCCAAAAAGCTAGTGTATTCACAGTAGTTTTTCCTACACAACCCTACTTCTGCCTTTCTAGGCGAGCGATATAACATTTGACTCATTACTTACTTGTTCTATGCTAGCGTGTTGTAGATCTTGTTGTAATATACCCCTATTAGTGTTAAAAGTTGGTACTTCTTGTACCTTGGGGCTTAATCGATGGGATATGTGTGTATATGTTAATGTTACGTACTGCAGGTGTTGTTCTACTACATAGGAGTTGATTATCTATTGATTCTATAGTGATAATGTGACTTAATATGGTAAGAGAAGCTTAGGGTTTTCTCCCTAATACTGCAATATGACATGCATGTTTAAAAGATAATATACTGTGATCCATTTATGACTGTTGTACATTCATAATGCATGATTTAGACTATTTCCCCAATACTATGTTATTAATGTACGGAAAGGTGGTTCCTTTACAAGGAGGATACGAAATATATGCAGCAGTGCGGGTCAATGAGAATGCAGTCAACATTGTTGATTCAGACTTGTATTTGTTTAGAGTGCACTTCCTTGGTAGATGCTACCTCCTTTATAGATGACATGAAATCTGTAGTTTCCTCTGCATAGGCTTGTGGAGTAGCGAAAGTTGGCTAAATTGGATTTGGCCAACATACCCTCGACTCGTGCCCAAATGCCTATTTTTTCAAGGGTAGTGGAAGAGATGAAGCCTGTGGGTTTGAAAAATGCTCCTTTCATTGCCTTGAATGCCTCTAAATGGTCTTTGTTCTGAGTACTGAAGGTTCCTGGGTAAGGAAGCTCTAACTGTGAACCTTGTGGAGCCTCTGGTGCTAGTGAAGTAGTCCTAGCCCTTTTGTCTGCTTCAGTTATGGGCTGCTCAGGAAGATGTCTCTTCTCCTCCTTTTTTGATGGGATGGTGGTTCCTTGGTGAGCCATTACTATAAAGAAAAAGGGAAAGGGTACTAATTTGGTGTATATTAACCTTGCTGAAGACATGTGTCGACAGTGTGAATAAAAGCCATTTCCATTGATGTGAAAAAGGAGTACACAGTTGATATGTCGGTCGATAGATTATAAGAAAAACAAGTCAAAAATGTGTTTTGTAAATGGTCGATAAGGTTATTGATCAACATGTAAGTCATGGTGTCGGTTGACATGGGTGTCGACCGGTGCGTAAATCTACCTATCAATCAAATGGGAACAAATTCGATAAGAATACACAGATCAGAAGTGTCGACTGGGCGTTTCACGCCCCAATCTCACATTAACCACAAAACCACGAGATTAAGACGCAACATGATGGGATTAACACATAAACAACTACTCGCCATTTTTTTCAAACATATTAAAGACATTTTAAGGATAACCAATTTAAGCTGTAAAATGAAACTAAACAAACTACGGAAACTTTCCTATTAAATTGACAGAAGATACAAGCAAAGTCTAAAGCATAATACATTGATTAATATAAAGAAAGCATAACATTAAATTACATCTGTGTACACATTCTCTCTCTCACTCACACCTTGTCCTGAGGATCGAGGGGAATGGACTAAGAGACCTCTAACTAGACTAACAACAAACCTTCTATCGACTAAGCATTAGGGTGAAACGATCCTTCTGATTCCTGATGCTGATGCTGACCTGAAAATGTTTGAGTAGAGGGATGAGCCTACTCGCTCAGTGAATAACATTTCACTTAGCTATCACTAAACAACTCGTCAGGTTTATAAACTGAAATTAAACATATATACAGTTCAAACAGGGCAGTTCTATTGACATAGCAGACATACAGATAATAATCACATTTTTAAGCTTCAATTTGTAATTCAGATAGATGAACAGATTATACAAATTTACTGTGAACCTACTTGATTATTTATTCATTTTATTATTATGCCCTAAATACATGCAGTGTACTCTGCATATAAAGATCCGCAACAAGTCCATGCTACGGTCCCACCGTACAAGACTTAGCGACACACCCGGGAAATGCTAAGTCTGACTGCTGTCCTGGTCTGCTACATGACTCTCAGGCTCACACAGCCTTACTGCACTCTCAAAAGAGTGTACTCTAGACTCCTCCTCTAACCTGAGCACACAGGCGGAGAGTCTCACAGGGTTACCTTCGTGACACAAGCACGAATGGTGTTAGATAACCGTGTTTTCTTTTCTTTTCCCAGTGCCACCGTGACACACGCACGGATTATTGTTAAACACTGCTTTTCTGCCCTCGTGCCACCGTGACACACGCACGGATTATTGTTGAACACGAGTCACCGACCATCTAGGCACACGCTAGGTAGGTCGTTTCACCCCAAGGTGCAGACCTCACGAGGGGTTCTACGGTGTTAGGGCACCTATGTCTATTAATTAGTTAACAGATATACAGTTTAACAGAAATATCACATTACGACTGCAAAATATGGAATTTCCTCTTTTTCATCATTCATATCATGCATTTCAAGTTCCAATGAACTTAACATACTTTAATGTACATGCTACACTGTTTAAGAGTCATATCAACTGATACTGAAGCAAATAAGCATTTAAAATGAGTTAAATAATGATTTCTAAATGAACTGCCACTCACACACTTCGGTGTGTTCGTATACACCGAAAAACGTCCACAAACACGCCGAATTCTGCCCTTTACAGCAGCGTGCACGCCGTGCACCTAGACTGCACGCCGTGCACCTTTAGTGCACTTCTGTTCTACTTTTCTGCACCTTTGCATGCCGTGCAAACTGACTTGCACGCCGTGCAAACTGATTTGCACGCCGTGCACCTGGGCTGAAACTCATTCCGCTATCTGTAACTTTGCACGCCGTGCAAACCTAATTTGCACACCGTGCAACCTGCGCAGAGACGGAAATTGCAGAATTAAAAGAGGAGCTCAGGGTCGATTCGGGGGAAATCTTCGCACAAAATACCTTGGGAACTTCAAGACGACCTAGCAGCAACCCGTAGACGTTGCTTTTCACGTCTTTGGCCGCTCCTAGCACCTCCTTGGCCGGCGCCTACCTTGGCCGGGCAGCAAGAACAAAGAAGAAAGGGGGAAGAAGAAGGTGAAGAAGAAGAAGATGATGCAGCTGGTTGATTTGGCTGGAGAAGATGAAGGAATCGAAGAAGAACGGAGAAGGAGGGCTTGGTTGCCTAGCTTCTCCTCTAGCTCTCTCTCTCTCCCTTTCCCTTTTCTCTGTTTTTCTCAGGCGGCAACCAAAGGAATGAACGATACGTTCATTCCAGGGTCGGTTAACAGAACTAATAAAGGAAAACTGAAGGAAAGGATAAGGAAGGGCGCCCAGGGAGCCGGATGTAAATTGCCCAAAAACTTTCCAAAATTATACATAGGTCCCTGCACACTAAAAAGCTTATATCTTTTTACTCGTAGGTCGGTTTCGCATGATTTCTTCGGCAACGGATTAAGCACAAACTTGTCCTCAACCTCAGGACAAGAAAACAAGCTAATGATACATTAACACTAGCTCAAAGCTCAAAACACTATTAACAAAAGCAAGTACTCATCTCAACATAACTAGTTCAATTATGCACTAACCAAGGTACTTACTGTTAAAACGAAATATGGGTCATAACAATCTCCCTCCCTTATAAGAATTTCGTCCCGAAATTCCTAAAAGAGAAAAGGAAACTTGTTACGCATTTCTGATTCAAGCTCCCACGTAGCTTCCTCTACATTGTGATTCCTCCACAAAACCTTCACTAAAGGTATCTCCCGGTTCTTAAGCTTTTTGATCCGGTGATCAACTATCTGCACTGGTCCTTCTACATAGGACACATCTGTTCTAAGCTGCGTCGGTTCTGGATCTAGAATCTTTTCTGTACCGGGATGACACTTTTTCAGCATAGACACATGGAAGACATCATGAAGATTTGCCAACTCAGACGGCAAATCCAACCTGTAAGCTACAGGTCCAATCCTCTCAAAAATAGGATATGGACCCATATACCTAGGGGTCAACTTACCCCTCTTGCCAAACCTCAATACTCCCTTCCACGGTGAAACCTTCAAGTAAACCTCGTCTCCAACCTCAAACTCAAGAGGTCGACGTCGTCTTTCTGCATAACTTTTCTGTCTATCCTGAGCAGCTTTTAACTGATTCCTGATCACATATATATTCTCTGTAGTTATATCAACTAATTCAGGTCCAAGAATTTCCTTCTCACCCACCTCGTACCAACAGACTGGCGATCTACACTTCCTGCCATAAAGAGCTTCATATGGGGCCATTCCAAGACTAGAATGGTATCTGTTGTTATATGCAAACTCCATCAGGGTTAAATGTTCTTCCCAGTTACCTCTGAACTGTAGCACGCATGCTCTCAGCATGTCTTCAAGGGTCTGAATGGTCCTTTCAGATTGACCATCTGTCTGCGGATGAAACGCTGTACTGAACTTCAGCCTTGTGCCCAACGCACGATGTAACTGATTCCAGAATCTAGATGTGAACTTTGGATCTCTGTCAGAAATAATGGAAACTGGAATCCCATGTAATATGATTACCTCATCCACATAAACTTTGGCCAACTTTGAAACGTCAAAGGTTGACTTGACAGGAAGAAAGTGAGCAGACTTAGTTAGTCTATCCACAATCACCCATATCGAGTCCGAACCCTTAGGCGTCCTGGGTAATCCTACCATAAAGTCCATCGTGATGTGTTCCCATTTCCATTCTAGTATAAGAAGCGACTGCAAAGTACCAGCAGGTTTCTGATGCTCAGCCTTAACCTGCTGACACACCCCGCACCTAGCCACGTATTCAGCCACATCCTTTTTCATACCAGACCACCAGTACAGCTCCTTGAGATTCCTGTACATCTTTGTGTTACCTGGATGCATAACATACATAGAAGTATGCGCTTCCTCAAGAATCTTCTCTTTCAGCTCACTATTTCCAGGTACACATAACCTATCATGAAGATACAACATGCCTTCATCAGAAAACCTGAACTCTGTTCTCTTACCTTCTGACATATCCTGCATAATTTGCCTCAACTCATCATCATTCTGTTGCAACTCCTTAATCTATTCATAGAAAGTAGGTTTGACCTGCATTAGAGCAATCAACCCACTCTGCCCAGTCACATCCAAGTCTAAGTTCAACCTTCGCATATCTACAAGCAAGTCTCTCTTGAAACATGCCATGGAAAATGCATTAGCTGTTGAACTTGACTTTCTACTCAAGGCATCAGCTACAACATTCGCCTTACCAGGATGGTAATCGATTGTCACATCATAGTCTTTGATCAGCTCAAGCCATCTGCGCTGTCTTAAATTCAAGTCTTTCTGGGTGAAGATATATTTCAAGCTCTTATGGTCTGTAAACACCTGACATGTCTCACCATACAGGTAGTGACGCCATGTCTTAAGAGCATGAACTATAGCAGCTAATTCCAGATCATGAACAGGGTAATTCTCTTCATTCTTCTTAAGCCGTCTAGATGCGTAAGCCACAACTTTGCCTTCTTGCATCAGTACACAGCCCAAACCCCTCCTAGAGGCATCACAGAACACTATATAACCTTTTTCTGCTTCTGGCAAAACCAACACTGGTGCTGAAGTCAACCTTTTCTTCAAAATCTGAAAACTTCTCTCACAGTTATCAGACCAAATAAATGGTACATCCTTCCTCGTTAAGCGTGTCAAAGGTGATGCTAACACACTGAAGTTCTGTATAAACCTCCTGTGATAACCTGCCAAACCCAAGAAACTTCTGATCTCAGTAGGAGTCTTAGGCTGTTCCCACTGAAGTACAGAATCAACCTTCTTAGGGTCAACGCTAACTCCACCTCTCGAGATAACATGTCCAAGAAATGCTACCTCGGCCAACCAGAACTCGCATTTGCTAAATTTAGCAAACAACTGGTGTTGTCTCAACAACTGCAACACTACTCTCAAGTGTTGCTCATGCTGTTCATCGTCTCTGGAATAGATCAGAATATCATCTATAAAGACTACAATAAACTGATCTAGAAACGGTTTGAAAATCCGATTCATCATATCCATAAAGGCTGCTGGAGCATTGGTCAGTCCAAACGACATGACCAAAAACTCATAATGCCCATACCTGGTTCTGAAAGCTGTTTTGGGAATATCAGAAGCCTTTATCCTAAGCTGATGATATCTAGATCTCAAATCTATTTTAGAAAAGATCGTCGCTCCACGCAACTGATCAAACAGATCATCTATTCTCGGCAATGGATACTTGTTCTTTATAGTGATCTTGTTCAGTTGCCTGTAATCTATACAGAGACGCATGGTACCATCATTTTTCTTAAAAAACAGGACTGGAGCACCCCACGGTGAAGAACTGGGTCTAATGAAACCCTTATCTAGTAACTCCTGCAACTGCACCTTGAGTTCTTTCAACTCTGCAGGTGCCATTCTGTAGGCTGGCAGTGCTACTGGACGACTACCTGTGTTATGACCCGTTTCAAAGTTTATCGGTAAGCATCATTATTTGAGCCTAATTAAAGTTATTTGATATAACTTATGTGCTCATGTGATGGTTAGTGCATCATTAACTTGATTTAGTTGAATCAAGCACATAAGATTAATTAGTGCATAATTAAGATGATTAATTTGAGTAAAGTAATAATTGGACGCAATTGGAATTTTGAACCAATAAAACAGTATAATTGGCATGTTTTCATGCCTTGGGTTTTTAGTGGGCATTTTTCTTGAAAGTATGCAAAAGAAATCACCTCATTTGGACTTTCGAGTCAAAATTTATGAACTTTTCTGATTTCAGGGTTGAAATTGTAAAATGTCCAATACTTTTTCTTTATAAGCTTTCTTTGTTCTTTGTTGTTTATCCGTTGTCTTTGCCAATTGCTTAAGCAGCGCACAGGCTGAATGAGCCGCAGCGGAACCGCGATTCCTTAGAGCAGAGCTCAGATTCGGAGGTTCTCTTCTTCTTCCTCTCTTCCTTCTTCCTTTCTCCCTTCTATCTTCTTCTTCTTCCTCCTCTATTCCTTCCTCCCTTAGCCATCCACCTAGCCAGCGGACCTGCTGCTTGGCCAAGCGGCCAACTTGCAGCAGCCGTAGCTGCGTGCAACTGCAACAGGCCGCCGTGGGCGTGCCAAGGTGATAGAGAAGGTGTCTTTGAGCTCGGTCCGGAGATCCTAGATCCAAAGCTTGCAGCCCTAGCTCACGAGTAGCTGTTCTAGTAAGGTCCTAGCTACTTCATCGCCAACCTGTGGTGAGCGTGAAGCATCTTGCCGTGAACAGCAACAGTAAAAGCCAAATCAAAGGAAGAAGACGATCCAATTTTCCCGGAATCAGGTCCTGGACGCATCTCTGGACGAATCCGGACAGTCCAAATCGCTGTGAGTGGGGTTTCATTTATTTATCATTAATAAACTCAGGCGTTTGAATATTTCCAGTTATGTGCGCGAATTTCGCTGATAACAGGCGTTATCAGGCGTCGGGCAGCGTTTGGCGTCGCCCGACTTTTTATTTCATAAATTGCTTCTAGATGCTGTTATATGATTAAATTTAGCAATTGATCAGTGTGGATTGAGTCGGTAGATTTATATGGTTCATTGGAACCTAAATTGCTCATTTGAATGTTGAAATTAGAAATTCATGTCTGAAAATGGTATAATTTGGGTATGAACCCAAACAATGAAGATTTCTGATAAATTATCAGATGTACGATTTCAAAGTAGACATGAATAAATAAAATATGCATGAAAACCCTAATTGCATATATCTTTTGACGTTAATATGTGTAAATTGATATTTACATGAAATGGCACATTTCTCTGAAATATTACTAGAAATTCTCAAGTATTGTTATTAAATTATATTGTGAAATGTAATTAACTCTTAATTGAGTTAAGTGATGCACAAACCAAGATTTGGGTTAATGTGCACGTTTTTCGAGAATTTTAGAGAATTGACAAATGTTGAGTATGATTCTCGTATGTGAAGTAAATTTCTTTAATTTGTGCAATAAGATGTTCAATTGCGTAAATTCGCTATGTATGTGCCAAATTGAAATAAGTTGGGTTATTTATGCATTTCTAATTTGTCTGAATGCATGGTATGAGAATTTCTCAGAAATTACAATGATTTGAAATATATTGCTCTGTCAGTTTAGAATGACAATGTATTGTGATCTGATATGAAATCAGTAAATGTGATATTTCTGTTTAAATGGTTATATGTTAATCAGTTAATAGACTTAGGTGCCCTAACACCGTAGAACCCCTTTGACAGATCTGCTTCTTAGGGGTGAAACTCGTGTTGCAACATTATCCGTGCGATGTCATGGAGACACGAGGATAGAGAGGCAGTGTCCAACAATAACGCGTGCAATGTCACGGTGGCACTGGAGAAAATTGGGGGTTATTGCAACAAGATCCGTGCGATGTCATGGAGGTAACCCCGTGAGACTCTCCGCTTGTGTACTCAGGTTAGAGGAGGAGTCTAGAGCACTCGATGTAGTGCAGTGAGGCCGATGAGCCTGGGGTCCTGTGGCAGAGCAGGGATGGCGTCAGACTTAGCATTTCTCGGGTGTGTCGCTAAGTCTTGTACGGTGGGATCGTAGTTCGCTACGGATCTTCATATACAGGGTACACTGTATATGATTAGGGCTTAATAATAATATAAATTGGTACTCATATAGGATCACAGTAAATTAAAGTATTTGAACTTTTGTGCTATTTCTTTATATCTGTTTATCTGTTCAAATTATCTGTTAATGCATGGAAATGTGATTATATTCTACAAATCTGTTATGTTATTAGAACTGCCCTGCTTAGTACTGTATTTATGTTTTATTTAAATCTATAAACCTGATGAGTTGTTTAGTGATAGCTAAATGAAATGCTATTCACTGAGTGAGTAGGCTCATACCTCTACTCAAAACATTTTCAGGTCAGCATCAGCATCAGGAATCGGAACGGTCGTTTCATCCTAACGCCTAGTTATAAAAGGTTTGTAGTTAGTCTAGTTAGAGGTCTCTTAGTCCTTTCCCCTCGATCCTTGGGACATGGTGTGGGTGAGAGAGAGTATGTATGGCGAATGTGTATAAAGATGTAAATTAACTGTTATGCTTTACTTATGTTAAACAATGTAATATGCTGTAGACTTTGCTTTGTACCTTCTGTCAGTTTAATAGGAATGCTTCTGCAGTTTGTTTAGTTTTTGTTTACAGCATAAATCTGGTTATCTTTAATGTCTTAATACGTTTTAAAAAAAAAGACGAGTGGTTGGTTTATGTGTAAATCCCATCCTGTCGTGCCCTAATCTCATGGTTTGTGGTTAGTGTGAGATCGGGGTGTGACAACTTGGTATCAGAGCCTAGGTTGAGTACATAGTTACTCAGAGTCCAGGCCAGGGGATGATAAGAGACCAATAGGATTAAGGTTTAGGTGTCTTTCTTCTATCTGTAGTTTTCTAACAGGAAATATTATGTTATATCATTGCAGATGGCAGGAAGAGGCTTTGATCGTGATGATCAGGCCGAGAGTTATGTTGGCCCTGATCCTCTGTACTTGGGTCCAGGTGGTGGCGACCACGTGGATGAAGCATCCCGGATGTATATGATGTTTCTGGAGACCAAAGAGAGGTACAAGGCTGATAGGCGAGCTTCTACTTCTACCAGCAGTAAGGATCTGATGCGATCATATGAGCTTGTAAAGAAGCTTGGCGGCACAGAGTTTAGTGGCACTACAGATCCAGTAGAGGCTGATGAGTGGTTGAGACAGATAGAGAAGGTCTTTCGCCTGATGGAGCTTTCAGAAGAGAAAAAGATTAATCACGCAGTTTATCTTTTGACAGGCGATGCAGAGCTGTGGTGGCATAGTGTGGAGGAAAAGAGGAGAGGTACAGAGCTTTCTTGGCAGGATTTTTCTAAAGAGTTTCATCTTAAGTTTTATCCACCTACCTTCATTAATGAGAAAATCAGGCAGTTACAGAACATTAAGCATGGGAACATGTCAGTTACTGAGTATGAAGCACTTTTCACACGATTAGCAAACTTCTGTCCGCAGCTTGTTCCTGACAACTTAGAAAGATGCAGAAGGTTTCAGGAAGGGCTAAGGCCAGAAATTCAGCATACAGTTTCTGCTATTAGTAAAAGGAACAGGGAGAACTTTGGTGAGTTTGTTGAGGCTGCTAGACAGGTTGAGGAATCTGTGAATGCTGACAAGGTGCCTGAGTCTAAGAAAAGATCTGCAGATTTCAGTAAAGGACAATCCAGTAGTGTATATAGAGGTGGAGGTAGAGGTTTCTTTTCTAAACTCGGGCGTGGCTTTAGCTGTTTCGGCAGACAGAGATCTGAGGATGTTGCTCCTTCTAGAGGCAGAGGGGGATACAACCCAGGGAGATGGGGCAGTGCGTCTAGTGGACGGTCTTCTGGGTCGTCAACGTCAGTGACAGGTCCCCAGGGACAAGGGATACCGCCATGTGACAAATGTGGAAAACCACATACTGGTCCGTGTTGGGGTGCAAGTTGTTTTGTCTGCGGACAAGTAGGACATTTCAGAAAGGAATGTCCTCAGCTTCGTCAAGCAGCATCACAAGCTTTCCAGCCTCAGTACCATGATGTTCCGAGTTCTTCTATGGCTTCTGGTTCCAGAGGTGGTGGAGTGCCCAGTGGCAGAAGTGGTCAGAGAAGACAGCGTGTCAGAGGGAGAGCTTCAGCACGTTTCTTCTCTTTGACACCTCAGGAAGGTATAATCTCTTCACAAGTTGTTACAGGAGAAATGCTTTTGTTTAATAGTATACCAGTTTCAGTTTTGATAGATCCGGGTGCTACTCACTCTTTCATACGACGCTCTTTAGTTGGTGAACTTAATATGTTAACTCAAGAGTTGATAGATGAGTTAGTGTTGAGGGTTCCACTAGGTGGACCAACAGTTTTATCTGAGTTCTGTCCCGGATGCTTGTTATCTTTTGGAGGTTACACCTTTGCTGCTAATCTCATACCCTTGGATGTCAATACTTTTCAAGTCATCTTGGGTATGGATTGTCTTGAGACATATCGAGTGCAACTCGATTGTTGGAAGAAGGAAGCTACCTTTCAACAAGGTGAATTTTCTTGTGTCTTCACTGGAGACAGGAAAGTTCTGCCTACGTGCATTGTATCAGCTGCAGTAGCTGATAAGATGCTACAGAAAGGATGTGAAGCGTTCCTTGCTCATGTGGTTGATACTAGAGCAGAAAAGAACACCGCCAGTGTTTATGATGTGCCGGTAGTTAGTGAGTTTTCTGATGTTTTTCCAGAAGAGTTGCCAGGCTTACCTCCTGTCAGAGACATTGATTTTGAGATTCAGGTATATCCAGGTAGTCATCCAGTGGCACTGCCAGCTTATAGAATGGCACCTGCAGAGTTGAAGGAACTCAAGGTGCAGCTGCAGGAGTTGCTAGATAAGGGTTTCATCAGACCCAGTTCTTCGCCGTGGGGTGCTCCAGTCCTGTTTGTTAAGAAAAAGGATGGTACCATGCGTCTCTGTATAGATTACAGGCAACTGAACAAGATCACTATTAAGAACAAGTACCCTTTGCCGAGAATAGACGATCTGTTTGATCAGTTGCGTGGAGCGACGATCTTCTCTAAGATAGATTTGAAATCTGGATATCATCAGCTCAGAATAAAGGCTTCTGATATTCCTAAGACGGCTTTCAGAACCAGGTATGGGCATTATGAGTTTTTGGTCATGTCGTTTGGGCTGACCAATGCCCCAGCAGCCTTTATGGATATGATGAATCAGATTTTCAAACCGTTCCTAGATCAGTTTATTGTAGTCTTTATAGATGATATCCTGATCTACTCCACAGATGATGTACAACATGAGCAACACCTGAGAGTAGTGTTGCAGTTGTTGAGGCAACACCAACTGTATGCTAAGTTTAGCAAGTGTGAGTTCTGGTTGGCTGAGGTAGCATTTCTTGGACATGTTATCTCGAGAGATGGAGTTAGCGTTGATCCTAAGAAAGTTGATTCTGTGCTTCAGTGGGAACAACCTAAGACTCCTACTGAGATCAGAAGTTTCTTGGGTTTAGCAGGCTATTACAGAAGGTTTATACAGAACTTCAGTGTGCTAGCATCACCCTTGACACGTTTGACGAGGAAGAATGCACCGTTTGTTTGGTCTGATAACTGTGAGAAAAGTTTTCAGATCTTGAAGAAAAAGTTGACCACAGCACCAGTGTTGGTTTTGCCCAAGGCAGATAAAGGTTATACAGTGTTCTGCGATGCTTCCAGGAGGGGTTTAGGCTGTGTGTTGATGCAAGAAGGCAAGGTTGTGGCCTATGCATCTAGACAGCTTAAGAAGAACGAAGAGAACTACCCTACTCATGATCTAGAATTAGCTGCTATAGTTCATGCTCTTAAGACATGGCGTCACTACCTGTATGGTGAGACATGTCAGGTGTTTACAGACCATAAGAGTTTGAAGTATATCTTCACTCAGAAGGATTTGAATTTGAGACAACGTAGATGGCTTGAGCTGATCAAAGACTATGATGTGACAGTCGATTACCATCCTGGTAAAGCGAATGTTGTGGCAGATGCCTTGAGTAGAAAGTCAAGTTCAACAGCAGATGCATTTTCTATGGCATGTTTCAAGAGAGACTTGCTTGTAGATATGCGAAAGTTGAACTTAGACTTGGATGTGACTGGATAGAGTGGGTTGATTGCTCAAATGCAGGTCAAACCTACTTTCTTTGATCAGATTAAGGAATTGCAACAGAGTGATAACGATTTGTGGTAGGTTATGCAGGATATGTCGGAAGGTAAAAGGTCAGAATTCAGGTTTTCTGACGATGGTGTGTTGTATCTTCATGACAGGTTGTGTGTACCTGGGAACAGTGAGATGAAAGAGCAAATTCTTGAAGAAGCGCATGCTTCTATGTATGCTATGCATCCTGGTAACACGAGAATGTACAGGAATCTCAAAGAGCTGTACTGGTGGTCTGGCATGAAGAGAGATGTGGCTGAGTACGTGGCTAGATGTGGAGTGTGTCAGCAGGTTAAAGCCGAGCATCAAAAACCTGCTGGTACCTTGCAGTCGCTTCCTATACCTGAATGGAAATGGGAACACATCACGATGGACTTTGTGGTAGGGTTACCCAGGACGCCTAGGGGTTCAGACTCGATATGGGTGATTGTGGATAGACTAACTAAGTCTGCTCACTTTCTTCCTGTCAAGTCAACCTTTGACGTTCCAAAGCTGGCCAAAGTTTATGTGGATGAGGTAATCAGATTACATGGGATTCCAGTTTCCATTATTTCTGACAGAGATCCAAAGTTTACATCCAGGTTTTGGGATCAGTTACAACGTGCGTTGGGCACAAGGTTGAGGTTCAGTACATCATTTCACCCACAGACGGATGGTCAGTCTGAGAGGACCATTCAGACTCTTGAAGACATGCTGAGAGCATGCGTTCTGTAGTTCAGAGGTAACTGGGAAGAACACTTAAGCCTGATGGAGTTTGCATATAACAACAGCTACCATTCTAGTCTTGGAATGGCCCCATATGAAGCTCTATATGGTAGGAAGTCTAGATCACCAGTTTGTTGGTATGAGGTTGGCGAGAAAGAAATTCTTGGACCTAAGATAGTCGATATGACTACAGAGAAGATATCTGTGATCAGGCAGCAGTTGAAAGCTGCTCAGGACAGGCAGAAAAGCTATGCAGAAAGACGACGTCGACCTCTTGAGTTTGAGGTTGGTGACGAGGTTTATCTGAAGGTTTCACCGTGGAAGGGAGTGTTAAGGTTTGGCAAGAGGGGTAAGTTGACCCCTAGGTACATGGGCCCATATCCTATTGTTGAGAGGATTGGACATGTAGCTTACAAGTTGGATTTGCCGTCTGAGTTGGCAAATCTTCATGATGTGTTTCATGTGTCTATGCTTAAGAAATGTTACCCTGGTACGGAAAAGATAGTTGACCTAGAACCTGCACAGCTCAGATCAGATGTGTCCTATGTTGAAGGACCGGTTCAGATAGTTGATCAAAGGATCAAGAAACTTAAGAATCGCGAGATACCTTTAGTAAAAGTTTTGTGGAGGAATCATAACCTAGAGGAAGCTACGTGGGAGCCTGAATCTGAGATGCGTAACAAGTTTCCTTTTCTCTTTTAGGAATTTCGGGACGAAATTCTTATAAGGGAGGGAGATTGTTATGACCCGTTTCAAAGTTTATCGGTAAGCATCATTATTTGAGCCTAATTAAAGTTATTTGATCTAACTTATGTGCTCTTGTGATGGTTAGTGCATCATTAACTTTATTTAGTTGAATCAAGCACATAAGATTAATTAGTGCATAATTAAGATGATTAATTTGAGTAAAGTAATAATTGGATGCAATTGGAATTTTGAACCAATAAAACAGTATAATTGGCATGTTTTCATGCCTTGGGTTTTTAGTGGGCATTTTTCTTGAAAGTATGCAAAAGAAATCACCTGATTTGGACTTTCGAGTCAAAATTTATGAACTTTTCTGATTTCAGGGTTGAAATTGTAAAATGTCCAATACTTTTTCTTTATAAGCTTTCTTTGTTCTTTGTTGTTTATCCGTTGTCTTTGCCAATTGCTTAAGCGGCGCGCAGGCTGAATGAGTCGCAGCGGAACCGCGATTCCTTAGAGCAGAGCTCAGATTCAGAGGTTCTCTTCTTCTTCCTCTCTTCCTTTCTCCCTTCTATCTTCTTCTTCTTCCTCCTCTATTCCTTCCTCCCTTAGCCATCCACCTAGCCAGCGGACCTGCTTCTTGGCCAAGCGGCCAACTTGCAGCAGCCGTAGCTGTGTGCAACTACAACAGGCCGCCGTGGGCATGCCAAGGTGATAGAGAAGGTGTCTTTGAGCTCGGTCCGGAGATCCTAGATCCTAAGCTTGCAGCCCTAGCTCACGAGTAGCTGTTCTAGTAAGGTCCTAGCTACTTCATCGCCAACCTGTGGTGAGCGTGAAGCAGCTTGCCGTGAACAGCAACAGTAAAAGCCAAATCAAAGGAAGAAGACGATCCAATTTGCCCGGAATCAGGTCCTGGACGCATCTCCGGACGAATCCGAACAGTACAAATCGCTGTGAGTGGGGTTTCATTTATTTATCATTAATAAACTCAGGCGTTTGAATATTTCCAGTTATGTGCGCGAATTTCGCTGATAACAGGCGTTATCAGGCGTCGGGCAGCGTTTGGCGTCGCCCGACTTTTTATTTCATAAATTGCTTCTAGACGCTGTTATATGATTAAATTTAGCAATTGATCAGTGTGGATTGAGTCGGTAGATTTATATGGTTCATTGGAACCTAAATTGCTCATTTGAATGTTGAAATTAGAAATTCATGTCTGAAAATGGTATAATTTGGGTATGAACCCAAACAATGAAGATTTATGATAAATTATCAGATGTACGATTTCAAAGTAGATATGAATAAATAAAATATGCATGAAAACCCTAATTGCATATTTCTTTTGACGTTAATATGTGTAAATTGATATTTACATGAAATGGCACATTTCTCTGAAATATTACCAGAAATTCTCAAGTATTGTTATTAAATTATATTGTGAAATGTAATTAACTTTTAATTGAGTTAAGTGATGCACAAACCAAGATTTGGGTTAATGTGCACGTTTTTCGAGAATTTTAGAGAATTGACAAATGTTGAGTATGATTCTCGTATGTGAAGTAAATTTCTTTAATTTGTGCAATAAGATGTTCAATTGCGTAAATTCGCTATGTATGTGCCAAATTGAAATAAGTTGGGTTATTTATGCATTTCTAATTTGTCTGAATGCATGGTATGAGAATTTCTCAGAAATTACAATGATTTGAAATATATTGCTCTGTCAGTTTAGAATGACAGTGTATTGTGATCTGATATGAAATCAGTAAATGTGATATTCCTGTTTAAATGGTTATATGTTAATCAGTTAATAGACTTAGGTGCCCTAACACCGTAGAACCCCTTTGACAGATCTGCTTCTTAGGGGTGAAACTCGTGTTGCAACATTATCCGTGCGATGTCATGGAGACACGAGGATAGAGAGGCAGTGTCCAACAATAACGCGTGCGATGTCACGGTGGCACTGGAGAAAATTGGGGGTTATTGCAACAAGATCCGTGCGATGTCATGGAGGTAACCCCGTGAGACTCTCCGCTTGTGTACTCAGGTTAGAGGAGGAGTCTAGAGCACTCGATGTAGTGCAGTGAGGCCGATGAGCCTGGGGTCCTGTGGCAGAGAAGGGCTGGCGTCAGACTTAGCATTTCCCGGGTGTGTCGCTAAGTCTTGTACGGTGGGATCGTAGTTCGCTATGGATCTTCATATACAGGGTACACTGTATATGATTAGGGCTTAATAATAATATAAATTGGTACTCATATAGGATCACAGTAAATTAAAGTATTTGAACTTTTGTGCTATTTCTTTATATCTGTTTATCTGTTCAAATTATCTGTTAATGCATGGAAATGTGATTATATTCTACAAATCTGTTATGTTATTAGAACTGCCCTGCTTAGTACTGTATTTATGTTTTATTTAAATCTATAAACCTGATGAGTTGTTTAGTGATAGCTAAATGAAATGCTATTCACTGAGCGAGTAGGCTCATACCTCTACTCAAAACATTTTCAGGTCAGCATCAGCATCAGGAATCGGAAGGGTCGTTTCATCCTAATGCCTAGTTATAAAAGGTTTGTAGTTATTCTAGTTAGAGGTCTCTTAGTCCTTTCCCCTCGATCCTTGGGACATGGTGTGGGTGAGAGAGAGTATGTATGGCGAATGTGTATAAAGATGTAAATTAACTGTTATGCTTTACTTATGTTAAACAATGTAATATGCTGTAGACTTTGCTTTGTACCTTCTGTCAGTTTAATAGGAATGCTTCTGCAGTTTGTTTAGTTTTTGTTTACAGCATAAATCTGGTTATCTTTAATGTCTTAATACGTTTAAAAAAAAAGATGAGTGGTTGGTTTATGTGTAAATCCCATCCTGTCGCGCCCTAATCTCATGGTTTGTGGTTAGTGTGAGATCGGGGTGTGACAACCTGGATATATCTGAATTTCAAAATCAATGTCTCTGACAGGAGGTAAGCCTGGTAACTCCTCTGGAAAAACGTCAGAGAACTCACGAACCACATGCACATCAAAAACACTGGCGGTGCTCTTCTCTGCTCTGGTGTCAACCACATGAGCAAGGAACGCTTCACATCCTTTCTGTAACATCTTATCAGCTACAACAACTGATATTATGCACGTAGGCAGAACTTTCCTGTCTCCAGTAAAGACATAAGAAAATTCACCTAATTGAAAGGTAGCTTCCTTCTTCCAACAATCGAGTTGCACTCGATGTGTTTCAAGACAATCCATACCCAAGATGACTTGAAAGGTATTTACATCCAAGGGTATGAGATTAGCAGCGAAGGTAAAACCTCCAAAAGATAACAAGCATCCGGGACAAGACTCGGATAAAACTGTTGGTCCACCTAGTGGAACCCTCAACACTAACTCATCTGCCAACTCTTGAGTTAACAGATTAAGTTCATCAACTAAAGAACGTCGTATAAAAGAATGAGTAGCTCCCGGATCTATCAAAACTGAAACTGGTATACTATTAAACAAAAGCATCTCTCCTGTAACAACTTGTGATGAGATTATACCTTCCTGAGGTGTCAAAGAAAAGAAACATGCTGCCGCTCTCCCTCTGCCACGCTGTCCTCTTTGACCACTTCTGCCACTGGATACTCCACCATCTCTGGAACCAGAAGCCATAGAAGAACTCGGTCCTTCAGCTAGAGGTTGTCTCTGAACATCATAAAACTGAGACTGAGAAGCTTGTGATGCTGCTGGTTGAAGCTGAGGACAAAACTTCTTTATATGTCCTATCTGCCCACATTGGTAACATCCTGTATAATCTAAACCCCAACATTGCCTAGAGTGAAATTTTCCACAGGTATTACATACCCGCATCTCCTTCTTCTGTGGACCAGTCATAGAAGTAGATGATCCAGATGGCTGCTCTCTAGACGCACTGCCCCATCTCCCTGGGCTGTATCCTCCTCTGCCTCTAGAAGTAGTGACATCCTCAGATCTCTGCCTGCCGAAACAACCCAAACCACGCCCAAGTTTAGAAAAGAAACCTCTACCTCCACCTCTGTATCCACTACTGGATTGCCCTCTACTGAAGTCTGCAGATCTCTTCTTAGACTCAGGCACCTTGTCAGCATTCACAGATTCTTCAACCTGTCTTGCTGCCTCAACAAACTCACCAAAGTTCTCTCTATTCCTCCTGCTAGTAGCAGAAACTGTATGCCGAATTTCTGGCCTTAGCCCTTCCTGAAACCTTCTACATCTTTCTATGTTGTCGGGAACAAGCTGCGGACAGAAATTAGCTAACCGTGTGAAAAGCACTTCATACTCAGTAACTGTCATGTTCCCCTGCTTAATATTCTGTAACTGCCTGATTTTCTCATTAAGAAAAGTGGGTGGATAGAATTTGAGATGAAACTCCTCAGAGAAATCCTGCCAGGAAAGCTCTGTACCTCCCCTCTTTTCTTCCACACCACGCCACCACAACTCTGCATCGCCTGTCAAAAGGTAGACTGCACGATTGATCTTCTTATCTTCTAAAAGCTCCATCAGACGAAAGACCTTTTCTATCTGTCAAAACCACTCATCAGCTTCGGCGGGATCTGTGGTGCCACTGAACTCTGTGCCACCAAGCTTCTTCACAAGCTCATAAGATCGCATCAGATCTTTACTACTGGTAGAAGAAGATTCTCGCCTATCAGCCTTGTACCTTTCTTTGGTCTCCAGGAACATCCTGTACATCCTGGATGCTTCATCCACGTGATCACCACCACCTGGACCCAAGTACCGAGGATCACGGCCAACATGGCTCTCAGCCTGATCATCACGATCAAAGCCTCTTCCTGCCATCTGCAATGATATAATAGAATATTTCCTATTAGAACACTACAAATAGAAGAAAGACACTTAAACCTTAATCCTATTGGTCTCTTATCATCCCCTGATCTTGAGTAACTAAGTACTCAAACCTAAGCTCTGATACCAAAAATTTTCACGCCCCAATCTCACATTAACCACAAAACCACGAGATTAAGACACGACAGGATGGGATTAACACATAACCAACTACTCGTCATTTTTTTCAAACATATTAAAGACATTTTAAGGATAACCAATTTAAGCTGTAAAATGAAACTAAACAAACTGCGGAAACTTTCCTATTAAACTGACAGAAGATACAAGCAAATTCTAAAGCATAATACATTGATTAATATAAAGAAAGCATAACATTAAATTACATATGTGTACACATTCTCTCTCTCACTCACACCATGTCCCGAGGATCGAGGGGAATGGACTAAGAGACATCTAACTAGACTAACAACAAACCTTCTATCGACTAAGCGTTAGGGTGAAACGATCCTTCTGATTCCTGATGCTGATGCTGACCTGAAAATATTTGAGTAGAGGGATGAGCCTACTCGCTCAGTGAATAACATTTCACTTAGCTATCACTAAACAACTCGTCAGGTTTATAAACTGAAATTAAACATATATACAGTTCAAACAGGGCAGTTCTATTGACATAGCAGACATACAGATAATAATCACATTTTAAGCTTCAATTTGTAATTCAGATAGATGAACAGATTATACAAATTTACTGTGAACCTACTTGATTATTTATTCATTTTATTATTATGCCCTAAATACATGCAGTGTACTCTGCATATAAAGATCCGCAACAAGTCCATGCTACGGTCCCACCGTACAAGACTTAGCGACACACCCGGGAAATGCTAAGTCTGACTGCTGTCCTGGTCTGCTACAGGACTCTCAGGCTCACACGGCCTTACTGCACTCTCAAAAGAGTGTACTCTAGACTCCTCCTCTAACCTGAGCACACAGGCGGAGAGTCTCACAGGGTTACCTTCGTGACACAAGCACGAATGGTGTTAGATAACCGTGTTTTCTTTTCTTTTCCCAGTGCCACCGTGACACACGCACAGATTATTGTTAAACACTGCTTTTCTGCCCTCGTGCCACCGTGACACACGCACGAATTATTGTTGAAAACGAGTCACCGACCATCTAGGCACACGCTAGGTAGGTCGTTTCACCCCAAGGTGCAGACCTCACGAGGGGTTCTACGGTGTTAGGGCACCTATGTCTATTAATTAGTTAACAGATATACAGTTTAACAGAAATATCACATTACGACTGCAAAATATGGAATTTCCTCTTTTTCATCATTCATATCATGCATTTCAAGTTCCAATGAACTTAACATAATTTAATGTACATGCTACACTGTTTAAGAGTCATATCAACTGATACTGAAGCAAATAAGCATTTAAAATGAGTTAAATAATGATTTCTAAATGAACTGCCACTCACACACTTCGGTGTGTTCGTATACACCGAAAAACATCCACAAACACATCGAATTCTACCCTTTACAGCAGCGTGCACGCCGTGCACCTAGACTGCACGCCGTGCACCTTTAGTGCACTTCTGTTCTACTTTTGTGCACCTTTGCACGCCGTGCACCTGGGCTGAAACTCGTTCCGCTATCTGTAACTTTGCACGCCGTGCAAACCTAATTTGCACACCGTGCAACCTGCGCAGAGACGGAAATTGCAGAATTAAAAGAGGAGCTCGGGGTCGATTCGGGGGAAATCTTCGCACGAAATACCTTGGGAACTTCAAGATGACCTAGCAGCAACCCGTAGACGTTGCTTTTCACGTCTTTGGCCGCTCCTAGCACCTCCTTGGCCGGCGCCTACCTTGGCCGGGCAGCAAGAACAAAGAAGAAAGGGGGAAGAAGAAGGTGAAGAAGAAGAAGATGATGCAGCTGGTTGATTTGGCTGGAGAAGATGAAGGAATCGAAGAAGAACAGAGAAGGAGGGCTTGGTTGCCTAGCTTCTCCTCTAGCTCTCTCTCTCTCCCTTTCCCTTTTCTCTGTTTTTCTCAGGCGGCAACCAAAGGAATGAACGATACGTTCGTTCCAGGGTCGGTTAACAGAACTAATAAAGGAAAACTGAAGGAAAGGATAAGGAAGGGCGCCCAGGGGGCCGGATGTAAATTGCCCAAAAACTTTCCGAAATTACACATAGGTCCCTGCACACTAAAAAGCTTATATCTTTTTACTCGTAGGTCAGTTTTGCATGATTTCTTCGGCAACGGATTAAGCACAAACTTGTCCTCAACCTCAGGACAAGAAAACAATCTAATGATACATTAAAACTAGCTCAAAGCTCAAAACACTATTAACAAAAGCAAGTACTCATCTCAACATAACTAGTTCAATTATGCACTAACCAAGGTACTTACTGTTAAAACGAAATGTGGGTCATAACAGGGCGTCGACATGAAGTTTGTGGAACAGTTGACTTGGAGGTCGACAGGCGAGCAGACAGAGAGGCAGAGCTTCAC
This sequence comes from Alisma plantago-aquatica, assembly GCA_963693085.1. Classification (NCBI taxonomy): domain Eukaryota; kingdom Viridiplantae; phylum Streptophyta; class Magnoliopsida; order Alismatales; family Alismataceae; genus Alisma; species Alisma plantago-aquatica. Next base: position 968,878,487 of record OY856409.1, on the reverse strand, counting down.
TATGATTAGAAAGTGGTAAAAAATTCTTAACACTAGGCTCGATATTTATAGCCGAGGTTAAGGTCAGTGAAATTAAAGTTAGTTATTTAGATGTGGATTCAGATTTGACAACTCACTGTCAGTCGATAGGAGTGTCGACAAATACAGTCAACAAGTCTTAAATGTGGGTGTGTCGATCGTATCGTGAACACTGTCGATCATGAAGTTGACACTAGCATTGTCGACCAACCCGTCGATAAGAAGATTCGCTAAAACCCAAAATGTTGTCGACCAAATCATCGATAGGGATCATGTCGATCCTCACGATTGAACATGATGGTCATTCCATAAGATCAATTATAGGTGTCAACATGCTTATCGAACTAAACGAATCGACAACGTTGTCGATCTACTGTAGTTGACAAGATACCAAATTTCTAAATGTAATATGCGATAAGGCGGATCAGATTTTAGGTCAACAGGTCAAAGTAAAATGACTGTCTTCCAATCATCATTTTGAAATAAAAACAGTTGACCTCCTTGATTTAGATGGACAATCTTTAAGAAGTGTTTTTATGAGATGAAACAAAATAATCAAAAACTAATATATATGACAAAAAAGAAAAAACAATGCTTGGGTTGCCTCCCATTAGCTCTTCGTTTATAGTCATGTAGCTTAACTTCTTGAATATCCATCTCATTCTGCTTCCAGGGAATCTGGCAACTCCAAATTCACCTTTCTGGTGATGGTTTCATCTTCGTAGTACCGCTTTAATTGGTGACCATTGACTGAGAACGCTCTTGATTTCTCACTGTGAATGTTCATCATTCTAGAGGGATATATTGTGATAACTATGAATGGTCCAGACCAACAAGAATGAAGATTTCATGGGAAGGGATGTAGAGAAGGATTGAATACCAAAACTTTATCTCCTTCTGAAATATCTTTCCTTCTGATATGAGAATCATGCTAGATCTTGGTGTGCTCCTTGTAGATTCTTGTATTTTCATATGGGTAGGTGAAGTTCTTCTATCTCCTATAACTGTAAGAAACACTTTTCTTTAGCAAGTCCAACATCTATGTTTAGGGCCTTGATTTCCCAATAGGCCTTATGTTCCAGCTCCAACAGGAGGTGATAAGATTTACCATAGATTAGATGATAGGGAGTGGTTCCTATGGGTGTCTTGTAAGCAGTTTGATATGCCCAAAGAGCATCATCAAGTTTAGATGACCAATCTTTTCTTGATTTTCTCATAGCTTTATCAAGAATCTACTTGATTTTCCTATTAGAAACCTCGACCTGACCTGCAGTTTGAGGGTGATACGGGGTGGCGGTCTTATGCCTCACACCATATCGCTTCAGAAGAGCCTCAAATTGCCTTTCAATGAAGTTTGACCCTCTGTCACTGATTACAGTACATGGAACTCCATATATAGGAAAGATAATTTTTGTGAATAGGCACATGATCATCTTAGAGTCATATGTTGATGACGGTATAGCCTCCACCCACTTTGAGATGTAGTCAATGGCCACCAAGAAGTATTTGTTACCAGAAGAAGGTGGAAAGGGCCCCACAAAGTCTATCCCCCAAACATCAAAGATCTCTACTTCAATTCATTCTGCAAGGGGCATCTCATTGCGCTTGCTAATATTTCTAGTGCGCTGACACGCGTCGCATTGTTTAGTGAAGGCGTGCACATCTTTAAATATGGTTGGCCAATTAAAACCAGAGTTCAAGATTTTTAAAGCTATTTTCTCAATGCCAAGATGTCCTCCATATGGGGCCGCATGACATTTTCTTAGATGGAACGAGCTTCGTCGTGATCCACATAATGACGATAAACATTATATGTGTACTTTCAAAAGAGTAGGGGATCATCCCAAAAATACTTCTTGATGTCAGAAATAAATTTCTTCTTTGGATTGTAAGTCATTCCTGGAGGTAGTTTTTGGCATGACATGTAGTTGTAGAAATCAATATACCATGGGGTTACTTGATCAATAGGATGAATAAGAAGCAATGATTCATCTTGACAGGATCATTGATAGGGAGGGGTTTTCTTTCTTCCATCTTTATTCTATAGAGGTGATCAACGATGATATTTTCTATCCCCTTTTTGTCAAAAATTTCATGATCAAGTTCTTGTAAAAGAAGAGCCCACCGAAGTAGACATGGTTTGATATATTTTTTATGCATAAGATACTTGATTGCCCCATGATCAGTGTAGATTGTCACCTTCCTACCTAATAGATAGGATCTAAATGTTTCGAAGGCATATATGATGGCCAACATCTCTTTCTCAGTGGTGGTGTAATTAATTTGAGCCTCATCAAGAGTTTTGTTGGCGTAGTAGATGACATGATGTTTCTTATCTTCCTTTTGTCATAGGACAACCCCTACTGCATAATCACTAGCGTCACACATTATTTCAAAGTGAGATCCCAATCCAGAGCTTGTAGAATGGGGGCATTGGTCAAGGCATCTTTTAGGGTGAGGAAGGCCTTATGGCATTCTTCCTCAAATACAAACATAGTGTCTTTTATTAATAGTTTGGACAAGGGCTTCGTAATCTTTGAAAAATCCTTGATTAAGCGACGGTAATATCCTGCATGTCCTAGAAAACTGTAGATAGAAGAGATTGAAAAGGGGGTGGAAGCTTAGAGATTGCCTCTACCTTACTTGTATCCATCTCTATATCGGCATCAGACACCTTGTGTCCTAGAACTATACCTTCTCGTACCATAAAGTGGCACTTCTCACAGTTGAGGACTAATTGCTTTTCATTACATCTTTTGAGAACTAGGGATATGTTCTTTAAACAATCGTCAAAATATGACCCATACACTGAGAAGTTGTCCATGAAGACTTCCATGACCTCTTCTATTAAATTAGAAAATATGACTGACATGAACCTATGAAAGATGGCAGGTGCTTTGCACAAACTGAACGACATGCGTCTAAAAGCATACATCCCATACAAACAAGTGAATGTGGTATTATCCTGATCTTCTAGATGAATGGGAATCTGGTAAAATCCGAAATACCCATCTAAATAACAAAAATGTGAATGATGTGCTAATCTCTCTAGAACTTGATCAATAAAAGGAAGGGGGAAATTATCTTTACTGCATTCAGTAGTATGTAATCAATGCACATGTGCCAACAAGTCACTTTGTGTGTGGCTAGTTCCTTCCCTTAACTATCCTTTAGCTGTCATCCCACCTTTTTTGGGAACCACATGAACTGGACTAACCCAGTTGCTGTCACTAATACCATAGATAATACCTGCATCCATAATCTTGATGACTTCCTTGCGTACAACCTCTTGCATTTTTTCATTCAACTTCCTTTGACCTTGGACTCATTGCTTTGCGTCATTATCGAGGTTTATTCTATGCATGTACACTACTAGAATGAGACACTTTATATCATCTATAGAGTACCTAAGAGCCTTTTTCCAGTGTTTCAATTCAGACAAAAGTTGCTCCTACTGATCGAAGGGCAGTCGTGCATTAATTGATCACCAGATTTCTCCTTTCTTCATCAGAAACTCATATTTCGGACCCTCTAAGAGTGGCTTGAGTTCTGGTAGTGGTTTTGGAACTGAAATGTCTTTTGGTTCACATTGAAAAGAGGCATATCGTATTGTTTTAGTAGCGACATAAAACTCTTCCTCTTCAACTGTGATTGCCAAGTAATCCATGATTTCTTCGACCTCGAGATCATCAAATTCTGAGGTAGGGTTGTTTAATGTGTGCATCAAAGGATCAACAATATCATTATGCTCTACTATTTTCATGAACAATTGATTGCAACAATCGACAAAGTAATCTGTTTCTGTTGAAGAGGGCCCCCACATGTGATCAAGTATGTGGAAATCGATAGATTCGTTCCCAACTCGTATTGTAATCGATCCATCAGCCACATCAATCAATTCTCGTGCGGTTGAAAGAAAAGGTCGTTTGAATATCATTGGATAGGTGTGATCTTCAGGTATGTCGATGTTGATGACATCACAAGGGATGAAGAAATTCCATATCCTGATTGGTACGTCCTTTACCACCCCAATTGGTTTAGTAAAAGAATTATCTACTAATTGAATTTTCATATTTGATTTAATAATATTGATGAGGCCCAACTTGGCTTCTAAACTGTACGACATCAGACTGATACTGACTCCTAGATCTGCAAGACCACATCTTGTCAATGAATCACCAATGAGGAATGGTATATTGAATGCACTAGGATCTTTTTGTTTGGTCGGCATATTTGATTGGCAAAAGGCGGATGCCATTTATGTAAGGCATACTGTGTCAACTTCTCCCTTGTTCCATTTCTTTGTGATGAGATCCTTCATAAACTTAACATATGTAGGAATCTCATTGATGACGTCAAGGAGAGGGATATCAAGATGAATTTTCTTAATGGTGTCAAGGAATTTGGTATACCTCTTTTCGAGTTGTGCCTTAATGAAGCGATGTGGATAAGGGGAGATTGTGTCACCTTTAATGATGGAATAGAGTTTGTGGCTCCTTTTGACTTTTTTCATACTGGGGTCTCTATTGGGTTATTGTTACTTTCTTCAATGTTTGCTACTTTAGGTTGTGCAACTAAAGTAGAACTCCCAGAATGGAGTGTGGCCATTCTCTCTATTTGGTTCTTGGGGTTTTGTTCGGTGTTAGATGGGAATTGTCCCGATGATCTTCTAATTGATGCATCAATAGAAGCTAATTGTTGATCAATCATTTGATTGTGAGTCTGGAGATCACTTATTTGAGTATTCACTGTACTCATATATGTCTGAATATTTGCTAGTATGTTGTTGCTAATCATGATAAATTCCCCCATCTTTTCTATTAAAGACTCCATACTGGAGATAGACTTTTGATGTTGTTGAAAAAGGGTCACCCTCTACCCATTGAATGTTTCCTATTATTGTGGCTGAGATCTATTTTGTTGAAATCTGAGTGGCGATCCTCTTACGATGGATTGCCCTCTGCCCATTGCCTGGGAAGATTGATTTAATTGAAATAAGTTTTCTACTGTCGTGGTGTTCCCATAAGAGAATCCAGGATGGTCAGGTGGTTTGTAGTTCACATAAGACACCTTATCAGTTTGAGTGTCTTCTACTTCATTGGTGTAGATGCAGTGATCAATACCATGACCCCCTTCTCCACATGTGACACACTTTATGGATGCCTCCATAATGCATCTAGAATTGACTTCCTATAAATTCTAGACGTCAGATGACATTTTATCTAGTTTGTTGTTCAATTTCTCCAATAGCTTAGAATCTAGCGATTCTCTAGCGGCGAACACAATTGCTGAAGAACTCATGTAAAAATCTCTACCCGCTTGGAGAGATGCCATGTTATTAATTATCTCTTTGGAGGTGTCAACATTGTGTTTCATGAAATCAATACCAGTTGCAGTGCTTAGAGATGTTCTCTTAGATGAAGAAAGGCTTTCATAGAAGGTGGTGATGATAAACCTGACATCGTAGCCATGATGAGGACGGTCTCTTAAGTATTCTTGATATCTTTCCCAAGCATCATGCTGGCTTTTAGAAGCCTTTTGTCTAAACCCGATAATCTTTAGCTTGCATCTTGCCATCTTCTCCACTGGGTAGAATTTGTTTCGAAGGCTTCAGATAGTTGTTTCCACGAAGCGATGCCCTTTTGAGGTAGGTACTATTGTAGGGCTTTGTCTTTGAGAGAGAAGCATAAACCCTTCATGTAGATAACATCTTATAGTACTATGTTCATCTGAATATTATTGCAAAGGTTCTTGAAGGCGTCTATATGGTGATAAGGATTTTCTTCCATAGAGTTTCTTTCACAGAACCGTTCTTACCCCAATCCCAATCCCATTGCCTAGACAATAGTAAAAGGATTGAAGCGCCCGCCCCTGAGTGGCCCGATAGGATCTCACACACTGGCATATACAATAAGAAATAATAACTAAAAAATTGGAGATATAACGAACAAACTAACCCAATTGTGAAATATTGCCAATATCCTTGTCATCAGAGTATATGAAGTGCAGAAGCGATCTAGTCAATGCTCCATTTGTTTTGCCTAAAATCAAGACTCAATCATGAAATTGCATGATACACTATGAAAATCAAGTAAAATGGTTTATAGAAAAAGAGTATACTTGGTAGGACTTATATTCAAGAAAAGTATAACAAGCGATTTTCCAAATCCAGCATTTATTCAACAAGATTTTTATTTCAAACAAATTCAAATTTTATTACGAGTTCCCATTATGCTGTAATCGAGAAGCATGCTTATATATTTTTGTGTGACTCTATCACCCCAACGCAATGGGGGAGGTCACCAGGCTTCTTCTCTCCATATGAGGCAGGAGGACAATGTACAAGTCCCACATCTGAATGAGGAGGTTGCTAGCATGCAATATCAACATTATCAATAATAATAATCATTAATATACATGCAGTCATAATGGGCAATATCATTTATGTTCTCATGTTTTTCTCAAAATATAATATAGGAAAAATGGAAGACTAATCATAGGGAACAATAGCCCAATCAAGTTATGTAGCCAATCATATAGTCAAGAGATACATAAAAGGTAAATTCAATACAACTAAAGAGGAGATATAATAGCCTACCTTTCACTGAGGATTTTGAGTACAAATCTCAACAAGTATTAGGTAAACCCTTCGAGTCAGATCCTAAATCACAAGATTGGATCAAGGGTTAAGATCATGATATTTGAAAATTATGTTTCAATATTTGAGATTAGGGTTACACTTTCCTATGTCAACCTTAGGGTTGGGTCATCCACTTATAATCAACCAATATTTCAATATGTCCAACATCATATCAAGTGCCAAGTATTTTTGAGTGTGAATGACTTACCTAGGTTTTCTAGGATCATGTGTGTTAACCCTAATTTTATGATCATCATCACATTTCTAGATTATCATCATGATAATTAGCATAATTGGATTTCATGATTAGATTGATAAAATTAGGATCATATTATGGTCTAGGGTTTTGTAAGATTTAGTAAAATCATGATATCCATATCACAATTCTAGGGTTAAAACCCATCATCATGTTTTACCATGAAACCACAATCAAGATATGAACAAGTCAAAAGATTAGATCTGTAGTCTTATCTAGTCAAGTCTGATTGTCTCAAGATAATCATTAGAGTCAAGTATTAGGGTTTCCAAAATCTAATCATGCCTATGGAGTCATTTAAACAAAAGATTAAGTAAAGGATCATGATTTGGGGATATTAGTGAGAAACATAAAGAATTAGGCTTCAATTGGAATTTAAACGAATACTTGGGTTTTTTTGATCAAAATGGACTACTTATTTGTAATTTTTGGAGCTAGGAATCAGGAGATATGATTTTTGCAAGTTTTGATCATTTATTTGAATATCTGAGTAGAGAAGAGGGATAAATGCCTTATTTTATGAAAAAGGTTGATCATTGGATTTGAAATGAAGGGCCCAGATTTAACCACATGGGTGACATGGTTTACTAGCTCAGAGGTCTGGTTCAATGTTGGTTCATCCGGTTCACTTCTTAATTTACTGGTTCAGACGCTGGTTTGTTGGTTCCTTGAACCGAGTCCTATTTGTTATGGACTGGATGATCTGGGGACTTGTCTTCCTTGCGTAGGCTCCAACGAGCAGGTAAGGATGTGATAGAGGTTCCACCAAAGATAGGGGGGTCAGGAGCTAGAGGTGCCAAAGGGGGTCACAGAGGTGTCATTTGAGGTCCTTCTGATCTCACGAGGTGGTAGTCGGCCTTGCTCTGGAGCGAGGGGATGAGGAAGGTGAACACCCAAAAGGGCTTGTGCGGCGGCACCGTTATGATAATAGGAGGTCGAGAGGAGAAAGCAGGGGTGATCAAGGCCAAATGAGAGAGAAAGAAAGGGGCTCGTAACTTGGTGTGGTTATTGCGAGCATCGGGGTCCCCTTTTATAGTGTGCGGTTAGGGTTTGTACCAAGACAACCCTGGGTTGCAAACCAAGCTCATTAGAGTGAGAAGGAATGGTGAGGGGCAAGGTTTTCATGACAATCAAAGCATTAAAAGGGGTCAAGCCAAGGATCCTTGAGAATGAAATTGTGAGGGGAGTAAAACAGCTCGATTAGAAATTCGAACCGGGTTCATAGGCGGGTGATTGTGAGTCTCACTCCTCATTGACTCCTCCCCGCTGATTGCGGGAGGTAGGAGATGATGAAATGTCAACTGGATCTAGCCCTAATCCATGGGAAGGAGATCCAAGGGCTGAGACGTGCCCCGATCCCTTGCCATGGATCGCTGACTTGGATAAGTCAAGAAAAAGAGCAAATAGAAAGCAAATAAATGGATTTTCAATACATTATCATCAAGAAATTGTAGTAAATAGTAGGAATGTCCAAATGAGATGAAATTTTGACCATAGCTTTACAAAAATGTGGAAAATATTTAGAAAAAGTTTGAGAACCATATGATGAAGCTTGATGGATCAATTTTATTCTTTGGACAAAGTGATGAATGAATCCTATTTGTGATGTTATAAAGTGTATAAAATTCATATTGATCACCATATTTCAAATTTGAGTCTCAACATTGATTATGAAGCTAAGAAAAATAATTTGGGACCATGAGTGAGTATAATGAGGACAAAAGAGTAACTACTTTATTATTATGCTAAAATCCACTTTGTCACATCCTTCCCTCCTTAAAAAGGAATTTTGTCCCCAAAATTCAAAGACATCCTCAAAATTGGGATGATCAAAATCTAGGTCGTATCCTAAAATACTAGACTGTCCTCAACTATAAAATAAAAATTGTGTCCTCAAAGTTCAAGTAATCCAATAATCATAATTGGGATTCCATGTTCCATATCATAACCAACTTGGTAACAATATCATTTCATCATCGAGCAACTGAGTATCAAGGTCAATGCATATATATTGTTCAAAGTCATCATATGAGTCACAAATATGGAAAGCATCCTATTGGTCACAAATTTGGAGAGATCAAACAAATAGAGTTCTTGAATCAAGTGTACAAGGTGACTTTCAATTCCAATATCTCAGGGTCCTAACTTCTACATTGGCCTAGGTGGGGTTATCCATCCATGATTTGAGATTTCATATTTCAACATTTGGAGACAACATTGTACTTTCAATATCATGATTTCGAGCTCAAAATCAATGGGAGGTCCCATCCTATTCCTAATGAGAGATAAGCTTTAAGTCATAAATTGAGAAAGTCAAAATAGTCATCATTTCAAAATTTTCAAGTTTTGGGATTATGAAAGTCACTGTTTATATATCAAGGGTGGTCTCGAGATCCATATCATGTTTTAAGATTTTGTACATCAATATCAAGAGTTTAAGTTTAGATATCAAGATCATATGTATAAATATTCCAAATCTAGGGTTTAGATTCCTATTTAGACCTTAGGGGAGATCACTCATCTATATTCAATATCCGAGCAACAATATTCAAGCAATATTTGAGCAGTTATTCAAGAAACATACCAAGATTTCATTATCATGGTATTGAAGGCTGATGAATGATCTAGACCTAGGTCTATCTTGGAAACCAACCACAAATTTTAGTCAACATTGTCATATATCAAGCTCATTATCAAATCAATATTCATGACCGAGTATCAACCATGGGTTTAATCTATTAGGCTTAGGTCAACCAATCCAAATCGGGTGAAAGGATACCTTTCCAAACTCTAAATAATCAACACGGTGAAAACTTAAAGGTAGTCATAATAGGGATAAGCCTTAGTTTAGGGGAGTCATGAGTCAACTACCACCCTAATCTAGCACATTACCTACATTAGTCATTATCCATTGATCTTATTCAAATTGGGAGAGTATCAATGATCAAATCGTATATATCAAGGTCATAAGATCAAAATCCAAGATAATAGGGAAATAATGTCAAGAATTGCATTCCTTTCCTTTCATTATCAAGGTAGTGATATAATTTGGAAATTCGTACATGATTTAGGCCCATGCTCATCATATCAAAATGAAGATTGCAAAAGGTATCAGTAATCAATAGGGAAATTGCTTTTTGCATCGTAGTCTTACATCCTTAATTGGTGAGTCCTAGACTTAGTCACTTGATGGCATAGTTATGTTGTACATAAGAAATAGGGTAAGAGTTTGTTTAACTATGGTTGAGGTTTAGTCAATAGTAGGGCATCATGGATTTAATCAAATAGGGACCTTATCAACAATAAGGTATAAATTCTTCTTATTTCAGCAAATCAAGATTTACCTCAAACATAGAAAACATGTAGTCAGGTTTTGGTTAAATCGAGTTTGCATGATATTAGGGGTCATACATGACTATTTGATTTCAAAATTTATTGATCAAAATCAAGTTTTCAAATTAAGGTCAGATCATGATATCATTTTCTTATTCAACTTTCATAATTTTAGTGACATTCATTTTTCCCATGCATAAGCTACCCATAATTGAGATATCATGCGGTAAATGGTCATAAGAGAAAGACCACATGAGGAGATGAGAAGATTACCAAATGTTCATCTAAATGGGTGGCTTGTAATAGTCCTTAAAGAATAGATGTGATGCCAGAAGACTCTCTAGGGTTTCAATGAAGAACCTTTAGGTCTAGTTCTGGATCAATTAAGGCCAGGTAGAGCAGGGAATCTCAACCACTGTGAAGACGGATAGGAGAAATTATGCCAGAACACCGAGCCTAGACACCTCAATTTTTACCATTATGGATTTTAGGGTTTTCAGGGTTAAGAGACTCGAGAAATTATTTACTTAAAGTATATGGGAGTGTGTATGCTCTGATACCAACTATCGCGGGACTGTTCTTACCCCAATCCCAATCCCACTGCCTAGACAGTAGTAAAAGGATTGAAGCACCGGTCCCTGAGTTGCCCGATAGGATCTCACACACCGGCATATATAATAAGAAATAATAACTTAAAAACTAGAGATATAAAGAACAAACTAACCTAATTGTGAGATATTGCCGATATCCTTGTCATCAGAGTATATGAAGTGCTGAAGCGATCTAGTCAATGTTTCATTTGTTTTGCCTAAAATCAAGAAAATCAAGACACAATCATGCAATTGCACTGTACTCTATGAAAATAAAGTAAAACAATTTATAGAAAAAGAGTATACTTGGCATGACTTATATTCAAGAAAAGTATAACAAGCAATTTTCCAAATCCAAGATTTATTCAACAAGATCTTTATCTCAAACAGTTCAATTTTTATTAGGAGTTCCCATTATGTTATAACCAAGAAGCATGCTTATATATTTTTGTGTGACTCTATCACCCCAACGCGATGGGGGAGGTCATCAGGCTCCTTCTCTCCATATGAGGTAGGAGGCCAATGTACAAGTCCCACCTTCAAATGAGGAGGTCGCTTGCACTCAATATCAACAATCCTAAGAAATTAGGGAATAATCTAGATTTCTTTATACAATAAGGAATCCACAAATACAAGACTTCCCTTAACGGCTTTTCGTTGCCAAATTTGATTAGGAAAATAGTTACTTTTTGTGGTGAAATCAACAAATCAATAGGATAACACTTAAATAGTTCTATACATGGATGGAAGGGTACATGTTACCTTTTGAGTAACAAGATATCAGTGGTTAACAATGCCCACACTTTCTCTATCTCGTATTAACCACTAGGGTTCCACATAGTTTACAGATATAAAAGGACCCCAACAATACTCCACTATGGGGAGACATGAAAGCCAACCATGGTTGTATGTAGAAAGCCAATCCCTGGCCACGATCCTCGTAACCTTGCCAACCCTAAATACATCACCTGATGATGCCAAGGATGCATCGAGTAACAAGGCCGACGCCAACTCTACCGGAAGGAAGAAAGATCTGCAGTCGCTGGACCATCATAGACCTATCCTTAGGTGAAAGACCTGCCCTTGCCTGGAAAGGTGTCTGCAGGAGATTCTTAGTTCCCAGAGAAGCTTTGGGGTTGATGAAATCTCCTCCCTCCCCTTCTTCCTCCGTTGGCTGCGACCTCTGCCAAGGAGGTTTTCTCTGCAAATGAGAACTATTCTCGGCTCTGGTCCTCGTCGACCAGGCTATCTTGGCCCCAAACTATGGCATGGTCACGTGCGGCAGGAGGCTATAGAGGGGTAGGAACCCTCGCGTGGTCCACCCCACCCTGGAGGGTAACCTGGTCACGGTGGAAACCCAACGTTGCGGAAGCATCAATGCATCATCGAGAGGAGGAAGACGGCTCAAACAGTTTGGACCAAAATACCCCCTAGCGTGTGAATGAGCAACCCGTAGCAGGAGGGCAAAATAGTCCTTTCATTATAACATAGGCTCAATGCTGAAAGGTATGTATAAGTTGCCCATGTGGCACGTTACTATTGGTCCAATATTGTTTTATTTGCAAAAATCATAACTAATTCTAGGAAACTCGAATTGAGACAAGTCCTATACAAAAATTTATCCTCAGAATGAGAGGAACACAAAGAAATTATATTTGAAGTGTATTTCCTCTTGCAATTCGAAAAGTAGTTGAAGTTATCAACTTTAATGCTTTAATGATTAAGAAACCCTAATCCATGATGATTAATGGTTTGGGAAGGGTTAAATGGATGTTTAAAGTTGATATTAACCCTGTTGATTATAAAAAGGGCACATTAGATCTAAAAGGGTGATATTTATGCATTGTTTGATTAATTTAAGATTCCATGTACATGAATATGCTTTAAAGGGCCTTGAAACCCTAATCTTGGTAATTATGACTCTTAATGACTTAAATTGCTCAAATTCTTGAATAAAGCCGAGATATGATGATTTTAAGCTATTTCAAGTATAAAAGTTTCTAATTGTGGATAAATACCCATAATATGGTAATTAGGGTTTTCTAATGGATAAATGTGGACTTAGTGATAAATAGAGTTCATATGTGATTTAGACTATATTAAAGATAAGTTGTTAATTTGAAAGAAGCCTAAGATGATAATTGGCCTTAATGATCATGCCATGACTTAAAAGGATAAAGACGGTAGTGTAAAAGAGGTATAATGGACTTAATTGACTTTTAATTGTGCCTATGATGTTGAAATTATGTTTTGTGGACTATAAGGGCATTAAAAGTGATAAATGCATAATGAAGGCTAAAACCCTAATAATACCCTAAAGTTGGCCTATAAATCATAAGGTGGAATCCAAGTAGATCTTGAGAATGTTTTGGATAAAATAATGACACTTGGATGTTATGCGTTAATTTTAGGATAATGATGATTGCTTGATTGATTGTTCTTGAATATTATTGCTTGGACATCAAGTTTCTCTGGATCAGTTATGTGGTTACGCTTATGGTTAATCACTTTAGTTTTACGACGATTCCTGGATGTTTTATCAGTTGCCTGAAAATAACTGCTTGGATGGCTTTTATTTCATGCAACTATAAAGTGACTATGATTATCACCATAAATATATATACATGACTGGCTCAGATCCCGGTCCTCCTCTGTGGCTTTGCTAATGATGAAAAGGGTAACCTAGTATAGAGCCTACTTGTTAAGTAGGACATCAGGTTATCGTGAGTTAGAAATTGGGCTACCCACATGTAGTGCCATGGGACTCTTTAGCACACCATGAGTTAGGGAGTGGGCTACCTATGGGTAGCGCCATGTGACTCAACCCTAGAAATTGATTCACCTTTTAGGTAGGATCATGAGGGGTTTAATGGGGATCTACCATAAGGAAGGTAGCATCCAGGTCCACTGCAGGGATAGTGCAGAGGCTAGAGTATTGATGGATTGAGCAGTTATGTTTAAAACGTAAAGTTTTTTATTAAATCACAATTGACTGCAATATGTTGTACAGTTAATTGCACGATTATTGTTTCCCCCACATACCAACATATTCATTTATGCTGACCAACATTTTGTTTGTCAGCGCTTTAGGTAAAAATTGAAAAGGACAAATAGTAAAGTGGCATATTGTGAATTAAGAAATAAAGATCAAGGACGATTAGTTAGAATAGAGTCCAAATGTGGATAGAAGTTAGATATCCAAGTTTTTGAAAAAGGTATGCAGAGTTTTAGTTTTTTCCAGCTTTCAGTATGGTCTCGGTAGAATTTAATAATTATTACTGATTATTTGTCAAACCTTTGATCCGAGAAATTGGGATAACGGCTCTAACCTCTTGGTCTCCCTTAATTGGGGGTTACCAAGAGGCGGGGTCGTTACACCAATGCCATATGCATGCATATGATTATGGAAAGGAGTTGCACATATCATATATCTAAGAGTTGTATAAGATGTAATTGGCAGATGTTGCCTACCTAAATAATCAAGTTATGGGCAATCTACCAAAGCTGACTCATGATTTAATGGAATATGGATCTTGGCTCATTAGAAAATTGTTCGCTGTAGTTTTTTTAATTGATACTTGAGGGTTATCAATTTGAACAAAATAATGAGAACGATAGTTGATTAAAGACCTAATTAATATTGCCAAAATTCTAAGCAAATCAAAATGATTTTTTGACAAAATTGCAAATTCTTTTATAGAATGAAATGGAAACAAACAACAATCACTTTTCTCTATGATCGGTCCTTGATAAGGACAAACTAAATGGGAACAACTTCCATGACTGGTTCAAGATGCTGAGAATTGTTCCCACACAAGAGCACAAGCTCTATGTCCTAGAGATGCCAGAACCAAATGAACCCCTTCCGACTACACCTAGGGATAACACGAATGCTTACAAGAAGCATACTAAAGATGCCATGGATGTCAAGTGTCTGATTCTATGCTCCATGAACTATGAGTTATAGAGGCAGCATGAGAACATGGATGTGATTGAGATGTTCACACATCTCAAGAACATGTTCCATGATAAGGCAAGATAAGAGAGATATGATGTCTCTAAGGCGTTGTTCAAATGTAACATGGTAGAAGGAGATCTAGTAGGTCCTCATGTACTCAAGATCATTGGATATGTGGAATTCCTAGCTAAACTAGAATTCTACTTAGGTCAAGAGTTGGCCACTGACGTGATTCTATAGTTTCTACTAGAGTCATATAGTCAGTTTGTCATGAACTACAAAATGAATGACTTAGATAAGTCATTGGCATAGTTGTTGGGCATGTTAAGAACAACTGAGGGACAAATGAAGAAAGACAAAGCCAAGTTTGTGATGGTGATCAACAAGACAAAGGGGAAGTCTAAAGGCAAAGTCAAAGGCAAAGCTAAGAAGAGTTCTAAAGTTGGCCAGAAGCCTAAATCTTCATATCTCAATGCATAGGGAGGAGTGAAGAAAAGAGTCAATTGTCACCATTTTCACTAACCTAGACATTGGAAGAGAAATTGCCCACTCCGGTTAGAGGAACTTAAGAAGAAGAAGGAAGGCACTGAGGCCTCCACTTCAAGTATAAACATTATAAGATAAATTTGATTACTTCTTCATTTTGGTATGTGATACCAAACAGAGATATGAGATACTTGATGTGCTTAATCTGACAAGAAGTAAAAGCCCTCATGGAAGGACAAAGATGGACCAAGGCAGAGCAAGTGTTGTGGAAGCTTTAGTCTACATTTAAATTTATCTTAGCCCAATGGGAATGTAATAGAGTTAGTTGAACTGTTATTTCATTATGCTAATAAATAGAAACATTTACTTTGAGGCATCTTGTATGACAAAGATGACAAATCAATAAAGTGAGATTTTAATGTTTCTGTTTCAAAAGACATGATCTTGCATGGCAATACCCAAATATTCAATGATTTTTTTTGAAAGAATCTTGGGATAAAATTTATAACATTAATACCAAATGATTATAATTGATAACTCAAGATTACCATTAGCAAGTCCCCTTGCACGTATATATGAGAAATGCATATCTAGAATACATATTAATGTTAACCTAGATTCCCTTGGTTATCAAACCTAAGGAAACATGCTAAACCTTATTTATGCACAATATGACATGACTTCCTTCACTAAATGTAGTGGGAGGATACGTCTTCTATTAGACCTGATATATATGATGCATGAAGATCTTATGGAATGAATGCTATAGATAATTACTCATACTTTGTTTCATTCACTGGTAATATAATGATATGTACTCATTAATATAGAAACATAAATATATTGAAGTGTTCAAAAAGATTATGAATGAAGTACGACTTTGATAAAAGTATTAAGAACTTTGATGAGATCAAACGTTGAGATAGTTTTACATCAATACCTTGAGAACCTTCAAAGAAAGATATTTGATAATGTATCACAAGTCAAATCCATTTGAGCATGATGATTTGTTAGAATGAAGGAACTATCCTCATAAATATAAAGCTATCACTAAATGATGTACTGTCTGAATGGTTTATAAGACATCATATATGATATGATTTGGGAATGTCCCAATATGTCTAAAGGATTGAAACCTACATTAAGAAAATAGTTTATTGAAAAGGTTTATCTACAAACTATAATTGTTGAATGTTACTATTAATCGCAATCCAATAACAAAATATTTGTCGATAGGATAACTGAGTTCGTAAAGAATCGGTGGGATAAAAAGTAGAACTCGATATGTTTTGAGGATAATAAAGAGGTAAAATGAGAACTAAGAGAATCACAAGTTGTTTTGGAATCTCAAGTTCATCATGTGACATAGAACAAAAGTAGTTCTAGTAGAATACATCTGAAATTGGAGGATTGTAAATCCAATGAGTTAGACAAGTTGGTCATAACAGGATGAGCCAACTAATCAACTAGAAGCTATTAAGAGACAAATCTGAGAAGTGTCTTAAGGTCATTATGGAATCCATGTAATCTAGCAAGGTATGACCTTGATACTACTACCTGAAAGGGTAAGACCCAAAAGGTGAAGTTGGGGTCTTAATTTAAAATATCTACATGGATAACATAAAAGGACAAATTGGTTGAATAGTCTTTCAAATCTATTCAAGTTGTTGAACATCATAGAAATTCCTTTACCAGTTGTCATTCTTGTTGTTGTAGTTAGAATAGACTATGAGATTTTGCATATGAAGATAGAAACTAGATTCCTTAAAAGAAATATATCAAAGGATGTGCAGGTCACACAACCTAAAAGGTTTTATAACTTCAAGAATGCAAATAAAGTCTATAAACTACAAAGTTCAATATGGGATTGAAACAATAATCTCAGAGGAGGGATCTTTTAACTTGACAAGATAGTCAAAGAGTTTGACTTGAATCAAGATAAAAGATGAAATATGTGATTACAAAAGATTTAGTGGGAGCATATATGAATATTCCACATATGATGAGGAATAACATTTCAATATTGAGAATATTTAGAACTGGCATGGAAAACACCTTCAACAATGAAGGATTAGGTGAAAACATCTTATGAGATAAGGATCAAGACCTATATAAATAGTTCTTAAAAGTTTCACAAAATTCTAAGCACATACAATAGCAATGTAGTGAAGGAGTTCAACAATGAAGGATTCAATGAGAGAGAATCCAGATTGGTCTATCATGAACCATATGTTCCAATTCTTGTAAAGAATGGAAATGACATGATTAAGATGCCATAGGATGTAGAAATGGATCTATCATGAATTCTATAAATGTACTTATCTCATATAATGTTGTATGTATTGGACATGACAAGATGATATTAAATTACAATAAGGGTTATTGGAAAGTCACTAAGATATCCATTAGTGCTTGAGAAGTACATATGGATAGATTGCTAGTAATTAAAGATAGCAGTAAAGGAAGAGTTGGGTGTAAAGGGTTACACCAATGAAAGCTTCCAAATGACAAATTGATTACACTAAAATATATTTGATTTAAAAGGTGAAATCTTGTTAGTTGGAAGGGTTCCAAACTAATATCCATTATAGAATAGAAGCTGAGTATACTTGTATTACGAACGCAGAGTGATACTATATGGATCTAGAAGTTCATATGATGAACTTATTGATGTTCCAATCATTGATGACTCAGTAGTGATATTGTGACAATAATGGAGCTACTTATTAGGCAAGGAATATCAGATACCATATTATGACAGTTTCATCTTACAAGTGAAGAGATAAAAAACATGCAATATACTGACTAATAGAATAATGTTGCTAGCCCGTTGGATTAGCACTTGTGTAGTAGAAACATGGTGGACATGTTTGGATCACTAAAGAATGAAATTCATGAGTGGTTGGATCTAAGTGCAAGTCTGTTGGTAAGGTATGCCCATAGAGCCAATCATGTGATGATTGACATGGCATATACCATAAAAGATTTGATTAATACTCATAAAGGCAAGCTATGAATTCATTTTGTTTCATTCAGTTATGAGATAATGAGAAAACATTATGAATTTCTAAAGAATGACAATACTCAATGACATATGTCTTCAAGTACGCGACTTGAAGAATGAGATCATATGAATGCTAAGAGTATGTACATTCTTTTTATGTCCCTAATCAATTCTTACTATGGAAGGTAGATAGACACCAGTAACACATAATACTAGAGTGTGGGTTGGTTGATGACTAAATCTCATTAGTCATGATATGACATATCAAACCAAGCACACAGATACATGTTAGAGAATAGTGTATCAGACAAACCCAACTTGAGAGTGGCATGTGGAAACCTTCATTGGTGGTCATATTCATCTCTCATAGTGAAAGTGATGATTGTGGTTTTTACACCTAAAATCACTACACTCATCACATGTCGTTTGATATACTTTGACATCATGAAACGTAATCTTGAAGTACGGGTTGCCATAAGGGTGATGATTGGGTAGCTTTGATACATGGGGATAGACTGTGAGTGATAGAGATGGTATTTGTCCTTCCTACCGGAGTTTGATATCCTAGCCACTTAATAAGTGAGACTAAGAAATGCATGTGCATGCACATGTGAATCAATATATGATATTGAGGTCACATTCTCTCAGAAAGTTTGCTGTTGGTTCAAGGAACATTAATTGAACATAGAGACGATGACAATTCCATGCCTTGAGTTCACTTCAGATATCAGAGACAAAGGAATTATACAATCACTACAACACCTTACATAGATTGTAGGTTGTAGTTGTTATCCAACTTTCCATTCACTTGGGTAGCACTGATGTGTGACTAGGCACCACTCTTTGCTTGTGATGTCATAAGCTAGTTATGAACAATCACTATCAATGTGATATGGGACCTATAGGGTCGCACACATAGGAAACCATATAGAATAGGATTTTAATCATGAATGATGATTGGATTGATTACTAAAGTGTTGAGGTATTAAATTTAGACAACGAATCAGCTAACTGGACTACCAACCAATTTGTTCAAGTGTTGAGATGACCATTTGGAGTGTCAGGTTGATTAGAACAGATTTGGTTGAGTTTTGGCAGAACTGTAGAGCATAATGACCATCTTGCGTGAGCGATACGACCATCTCGGCTCCACACAAACAATTGTTTGGTGGTCGTGAGACGACCGTCTCATGTGAGCGAGACCAACCAATTCATGGGGAAATTCAATTGCATCAAGGATTAGTGCTGACGTCATGTTGTGCATTAATTGGTTTTGAATTGCCAATTTGGTTCATAATAGGAAACTGTACAAGACTACTATTTTTCTCACGTGAGACAACAATCTCATAAATGAGACAACTGTTTCGTGTATGAGTTGACCATTTTGACAGTTGCAGGTTGTGCATCTTTGAGAAAATTCATGATCTTCCGGTCCCTTCCACTCCCTCTTCAACTGGGAACAATGACCCCAACCCCGCCTATAAATAGAGGGGCATTGAGGGCTTCTGAACACACACAATTGAGAATTAGTTGCTCTGAAAATTGTTTTCCTCTCTAGTTGTGGTAACTAAGAAAGCCCTAGCAAGTCCTACCCGACTAGGGAGGGATAGCGACATGAGAGAACAATTGAGGATCATAGTTGTGGGAGAGCAAGTTGGTGACTAGTACGCCAATGGGAGAGACAACTCCTTCTTGTTCGTTCAACAAGAATGATAAGAGTTCTAGTTAGTCTGTGTGGACTACTCTAGAGGCAAGAGTCCTTTGGCTGCTGCTAGGAGGACATCGTCAGTTTGTAGCATGTGGTGTGATCGTAGGAGCCACTGTTGAAGCTGTTCAGGCCATTGTCTGTGGAGAAGACCAAGAGTAGCACAAAAATCATCCAAGAGCAACTAGAAGATAGTTGCATTGCAATGAGTTGTTGTCATTGGACTTGCTCCAGGACTAGGTATAAACTCGTTAAACCATCCTTCCTGTTTAATAGTATTTGACGTGATCTTACTATTATGGGGAATACCTATAGATAATTTTTTTGTTTCCACTGTTATATTTGTGGCTATATTTCCCAACATAAACAGCCTATTCCATCAGGTCCATGAATGCTGTGAGTGCATTGGTTAGCCCAAATGGCATAACCACAAACTCATAGTGACCATATGAAGTCCTAAAAGGTGACTTAGGTATGTCATCCACCTTAATTCACAATTGATGGTATCCTGACCTTAGATATATCTTTGAGAACACCATGGCACCTCTCAATTGATCAAACATATCATCTATCCACGGCAAAGGGTACTTGTTCTTGATCATTACTTTGTTCAGTTGCTGATGATCGATGCATAACCTCATAGAACCGTCTTTCTTCTTAAAAAACAACACAGGAGCACCTCAAGGGGAAGTGCTCGGTCTGACACTTCCGAGATACTAGTACTCCTCACCTTGGTATCTACCACATGCACTAAGAAAGCCTCACACCACTACCTCATCATCCTCTCTATCATCATTGACACCAATAATGTCGAAAGGATCTTCCTATCTCCTTAGAAGATCCATGAAGCAACACCATCAAAGAATGTTGCCACCTTAGAACTACAATCCAAGACCACTTAATACTTCTCCAAAGTATCCATCCCAAGGATCAGATTCAATTTGTGCATGTCAAGCGGTATAAGGTCTACTTGAATGTTGCGTCCTGAGAAAGAAAGAAAGAAGGATGGACACACCTCCCACAACTCAGTGGAACCAACCAAAGAGGCTTATAAGCAAAGACTATTGAATCTATGACTAACAGGCAAAGAACAACTAGCTATCACCTATTTAGTGATAAAAGAGCACATCACACCTGGGTCAACCAAAACATATATAAAGCAGGAAGAAGACAAATCAAAATGAAATAACTCCATGTGACCTATCATGACACATGGGTTGACTACTCCCTATGGCCGGCTCATAGCATAGAACTGAGCCGTTTCCTATTGTCTCCCCCATCCTCTGCTGGCTTGCCCTGAAGATCTTACCTATGACACCTGACTGCATCCTATGCCACTGCCACTGCTGAACTATTGTTGCTGAGAACCTCTCAGATTATACCTCAGTTGTCCTGTCACCTCTTCATCATTCATAGGACACGTCCACCTCAGATGTACTACTTGCCCACACCTGTGGCAAGTCCTGGTCTCATATTGCAGCCTAGGTGGCCACATCACTATGCTGCGATCTCCTGTCGATGGAAAAGTACAACCTATGCCTTTGCTTGGTGACCACTAAGATGGCACTCTAGACCTCTGTTGTGACTGAGATGATGGAAGCCTAGGCTTCTTGAAGCCTCCAGAAGTCTGACCTTGAAAATGAGTCAGTCTCTTCTTAGCATTCGTCTCATGCTTCTCCACAACCGACCACTCTATCCGCCTCACAGACTCCACAAACATCACATACTACTCCTGGTTCTCTAAAGCATACACCGTCATCGTGAACTCGGTACTCAAAACTTTCTCAAAACATCAAATTCTCTCCTTATCCATCACATCTATTTGAGGACAAAACCTCAACAACTCCATGAACCTGGCTTTGTACTTGTTGATTATCATATATCCATACCAGATCTTCTCAAACTACGAGATCTTATCATATAGATATGTCTACAGGAAGTATAAACTCACAAACTATCATCAAAAAGTTTCCCAAATGATCACCACTCTGGGTCTCTTCTCATCCTCAATGGCCCACCAACGACCATCACTACCCTTCAACAGGTACACCACATGCTTCACTTTATCTTCTTCAGAGATATTGAGGATCTTAAATGCCTTCTACAACTCTGTCAACCACATATCTACGTCTGTCAGATTCGTTGTACCAATGTACTCTATTTCCCC
Organism: Alisma plantago-aquatica; assembly: GCA_963693085.1. NCBI lineage: Eukaryota > Viridiplantae > Streptophyta > Magnoliopsida > Alismatales > Alismataceae > Alisma > Alisma plantago-aquatica. Next base: position 968,856,330 of record OY856409.1, on the reverse strand, counting down.
CACATGCCTTAACCTCTCAAAGGTCTTCCCGGAACCTTGGGATTCTGCATTGGGGACTGCTGCCCGTCCTTGGGGTATCAGCCATATGCTTAATCGTGGCCATGAACTGTCCAAACATGGATTGGAAAGTGGGATTGGACACAATTGTTGGGTCGAACTAAGGCATCTTGTGTACTCCATCTACCTTGGCCAACCTCCTAGAACCACCTCCTAATGCAGCAACATTGCTCTCATCACATTCTTTGTGTTCTCTAGATATATCTTCTTCTGTACCAACAGAAGTAGCAATCAGATATACTGGATAACATAAGAATAGACACAACCCTAGTCATATGTCCCCATGGACTCACCAAAACTAGAGCTCTGATACCAACTTAACTTGTGATGACTCACGACCACAAAGTGAAACAACTCAAAACTAAAATGTGGAATTAACAACGAACATACATATTACCACAAAATAGGGTAAATTAAACCCGATCTTATATAACCACAAAAAATGGATCATATTACCTACAGGTCCATAAATTGTGTTATATCACATACCATGTCAGATATTTACAACTATATACTTGGTACATATCCACATCCTATTATAAAATGACCTATTCAGATATAAGAGTCACATATACAAGCCATCTTTACAAGCAAGGTGTACTACTAAAAATCATATATTGACGTACAACATCTACAAAACACCCCAAGGACCTGAGAGTACATGGACAACACATAGACTTTACTCCAAAACACTAGAAACATATCTAACCTTAAAAAACTACTGATCTCCTTGCTGCTCTTCCTCAATCGCACGATCTCTATCAAGTCATTCATGACCACCTAAAAGATATGGAAATTCACAGGGTGAGACCAACATCCCAGTGAGAGATATAACTCTTTGCCAACAACTATTGTAAACACATATTATTCTTAAGTAGGAAAATAACATTATTATCAGGATGAGCAGATTCAACTAAATGAATAAGTTTAATTGATAACACGAATTAATCAGTTTAAGCAACTTCAACTGATTAGTAGAACATCATATACTATTAGAAGGAATATGAAGAACATGTATAACAATTATCAGCTAAACAATATAAGAAACAACGCACATGCAACTTCCAATGTGAGTCATATTTAACCCTAAACAAATATACTACATAGTTATTTATGTCTTTTATTATGCCCTACGGAGAGTGAGGTATACCACCCAAACTCCAAATGACCACTGCTAAGTCAAAATCAGTTTCATACAAGATCTAGGAGTACCAATGTCCTAAGATCTCATTCACCCTCAGTTAGTACGAGTCAACTGCAACAACAAACAAAGGTTAGACTACAAAATAGCTTAGTCCACCCTATATATAGGTAAAGGCACTAGTGAAACTGAGATACGACCGCAGTCGTTCTCCTATCGAGGTATAACCACAACCATTGTCAAAATATATCACATATACTACACATCATCTGAGATAAAACCTCAACCATTCTCCTACCAGGGTATGACTATAATCATCCCTGTGAAATGCATATACTAAAAAATATATGATTCTGAGCTTCCATAAAAGGAATACTCGTTTCACCATCCAACAAATCCTGACATTGTGATGGATCTACAACACATGTCACTACATAATTAGGGTTTCACTTGATTATTTAAGATATCTAGGTATTTTTTATTTCATCAATCAAGTTACAACATACAAACCCTAAATAGATTCTACATAGAAAAGGTTAAATTACAACTCCAGAAGATATAAAACATATTAAGCATAAAACTAATCACATCACCACATGATACTGCCTCACTGCCATACACAAGGCTATCATCCTTATCTCATCAGTATGGGATAACAAATCCCTCATAACATCACTAGAGGATATCACATTAAATTAGGCAGTAAGCCTCTGCCAAGATCACAAAACTAGTCACATAGTTCCTGCATAACATAATTATCTCATCATGCCTCATCAAGGCTCATAATAATCACCCTAGGTTATATAAGGGATACCATAGCAATCACAAGCTATGATGATCATTCAACTTGCAACATTAGGGTTTCACAAGTAGGAGAGAGAAAATACTTTGATACATGCTAATCATTCAAGCATATAGGCATTACATTATGTACTCAAGATTAGGGTTAGGGTTTCTTGTAATTAACTAATTAGAGTTTTCATAACTACACACAAAATCATTCCCTATTGATTACCACTTCCCACATTCTTGGAACACATCATGTTAAGCACCATTACCATAACCAACAATCAAGAACACTAACAAAGATGTAGTGACCAAACACATACATCATCATATGTAGCAACCATCACCATATAGAGACCATATGAGCTACACCACCTCTAGCGATCACTAGGCATTGGATTCCCTAGAGACCACTAGGGTTAGCTTGTCCATAGCAACCACAACACATGTAGCGACCACATGGATCATCAATGTAGCAACCCCATGGTTCATCAACACAATGACCACCCTCATCACATCAGTTGTTGTGACTAAAACACATCAACCGGGTAGCGACCATGAAAGGAGTACACCAAGTGTAGTGACCACAACACACGCCTCAAAGCATAGCGATCATAACCCACCTCTTCGACCACACAGAGATCAACACAACGACCATGCAAACAGGGAACACTGAGACCATGCTAGGTCAAGATAACGAAGCGACTGTAGGAAAATCATGGCGCCACAAGGAGTTAGGGTTAGTTATATTGCAACCAAACCAAACCCAAGCCCCAACGCCCAACATGGAGCATAGAGACCACTAGGAACCAAAGCAACATGGCGATCGATATAGGCGTGAAACATCAGGAAATCCAAACGTCACCAAGGTGAAAAACCTCATGGAGATGATGATAATCAAACCCTAAAACAAGTGTCACAAGGATCAACATGGAACCCAATATAAGGGAAAAAATCAAGCATCAAATGCATGCAAACAAGAGTCAAAAACTCCATCTTCCATATGATGACCGAAGCAAAAGTCATGGTGATAAAACCAACGATTAGGATGTTGCATGCAAGCCTTAGCAACTCCACCATCCATACATCTTAGGAACATGAATTAGGGTTTAAGAGAAAGGGCTAATCTTTACTAGATTACTACATAACCATAAACCCTACAATAAGGTATCATCACCAAGCAACTTATTACCACATTTTAGAGATAAGATAACATGCATACAAGATCAAGTGCAACAATAATAGAGGAGATAGTTGTATAACCCACCTTGAGGTGAAGATCAACTCTAAAGCCTCAAGAGGAAGAAGAAGAAGACCATAGCTTGGATCAACTCCACGGCCAAGCAAGATCACCTCAAGAGAATAAGAGCAAACAAAGGTCAAAGAAATCTCAATGGTGAAAGAGCACAAGCCCTAGGTCGAAAAAGAAAGAGAAAGAGGAGATCTTCATCTCACTTAGGTGCTACCATGGGAGAACCATGGATTCAACCAAGAGAAGAAAGAGAGGGTAGGGTTTTGAGGAAAACAAGATCAAGAAGGTTAGACCACTTACTAAGCACAAGGATTAACAAAGGATCAACAAAGAGAGATCATCCAACCCTAGATCACCACATGCAAGGGGAATTCAAGCTCAAGCACCTCTACTTTCACCACTAAGAACAAGGGCTGACTCCAAGCAAGAAAGGAGAAAGAAGAGAGGGATAACGACATTACTTGCATGAAAAAAGGGGTATAAATACCCAAGGGTAGGAGAGAGGTGAGGGGATATGAGGTGTCAAGATACTAGAGACACTATTGACACTTGTCCCTCAAAAACCTTGGCAATGCAAGCACTAAAAAAACATGCAAGAAAGATTGTGAAAACAAAAGCTATGTAGCAACCACTTGGTCCGCCACACCCAAATAGTCAAAGAAAACCAAGGAAGCCACATGGTATCCACCGCTACCCATGTCAACCAAGGAAAATGGTTGATACAACATCAACACAAGCCAAAACCTAGCGACCAAAATAAAGGACAAAGCATGATAGTCGCTACAAACATAACTAAGAAAGGAACTTTGGTTGAAAAAGGAACGTTGGTGAAAACACTCTTAGGGATCCCAAAACACATCGAGCGCTAGACAAAAAGGATCAACAACATGGTCGACACCACCATCAACTCATGTAAGCCCTAGCAAAAACACATGATGCCACCTCATCAACCAAGGTCCAACAAGGTGCCCTTAAGCATCATTATATCTCTCATGATACTAAGGAACCATAGGCACAACCAACTTGTGACAAATTGCAAGATAGACCCTCAACATGGGTAAATTGCAACTTGGTCCAAGACATGCACACATATAGCATAACTAGCTCAAACATCATGAAAACAAGACCAAACTAAAACATAAACATGTCACATGTTATTAAAGAACCTCAAGAGGTTATATTAATGCTTTAAGCATATTATTATGCTAAGAAAATATGATTAGCCAAAAATCTAGGCCAGGGGTCTTACAGAAGTTGTCACCCTCTTAATATTAAATCTAATTCATATATACGAGTAGAATATTGTTTGAGCACAATATCATATATTGCCTCACATGAGCATGGCCCTTCATTTCATAGTCTTACTTATCAAAAGGACATGATATCACTCCAATGGAGGTTCAAATTCCATCTACATCAGTCACAATCCTACAAAGTTTCACAATGCTCCCAATCACCAACTATATGGCAATCCTTATTTAGTGTCATGTTGGGCACTATTAAAGTACATAGAACAACATGTTACATGTAATAATTATGGTTACTTTAGGTCTAAGGATAAAAGTCACCACCTGTCACATTAAAATATGACTTTGACTACCATGTCATGGATTCCATGGGTCAATCTCATAGTGGGCCTTCCAATAAAACTTGTTCTCTAACAAGTATCCATGTATCTGAATCATATTCAATATTAAGACTAAAGATACATAGTCATCATTCAACACACATGATAGTCATATTTATTATTGTTGTCCTATAATATCCACAATAATAACTAAATATAGGCATAACAAGTCTTCATTATACATATGATCTCATGTTTAGATTCTTAACCCAAACCATATTCATTGAGTCAAAACATTCCTAGGAAATTATTACATTAATTCATTATCTCAACAATGAAAAAATCATAATAAGTGGGATTGTCTTAAAAAATAGTCAAATCATATACAATGTATTCCTACTATAGTCACCACAAGATGGCTCTCGGGGCATATAACCAACAAAGTTCAACTTGTACTAGAGCCAATCACTCATGAATTAAATTTGCAAGTATTCTAACATGACCATCATGCTACTGTGGTGGAAGTGCTTCTGTCAACAAATTATCAACATTGCTTTAAGTAAGTACTCTGCAAATCTTTGAATCTCTTTTCTTTATGATCTCACATATGTGGTGATATCAATGAAGCATGTGGTTGGAACGTTGATGCGATTTGGATTTCCTTAGCATGTGCAATGGATCCATTATTGTCACAATAAATCTATAACATGTCCTCAATGGTTGGAACCACCCAAATTTCACTATGTATACTACTTTCTTTGCTGCATTGGATGCCACAATATTGCCAGCTTGTATCATTTGAGGCTATATTAGCCCTAGAACATTTAACATATTCATCTCTTTTCATCTTTTATTATTGTTTCTTATCTTGTCTATCCTCTTTGGCTATTATGAGGTAACCATAGTGGCAATAGCTTCTTTTACCTAAATATCTCCCAATTCTACCTTATTTGTCCTAGTTGAAGCTAAACCTTGCTAAAAAGGATGTTTTTTTGGTCAGCTAAAACTCATGGTGCTTTTTTCCATTTTTTGAGAGTAGTGATATATACAATGCTTGTCACTCCTCAAATTGAGAAGTGGCTGAAGAAAAGTAACAAAGTATTATCTATACAAGTATGACTCATGTGGTATAGTCAAAATCAAAAGGAGATTCCTCTAGGTTATAAAATCCATATCAACAGAAACATCATATGATCTTAGCTCTTAAACTCATCAAGAACAACATAACGGATATAGCAGCATCAAAACTAGATCTATAGTAGATAGAAAAAAAATCTCCCTCCATCTGAATGCTTAGTAAAGGAATCATAAGGCAACTTCAGAAAAAAGCCTCCAACAAATAATCAAGCAACATGCCAGAAGCAAAAGAATCGACCATCAAACTAACCAGCGCTGGACCCAAGCCAGAACAACAGCAAAGCTCAGAATTAGAAAAGAGTATACCATCTGCAATGCTAACCAAGCACAGAGCCATTCCTACAAAAAGGCTATAAAGCCCAATGATATCAGAGACGACTCCAAAAGTAGATAGCAGATCCCATAGAAAAAAACCATAATCTTCAACAACAGCTTCCACAAGGCCTTAAAAAAACTTCAGCAAAACCTCCCCTAGAAGAAGGCAAGCCTTCAAGAATGATAGAACCAACACATGCCAGAAAGAGAGAAAGGAACATCTCCCCAAAAGAAAGAAATTAAGTAGCAAAGCTCTCAAAATCTTGAACAATAGCCTTCCAAATATAGTCTTTGGTTCAACTTCTGTTATCATGCACGTGTAAATTTCTTTCATGCTAGACATTAAAGCAAATGGACATCATGAAACTTCTCAATCTTAGTAGAAACAAATAAAAGATCATCCCCATTTTTGATGCTAAATGTTTTGTCGAAGAAAGTCATATCTTTAGAGAAGAAAACCTAAACATAAGAGCACTCAAAAGTAACCCTCATATGCATTCCTACAAAGAAAACATATTGAGGCAATATGAAAGCCTCTACTTCTAGCATAGTCACTAGTAGGGAGCTTGTTCAACAAAGCTTTCCACATATGATCCCTGAACCTCCCAGGAATATCATCTTCCCAAATCCACTGTGCAAACTTATACTCTAGATCAACTGTCCTAATAGTGTTCCAAACAAGTTTAGAACTAGGGGATTTGCTACCTTCAAAGGAGATAAAATCCTCACCACCCGAAGGAGGCTCCAAAGAATGAAGAAATTCAGAAAATTTCAAATTAGATCTATTAGAAGAACAAAACCATGAATCTTCATTAATAAAACAATCAACATAATAGTCCAAGCTTGAGCCCAACTTAAGAAAAACATCTTTACCAAGTAGAGTAACCAAAGGAGATCTATTATACTAAGGGTCTAACAAGAATCTTGTATTTTTACCATTACCAATACTGAATTTGGTGAACTGTAAGACCTTATCTCTTTGCTTAAGGATTTTAGCTTGTGTCCTTCACTGAAGTCAAGTGGCATGGAACCTTTTTTTCCTTCTATGCTCATAAAGCCTACATGCAACCCATAATAATGCTAAATACATGATTAAAAGGCTTAAATATGCAATTTTTGTTTTTCACATGATAGTTGTGCCTCACATGTTTTTGTATCATTCTAGAGTTAGTTGTTACATGGGGATTCTAGTTGCACCTTAGTTTTGTGCATGGCATCTACTTAGGATTTTCCTCTCATAAATGGGCTACCTTGTATGATATGTTTGGATAGGTTTTCTTGTGAGTTGCGTCAATATCTAACTTAGGAGTCAAGTTTTGGTGGGCCTCTTTATTCCCACTATCTATGAGTTTCTGGGCTGCATGCAAGCGATGCTCTTGACCATGGACACATGGCAATATTGGCTAGACACCTTACCTCATCCTTCTCTCTCCCTTTTAGCTTCTTATACTTCCCTCCTTGCTTATAAAAATGATTTCTTACACTCCTAGCACACACTGTCTTCTTCCTCTACTTTTGTAGATCGTCCCTCTCTCTTGAGGAAGGAAAAGAAGCTCAAGATAGGAGGATCTTAGGGCGATCTACTTGCATATGATCACGAAATTCATATTTAGTCTTCTTTCAAAATTTCAAAGCTTCCTTAGTTTTTATTGACCCAGATAAGTAAGCTCTTCTATCTTAACTTCATTTTCTTGCTGATCCTACCCTCCTTTCTCTTCCTCTTAGCTGGATCCCTGGTCCCCATGGTTGAGTTTGTGCTAGAAACATGAAAGACACTCTTCTTCTTGCTCCTTTGATCTAGGGTTTCTCATTTTGGGAGATGGAACTAGTTTGGATGAATGGAGAAGCTCAAAGCTAGGATTTTATTCCTTCTACCTTGAGTTTCTTGATGTTTGGAGCGGCAATTTCATCCTAGAGGTAAGTTATATAACTTTCTCCATGTTTATTGCTTACAATTCAACTTGCCATGCTAAATTTTTCTCTAAAACCTAGTAATGAGTAGCAATTTCAAATCCTTAGCTAAGTTGTGTATATATGTGATGATTTTTGAGTAGATAACTCTATGATTTCTATCCTTAATCTTTTGCACGTTCTCTATGTTGGGAGATGAGATTCATACCTTGCTTTTCTAGGAATTGATAGAGTTGTTGTGGTGGAAATTGATGGTTGTCCTTGACCTAATTGAGATGATTTTTACCTTGCCTCATGATCCGATGACTAGTCATTTGTGTAGAACTATGGTGGTGTATTGCCACTATTTTGATGACCTTATTATATGGATAAGAACCCATGTTCACAATATTCTTAGCTCTGGTTGGTCAATGGTTTTCATAATCATAATAATCTATGGTGTTTGAATGGTTGAAACTAGCTATGATTTATTTGGTGTCTTGAAAATGTTTTTCTACTTGTTAGGTGACCCAATGGGTTGGCCTATAGTAAGTAACGATTTTGGTACTTTAGTTACTATTTTAATGAATTTAGTAATCTCAAGAAATGATCATTATATTATATTCATCACTATATGATCAATGATTATCACTAGATTCACAATCAATGACTATCCTGATTGCGGATTTGCTACTTTCTCCGAGTGATTAGATTTATGGTATTCTTTAGGCTCACAACTGATGGTCATCCTAAGAGGTCATAGATAGTCACTACTACAGAACAGGCCTTTGGCGTCGGTTGTTTATGCCCTTTTAGCGACGGTTCTAAAGCGACACCTATGTGGGCGCCGCTAAAGGTCAAACTCTTCGGCGTCGGTTTTATCACCGACGCCAAAAGGCTTCGCGCCACTGAAAACACGCCAGCAGGACACCGATAGGCATCAGTTATTTATAGTAAGCCGACGCCATAAGGCTTCATGCCAAAAAAAGGGTGCCATCAAGGATACTATCTGCGTCGGTTTGCAACTAAAACACCGATGCCATATTCCCAGACGCCACGACCATGCTTCCCTGCACGACCATGTTTAGTACCATAGGCATCATTGTTATACTAATAACTGACACTTTTTCTGACACGGCTGTGCTTTCCTACACAGTCGGGTTGTTTGTCACATTAGGCGGCGATTTTTATCCAATAACCGACACGGTAAGCCTTTGATGACGGGTTTCTATAAACAACCGACGCCTATGTTTTAATTTTTTTTTCTTATCAGTTTGCAGGCCTACTGTGGCTGGTCAGCAGGATGAGAACCTGCAGTTCAGTTTTGAACTGTAGGTTTACGACATCCATTGATATCAGCCAACAAACAGACCACAAACCTGCAAAATCAACAAATATACTTTTCACACAAGTAGATACATTCAGACATCAATTCAATTCTCGCATTCACACATGTAGAAACATTCAAATACATGTAGAAACATTCAGACATGTATAAACATTCTGAAATATTTATTTACAAAATATCATTCAACATCGCTATCAGCATCCCAATTATATCTTACAATCCCCACTATTTGTATGGCTCTTACCCATTCTTCTCTTACTTCATTTAATACTTCCATCGTATATGGAGCATGTACATCTTTTAAGCATTTACCTATAGTGTAGTCAGTTTTAAACACCTGCAAAGAGAATGATGTATATATATAAGTAATAATATAAAAATAAGATTGATATATTTCATACTAACTAATGAGACTATATATAATACCTCATGTATGGTATCGATGTCCGATGCGGCATATTGGATAATCATATGCATAAATCGCATCACATAGTATGTGCATGCCCATCCGTTGTCTTGTGTAGCACACTATAAATTGAAACATACAAAATATTAAAAAATACAACTAATTATAGTTCACATAAATAATATATACATTGGAGTTAGGAACTTACTTTTATGTTCTCCCAAATTATTGGCTGGTTCTTTTTCCTGGGGACCTTTCCTCCAGCCTTTTTGAATGCATCTAAACCCCTACATGTTAAGGTAACACAATAAATTGCCTAATTAAATAGTAATATAATAACAGATGTTAACGGATATAAAAATGAAATATTTCTCACCAGAATAATGGCAATCTCATTGCGTGTCCAATTTTAGTATTCAATGTACTCCCCGTAGGATCTAGATAATAAACAGTGAACATCCCAGGGAGAATAACTAGTAACTACCAATGCCTACCGCTAGAGGTAAAAAAGTTAAAAATTAATAACTCAAAATCCACAATAAAAATGTAATTTTCTTAAGTCCAAATTATAAGTAAAGTAAACTTACTTGACATTGAATGGATCTATTATTATCGTCTTCTTTGCCGACCGAAAATTGTAAAAGCATCTATACAGTATTGTTGAACACTATCAGGGTCTTTAGCTACCATACTAATCAATGATGGAATCAAAAATCCCACATGGTCAAATGCAAATTGTTTACATTGATCTTCGACTAAGTAGCTGCAAAACATGTATTACGTATGCATTAATATATAAGAAACCAGATCATCAGATCTTACACAAGGTATATGGATGTATAAACAAGATCTCACCTTATCCATGTCTCTATCATTGATGTATTCAGCCAATCATATATAAATAGCTCAATAATATCTTGTATAAATAAAGAGCTTTCATATGATTGACCTGCATAATTCGCTTCTAAAGAAATAGTTATAGGGCAATGTATATTATGTGCCCGTAGACAACATGCCATTCCCCTACAAGCAGGACCTAACATGTATTTTAGGTCAGTTGGAACCCAACTTGGTAATGCAGGAAGTGGAGGTGGAGGCCTAGATGCTTCGAGTGTCTTCTTTTTAACCTGTATATATAATTTCAGATCAATTGACCTCATATATACACATTAACAATCTAAAGTAATGTAAATTTATCTTACAATTTTAGTAGTGTAGACGACATCTGCTTTGGGCCACAATATCACCCCGCCTTCTGCCTCAACAAGTGTATCAATATCCGGGTAGGCATATGGCAATGTAGCTTCCCTCCAATCGGGTAATACACGTATCAGGCTCACATGAACGTAGCCCTATGGCATTGGAGTCCCGTGAAACATTGCCCCAGGAAGGGACGGGTAAGCCTGCGCCTCTGCAACAACATAGTCTTGCATTCTTAAGCAACATAGCTTCAATGCCTACAAATTTATGTAAAGAATGTTATACAAATATACATATCATCTTGAAAAGACTAGCTACAATGTCATAAACAATACTTATAATAGACGTGTTAGGCAGTGGGTCTACAAGATTACTCTCAGTCTGTGCATCAGGAGAAGAGTGGGTCGCCATAGGCTGATTGGAAGCCTGAGATGCCTGCCACCGCATCAATTCTTCCTTGACCTTCTTAGCAACTATATCCTCGACTCTTTTATTCTCCTATACATGGATAAAAGAAACATTAGCTTCTTATTATTGAATTCCCTTTTGCAGTAACATTCTAAAAAAAGAATAGGTTACCTCTTCTTGTGAAAGTCCCGCTTTGGGTTTGCGCTGGGATGGCCCAAAGAATGCTTTGATGCCCACACCAGTGCCTTCACCCCTAACACGTCCAGGATGCTCTGGGTTACCCAGAGCAACTGTCAATTCATACCTTGTGCCCTGAGGGATGAACATGCCTTGTTTCCTCTGCTCGTGCAACTCCCACTAATCACCATCAACAGAAATTGATAAGTTAACACCACAAATAATCAATATTCAAACGATTGCTCTAAGAGTTGTATTTTACCATTTTCGCAGCCGCCTCAGCAGTTACGAGCTTCTTTATTTCACCCTTCTTGTTTTGCCTCCCAACTATCCAGACATCATGGCGAGGCATGGGTGTGGCACATGTAGTAGAGGATTCCTGAGTAGTAGCAGACTCTGCCTGTAGTCTTTGGCGAATGCTTGCATAGCCCTTTAGACCCATAGTGTGGTCATGCACATTCAGTGCACGCCTTGCTTTTTGCGCCTCACTTAATACCTTGAATTCTTCATATTTTCTTGAAGCAACAAACGTGTCCTAATATTCTTTGTCCAAGAAGTTCCACTGTTCAAGGGATGACTTCTTATTCTTATCACCATCTTTTATGTATTCTCTGTTGAGATTTGTCCTATAGTTCCTTAGCATCTTTCCAGCGCGTTGCATCACGCTTTTACGATGCAGCTTCTCATCCAATGCAAACAGATTCTGTAAAATAGAATTGCTATTAACTAGTATCCAAAAATAGAATTACAAATAATATAATTTGTAATCTACAAAATAGAATTGCAAATAATAATAACTCATGCATAAATCCTTCCATATCATGTCTTTCTTTGCCTGAGGAACTTTATGCCAATTATCATACTTAACACAACAATGGCTTCGAGTGACAACCCCAAGATAGTTTACAAAATTATTGCGGTTCACTCCAATTGCATTTCCTCCATTATCAAACTCCACAGCCAATCTGGATCCACTTCCACTTAGCGCTATTAACTTCTTCAACAGAGTGATGCCCCTTTTCTTGTTAAGTGTTTGGTGATGCGCATCAAGTTCCTCCAGTGCTTCAGTGGGTACATGTCCATCATCAACCTAAAATTTGACAAAAATAAACACACTGAATTAGCCCAATATAGAAATATAGGATATATGACATAACTAGAAGATAATGAATTTTATAGAAATACATGATATGTTTTTAGAATTTACATTGGTATCCTAACCATGCTCATCATAGACAACATGCTCATCATGGACTTCATGCTCATCATGGACATCATGCTCATCATGGACATCATGCTCATCATGGTCAACCATATGAAAATGTCATTAAAAAGGCAAACATTTAGCATTTGTATTAAATAGAAGATAATGAAACATCAAATCTGAAAATGATATTGATATTAAAAAAGCAAACATTTAGCTTCAATAAAAAATATAAACATGCATGCCTTTAAAATTGTGATCTTTTATCAATTAACAATCCTTCATTGTGATCTCTGCGCACATATAAATCATCATTAGCTTCAATATTTTGTGGAGTTGGCAACCCAAGTGAGAATGGACTGGAGTCATCATACTTATCATAGTACTCTTCTTCATCTATAGGATCTTCAATGAACTATCTTTTACCATGAAGAACAACCGACCATTTATCATTTGCTGGATCATCGATATAGAATATTTGTTTCGCAGGTGATGCCAATATGAATGGTTCACCCTTCTCGCCAATCTTTTCAAAGTTCACTAAAGTGAAACCCAATTCATCCACTATAATGCCTTTGGTGTTATCAACCCAATTACATTTAAAGAGCATAATTCCTGTATATAACGATATCTCAACATCATGCACAATGTTTCTAAAGATAGGAGGTGGATCGGTGTGCTCTACCCTACAACTATCCAGCATCACATCAACGATGTCTACTGGAACTGGTTCGTTCACATCTATGTCATCGGAGGCAATTTCTTCTTCCACCCAATCACTTCTATCGACATCCACTGGTTTTGAGTTTGAAATCTCTCCATGCCAGTGCCATTATGTATAGCCTTGTATAATCCCGTTGCACATAACATGACTTTTGATTTCGTCACCAGTGCTGACTTTCAAGTTGTTACCACAATGCCTACATGGATAGTAGAACCTATCTCCAGGTTCTTTCCTATGTTCCTCGGCAAATCTAATAAACTGATCAAGACCAGATATAAACTCTGGGGTGCAACGATTGCGAATGGACATCCATGATCTATCCATTCTATGATCAACGAGAAAACAAGTATAAATTAGGACAAGTTTAGGGTCTACGGTTAACAAATACATGTGATGTCATTCTTATATATAATAAATGTGTACCACCTATCCCATCCTTGAACACCTAATCTCACTAGTAAGTCTATAATGTGTATTGGGTTTTCAAGAAAATTTTGGCAGCATTTCCCCGCTGTTCTCTAAGTACATATGTACTTAGAGAACAAATGGGGAAATACTACCGAAATTTTATTAAAAACCCAATACACATTATACACTTACATCCTAAGTGAGATTAGGTGTTCAAGAACAGTCCCAAACCGGGGACTATCTAAGATTTACTCCTATTATCTAGACCCATCCGGTGTTCTATTTGTTTGGCTTATTTGCAATTAGGGGTAGACACTGGATTCTGATGGTAATTGTCCCAGCCACGCTAACTGTATATTATCTAGACCCATCCGATGTTGAAGTAGACAGTGCGGGACATGAAATGATAGTGACTTTATTCCCGTGAATAAAAGTTTAAATATGTTAACTTAGATTATTAAGATTATTACATGAGTGATTATAAAAGTAACTCAATGTATGTCTCTATCAGGGCTATGAAGGAGTTCAAAAAGGATGGAGGAAAGCTGAGTAAGAAAAGCAAGATACAATGGGTCAATATTCCAATAATTTCTTTAACTGCAATGGAATTTTCAAGTTCAATGTACTTAATTTTATTTATTAACCATTTCTATGGTGGTAACATTTGATAGTGTCTAATACAAAATAACGATTGGGCCTGCGGCTACAATGTGATTGCTACATGGAAAATATTGTCAGATTAGGAGGTACAATGAAGCCAAACTCCATACAAATAGTATATAATTTAGTGATTGTTCATTCTAATTTATACCAATGTACAAGTAATATAAAGAACAATGATTGTTCACTTTCTTGGCCAACAAACACATGCGATGTCATTCTTATATATAATAAATGTGTACCACCTATCCCATCCTTGAACACCTAATCTCACTAGTAAGTGTATAATGTGTATTGGGTTTTCAAGAAAATTTTGGCAGCATTTCCCCGCTGTTCTCTAAGTACATATGTACTTAGAGAACAAATGGGGAAATGCTACCGAAATTTTCTTGAAAACCCAATACACATTATACACTTACATCCTAAGTGAGAATAGGTGTTCAAGAACAGTCCCAAACTGGGGACTATCCAAGATTTACTCCTAATGAGTAAATCTTGGACATGTTTCTAGGCCAACAAACACAATAATAGATATGTACATGTTAGGGTTTCATCACAATTGATGTTAGGGTTTCATCACAATTGATGTTAGAGTTTCATCAATGTTAGGGTTTAATCAAATCAAATTAGGATGCTAGAATGGACAAGTTTAAATCTTATTTCAACATGCATCAAAATTTACTGAATTAGGTCAAGCATTAGGATTAGAAGCACAAGTATATGCAAGCAAAAGATTTGTTCATATCCTAGAATTTACATAAAACATTACATAAAGATTTGGTCATATCCTTACCAACAACAAATATGGCCGTGGTTGTGTTGGCCTACCACGACCGTGCGGGGCGGCACGACCGTGGTAGGCCAACACAGCCACGACCGTGCTTTCTGTTGGTAAGGAGCTATGGAGAAGGAAGAAAAGAGGCTAGGGCTACCTGGAGCTAGCGTGGAGAAGAGCGACAGCGGCAATGTGAGAACAACGAGCAGAGAAGGAGGCGGCGAGCGGCCAACAGAATGGCACCTCGAGAAGAGAAGAGCAGCTAGAGCAGAGCGGCGAGCAGCAGTGGTGGCGAGCAGTGGTGGCACCATGAGAAAGAGGACGCGGTGGCGGCGACGACGAGCAGAGGTGCACCAGCTGCAGTGGCGGTGAGCAGCAACGGGGGTCGTCGGGCGATTTTAGGCGAGCGACGAGCAGTAGAGAAAATTATCACAATGAAATAGAAGAAAGGGGAAGATGATCGGGTGATACGAGTCTATTAAGTTTGGAAATGGCGTCAGTTATCTACAACACCGACACCTTTTACTCTTCAGTGTCGGTTGATATTAAAAACTGACGTCCAATTAGACTATCTTTGCCCTAAATTATTTGGCGGGAACCATTATCATCGTCAGTTATCAAAGGATAACTGACACCGAAATTGGAACTTTTCACGCAAATTTTCATCTTATATAGGCGTCAGTTAACAATTAAAACACTGACACTGTATGTGACACTTTGGGGCCAATTTTTTTTCTCGCTCGAAAATTGGATTTCGCGGGTGATTTTAGGCATCGGTTTTGTGTTACCCAACCGATGCTGAACACAAAGCGGTACCAGTGTCTGGCTGGTCTTTGAATATAGACGTCGGATTTCCTAAATCACCGATGTTGAATGTGATAGGCGTCGGGTTTCCTAAATAACCGACGCCCAGAAAAGTGACATTGAATGCTGTTTCTGTAGTAGTGAGTTTTCTCTTAATTATTAGATCGACGGTTCACTTAGTTGCTTAATCGATGGTTTTCTTGGCTAAGACAAACAATGGTTTCAATAATATCTAATTTGATGGGTTTTCTTGCTCATGAAACCAATGGTGAGTATAGGGCTCACACCTGATGGTGATACATGGTTTTTCTAAATTATAACTTGGTGATTTTCCTAGATGAATGTCTCAAGGTTTTACATGTTTTGCATTCAATGGTTTTGTTTTATGAAATTGTGATTCAATGGCGGTGATTCATATACACGATGCAATGGGTTTCATTGCCTTGAATTTGATGGGATGATGTGTGATCTATGAATCAATAGGTTGTGTTTATTGCACATGATGTTGGGGATTTGATAAGTTAGGATCAATGGTTTTGAGCCCTGTGAGTTGGTAGTCTTACCTTTTCCATCAAATGAATATAAACCTAAGTTTTTTTATAAAGTGTTGATTCACAATGTTAAGCTAACTTGCATTGTTAACTCTAATCCTAGTGCAATTAAATGATGTGGATAATTATGCCTAGTTGCCTTGCATATTGTTATAATAAAGGAATGCCCTTATTTCTAAGATTTGTTGGAGATAATAAAAAATAGGGATTTCAAACCATTACTATTTTGGAAACCCTAAATTGGTTAAGTTGTTGAAGCTTAATCCTAATTCAAAAACACAAAGATGCTACTTAGTTTCCTTGTGCATTTAATATAATGATATAATACTTTCTCTATCCACACCATTATAACTCTAATTTTTGTTATGCGCAATGTTAGGCCGAACATTATATGTTACATGTATGTGATGGTAATTGATCGTTCAAGAGGCATGGAATGATAATGATGTTCTTGTAGGAGATAATATGACAGTCTTAATTACCTTTGGGCATATGATTGAGCCCTAATTGAGGTGTGATTCTATCCAATTATGTGATAAGGGTTGTTACCCTGGGATAATGTGATAAGGATTTATATCCTATGTTGGTGTGATGATGAGTAAAGTCATGAATGGCCATGAAATAGTATCTTATGATGTTGTAATAAAGAAAATGTCTTATATGTTTTAGATTTACTAAAGTAGTTATATATCAAATGCTTGCTATAAATGAATTAGGATTTGTATGTCCACTTGTTTGATTCAACCTTAATTCACTCAATCCACTTAACTAATCAAAGTGAAACCTTAATCATGTAGTGCGCTGTGCCGTAGATCCATTCCAATGTCAAGACTTGCTGGATGGTGAAATGAGCATTCCTTTAATGGAAGCTTGGAGTTGTATACTATTGCATATATGCATGTTCACAGGGATGGATGCATCATACCTTGGTAGGAGAATGGTCGAGGCCGTATCTCAGATGATGTGATTTAGTATATATAATATGTCTTGAGGATGATTGTGCTCATACCTTGGTAGGAGTGCCACTATGGTTGTAACTCAATTTTCACTAGTGCTATGACCTATATACCAAGGGTGGACTAGGCTATTTTGCAGCTTGACCTTATGTGTCACTACGGTGAACCCGTATTGACCGGGGGCAGATGAGATCTTAGGATGTCGGTACTCATAGATCTTGTATGTAACTGATTTCGACTTAGTAGTGTTCAATTGGAGTTTAAGTGGTATACCTCATTCTCCCCAGGGCTTAATAAAATACAAAATCAGTCGTGTATCATATACAATTAGGATTATACATAAAACTTCACATTGGATGATAACCTTTGTTGCTTTTCTCACATATAGATGATGTGTAAGAAAGACAAATATGCTTGTGCTGTAAACATGATTATACTGCTGGCTATGATTTTGTTATTAGAATTGTTTATGACGACAATCATGCCTATGTAGTTTGCTATGACCATACTGCTAATCATGCTCATGCCAATAGTTATGCTTATGATGTTAAATCTACTTATGAAGTAGGTATTCTTAGATGTTATATTGTTAGAAATGCTTATGTTGTTAGAAATGCTTATATTATTAGAGATGCTTATATTGTTAAAAAGTTCTTATATTGTTAGATATGCTTATACTATTAGTTTGTTTGTGACCGTAGACATGCTATATTGCTACATGCTCTATCATTGAAATATGCTCATACTGTTATCGACATGCTCATAGTAATGGATAAATCTGATAACTGAGAATAATGCTAGCTTCTAAGACTCTGAGTAGAATTGCTCTTAATAAGCCATTATGACTAATAGTTTTGTTATGTTGCTTTATTTATCTATCTATCTATATATCTATCTATTTAATCTGATTAATCTACTTAACTTGTTTAATAACATAACTTGTTGTAATCAATAAGTTTTGTTGTGAGTTACATCTCTTGTTGGGACATGGGTCTCACCCGTGGGTCACCGCAATCTTTTTAGGTGATCATCAATAGAAGTAGCAGATTTGTGGTAGTGAGGAGGAGCTGATGTGATGGATCATAGATGGATAGTTGTTTAGATATCTAGTATGTCCTTAAGTCATCCATGCACTATCAGGTCTGAGCGGAAATGTTTTGAATATAACATTTTATCGACTCGAGCATTCATAGTATTATGATGTTGTACATGTGGATTCTATCTCTTGTGTATATGTTGTGGCTGAGGACATAAAGTCTTTGTAAGAGACTCTTTGTATGATTTATGAAATAATATGAGATGTTGGGCCTTTATGATAATGTTGTTAAGAAAAACTGTGAAAATTTAATTGATTTCAATTAACCCTCTTTTTAGTGGTGTTTTATTAGCAGTTGACCATGTTTGAGTTTTGAGTAATCTCACTTTGTGTGATGAGTGGTCATAGACTGTGGATCCTTGGTGTATACCAATTGTGATACGAAAATTTGGCGTATCTCCTCTAAGAGTCTTCACGCTAGCAATAGATCTATCATAGATGTCTTTAATCAAGTCAATGTATTCGATTGAGACACCCTTTTTCTTGAAAACCATTCATAACACTTCCATCGGTACTCAATCATAAGCCTTTTGCAAATCAAGAAACACCATATGTTGATCTCTTTTGCTTTCTCTATACTTCTCCATAAGCCTCCTTATTAGAAAAATAGCATATGTAGTAGATCTTCCAGGCATGAAACCAAATTGGTTGTTTTATATCTGCATTATAAATCTTAGCCCCTGCTCAACAATCATCTCCTAAAGCTTCATTATGTGACCCATCAACTTGATACCTCTGTCATTTGTGCAGCTCTGAACATCACTTTGTTCTTGTAGATGGGGACTATAATACTATTTCTCCACTCATCCGTCATCTTCTTAGTCTTCATGATCTTGTTAAAGAACTTTGTTAACCACATAACTCCTTCATCCCCCATTCTCTTCCCATACATCAATGGGAGTACTGTCTGGTTCGCATGCCTTTCTCATTTTCATCTTTTTCAAAGCATTCTTGACCTCAAATAGTGAAACTCGTCGTGTGTAAATGATATAGCATGTCACATGAGTCTCTAACATTATTTGTAGTATCTCCATCGAAAAGCTTATGGAAGTAATTTCTCCATTGGTTCTTGACATCATCATCCTTCACCAACACTCTACCATCTTCATTCTTGATGCATTTTACTTGATTCAAGTCTCTTCCTTTCCTTTCTCTTATATGAGCCATTTCATATATATCTTTTTCCCCTTGTCTTATATCCAACATCTTATATATATCATCAAAGTATATAGACCTTGACTCCATAACAACCCTTTTAGATTCTTTCTTTGCTTGCTTGTAAATCTAGAATGTTGCACCATCTCAAGATTTCGGCAAGCTCCCATAGATATCCCTTTTTAGTTTAATAGTCTTATGTACTTCATCATTCCACCACCAAGTCTCTTTTTGTAGAGGCCCGCAACCTTTAGACTCCCCCAAAACCTCTTTGGATTTTTTTTATGTAGGAGCTAATGTTATGTCAGATAGTGTTAACATCATACTCCAAGTTCCAAGTTCCCTCCTTGACGAGTTTGTCATGAAAAGTCAATTTTTTTCTCCTTTAAGGTTCCACCACTTGATCCTACTATCTTGGTTTCTGTTATGCTTGCCTTTAGTGATCTTCATGTTAATATCCAAAACCACCGACCTATTTTGACTTGTGAGTTCTTCACCAAGAATCACTTTACAGTCCTTGCATATTTTAAGATCCACCCCGTTCGTAAGGAAGTAATCAATTTGGCTACAATGGTGCCCACTCTTAAAAGTAATCTTATGAGATTATCTTTTCTTGAAATGGATTTTTTTCCAAAATGATATCATATGCAACTGTAAAATCTAATATCCTCTCTCCTTTTCTATTTATGTTGCCATATCCAAGATCACCATGAACTCTCTCTTATATAGCATTGCTACTCCCTACATGGCCATTTAAATCACTCCCAATAATAATCTTCTCCTCTGTTAGTATTCCCTACATCAATTCATCCATGCCATCTCAAAAGTCCTTCTTAGCTTCCTCACGAAGGCCAACTTGGGGGGCATAAGTGCTAAAAATGTTGAAAATATTTCCCCCAAGAACAACCTTGATAACTATGATTCTATCACCCATCCTCATGATCATGACAACATCATCCTTCAACATCTTATCAATAATAATACCTCTACCATTTCTATGTTTGCCAATACCTATATACCATATTTTGTATCCAGTGTCTCAAATATCTCTACAACGTTCCCCTATCCACTTGGTTTCCTATAAGCAAGTTATATTGACTTTTCTTCTCATCATGGTATCCACTATCTCCAAAGGTTTTCCTGTCCTAGAGCTAATATTCCAAGATCCAACTCTATTCTTTTTTTTGTTGAACTTTCTTCTTTACCTACCTTCATTGAAAAATGCTGCCCTTGTATATTTTTCACTACATCTAGGAAACAATGCAGAAAGACTAGATTCTTTACCAACACTCATCCAAGATGTGGAAACCCTTGCACATTTTCACTACATCTAGGCAATGATGCAGCAAGACTAGCTTCTTTACCCACACTCGTCCAAGATGTGAGAACCCATGTCTGTCCTTCAATGCAATTGGGCACCTCTTTGTCAAAACTCCTTACATATTTATCACTGCACCCAAGTGCCAATGCAGCGCGTCGCTAAGTAGGGATGCTCCAACGAATTTGTTTTATAAGGATCCATGTCATAGAATGAGTGATTTTATGACTGGATGTCACCTACTGCCAACCCTCCTCCTTTACCCAAGCTTGGGACCGGCTACATTTGCACAAAATGTACAAAAACATAGGCAAAATTACTCTTGAATGGTTATCTAAAGTAAAAATGTTAAGCGTTTGATTCTATAATGCTAAATTTTTCACAATACAAATGTTCTTGCTTAAAAATGATATATTTAAGCGTAGTTTGAGGCTACACCAATATTTTCACCCTCCATTTTGTTGCATGTGGACAAAATATGAAAATACTAACATTTGCATGTTATTATAATCCTAAAGGTTTTACCCATAAAAAATTATAATGCTAAAGGTTTTATAATATATGTAATTCTTGTTCAAACATGACATTTCCATGCATTTGACCAATTTTTCTATATCTCCCTCATTCTAAGGAAACCAAGTACGTAATTTGGCATAGTATTTTGTTTCTATAATAAGAATACAAGTATACCTTTTTATAAGAAATATGCTTTGGTAGTACGTCCTGAGAGCCAATCATATGATGGTTATACTGTTATATTTTGTAATTGATTTGACTATTAAATTAAGTAAATTCCATCTATGATGTTTGATCCACTATGATATGATGAATCCATATAATAATGTCCTGAGAATGTATGACTCAATGACATGTGATTTAGGATTGAGGACCTAAACATGATATCATGTGTATTCTAAGAGTATCCATTCTTGTCTTACTTGGTAGTTGCATGTTATCATGGAAGTTATAACAACATTAATACATTAAGACATATATGTGTTGACTGATAATTACATCTCATCAGTTAGGATATTAGATACCAAGTCAAACACATAGATACTTGTTATGAATAAGTGTATCCAATATACCCAACTTGATTATGATACAAGGAAGTCACAAATGGCTATTATAAATCATATCTCAATGTAACAATGTTGATTGTGGTTGTTAAACCTTATGTCATTGAAATGATCACATGTTTCTCAATATACTTAAACACTACTCAAGGTAATCTTGAATAAGGGTTGCCATACAAGTAATTTCTTATGTACATTGTGATAAATGTGGATCATTATGAGTAATGTACATGGAATTTGTCCTTCCCAATGGAGTTATATCCATATCACTTTATGAGTGAGATTATGAAATGCATGGCCATGAGTCAATACATGATATTGATATGTTTGCAACTCAAATAGTTTCCTCTATGTAAAGGAACAAAGATTGAACATTAAGAGGATAATATGTCCATGCCTCATATTCAATCTAGATATCAGAGACAAAGGGACTATACAATCACTATAATGCTTGTAAATCCCCTGACCTAGCTTTATAGTTAAACATGCTTTCTTAATATAATTGGGTGCTTAAAACCTTAACTAAGGTTGGTTTCAAACTTGGTTCAGTTTGGACATTGTTTGATTTAGTTTTTGCAATTTATGTGCTTATATGGACCTTTTTACAATTTTCCCATATCTACACATTATCTATAATTTTCACACATGTATGTTGTGCCTCATAAGTGTTCATAACATGATTGATATAGTTGTACCTTTGAACACCTAGATGCATCATCAGATGTGTGGTGTTTCTACTTAGGGTTGAGGATCTAGGGTTTCTCAACTAGGTACCTAAATCGATGGTTTTTCTAAGTGAGGCATATGATGGTTTCACTATGAGAGAGAAGGATATGATGGTTTTCCCTTATAGCATGGAATTCGATGGCTCCCTATATAGGCATAAGAATTGGTGGTTTTCCATGTATTATGCACCAACCGATGGTGGATTAGGGTTACCCATGTGGTTAAGTATGGGCATGATCTGATGGATCTTTTGATGATACAACTTGTTGGTTCACCTAGGTTACCAACCGATGGCTCTCCTAGGTTGACAACCAATAGTAGACTTGCTTTTCATGGATGGGATTTTTCAACCTTTTGACACATGGCAAGCATTCTTTCAACCCTCCCTTTTTCTCTCATCCTACCCTTATATGCTCCTCTCCTCTCTCCCAAACAAACTCTTTTGCACTCCTTCATCTCCTTGTTGTTTCTTGAGAGGTCTGATCCTCTTGCTTGGTGGAAGAAGAAGAGCTCTTTGGGATGAAGCTTGGTCAATATTGGTTGCATATTTCTCTAGGGTTTGGATCTACCTTCCCTAAGATCATTTAGAGCTTCCTAACCTAGTTTCTTACCCTAAATAAGTAAGATCATCTTCCTTATCTTCATTTTTCTTGCTTCGCTCCTTATTATCTCTTCTTCTTTGGGTGAATCCATGGTGTTCTTGGTATAACTCGAGCATGTGATCGAAGAACCTCTTCTCTCTTCTCTTTTCCCTAGATCTTCCTTGTTCTTGAAGAAGGGAGCCATCTAGGAACGTTTGGAGTGCTAAAACTAGGGTTTCTCTTCTCTCTTTCAAGCTACCTTGTTGTTTGGATGTTCATCCTCCTCCTTGAGGTGAGTTATATATTTTTCATCCCATTTCTTGTTTACTTTTTACTTGATATATGTAGATCTTGCCCTAAAAGCGTGGTAATATGTAGATGGATAATCCTTTGGGTAAGGTTTGAACATATGTAGTACTATTTGTGTCGGTAAACTACCCTACATCTTGTGCACGTTCTTCTTTTGAAGTAAGCAACCTAAACCTTGAAAGTTTATGAATTGACGGTTCCTTTCAGTATAGAAATGATGGTTCCTCCTTAAGTATAATGAATTGATTTCTCACTTGAACTATGAAACAATGGTTTGACTCCTCATGAGAAGCGATGGTTTTTATTTAGTATCTAGATCAATGGCTTTACTTGTGTATAACAACCAATGCTTTCACTAGTAAGTGAAATAATGTTTTTGTTTAAGCTTGAGAAATGATGGTACACTTCATTCATGAACTGATGGTCATACTTGATACCTATATTGACCCTCTCATCAAGTAGATAAATCAATGGTTTCACTAACACTTGAAATGATGGTTTTTACTTAGTCTAGAAGAACTAATTTCACCTAGTGCTGAGAATCTATGGCTTACTTGTTGCTTGCAATTGTTGGCTCTACTACTCTATGAAATGATTAACCAAGTAATTAACAAACGATGGCTTCACTAGGCACCTGATGTGATGATTTTATTTAGCACATGAATGTAATTTTTTTACTAAGTCCTTGAATCAATTGATGGTTTTGATAGTATACCAACAGAACATATGATTTTTATTAATATGGAAACTTATGGTTTTGTTAGAGTCCATGGTCCGATGGTTATGCACTATGCTATGTGAACTGATTATCTTGCTAGTGACCATGACCTAGTGGTTTTGATTTTGGCAAGTATCCTAATGATCCGATGATTATGTTTTTAGCTAAGTGTATCCATGATCTAGTGGGGATGATAAGTATTAGAGTATATCCTTTTGGTCTAAGTCTAAGGTTGAATCAATGGTCTTGCTATTTGAGTTAAAAAGTGATAATTTACATAGGTATGCCAATGAAATGATGGTTTGTCTAAGTATTTGCCTAAGTGTGTGTATATATGGATGGATTACCTATGGGTGTTGATTTGTGATACCAATCCAATCCACCTTGTTGAATCTTAGTTAAAATGATTGACTGGTGATCGTTTAATACATCTATCTTCATCTTACATTGTAATTAAGAAGGGATACTCACACAATGCTATTAGTAGCCCTACTATGTTACTTTTACAATGTCATAGCTCTTAAGTTTGATGAAAGCTTATGCCAAATTTGTATATAAAAAGTGTGAGGATGACATGTAGAACCTTCTACAAATGTTTTGAAAGATAATGATGTTCTTAGAGGAAATATTACAAATGGTCTAAATGGCCTTTGGGCATGTTTAAACCCTAATGGAAGTTAAACACTCTCCATGGGTAATAATGGGATGGTATACTATGATGTTGTGATAAGAAATATACCTGATACGTTTTATATCTTCTGGAGTTGTTATATATCACTATTTTTTGTCGAAATATTTTAGGGTTTGTATGTAACTTGATTGATGTAGTAAAAAATCACCAAATTGGATTAACTAATCAAGTGAAACCATAATCATGTAGTGCCATGTGTTATGGAACTATTCTAGTGTCAAGACTTGCTGGATAGTAAAACGACTATTCTAGAAGGGAAACTCGAAGTCATATATTGTTGGGTATATGCAGGTGCAGGGATGATATATATTTGACATCCTGAGCCCAACGTTTTAGAAAGAAGTCGAGGTCATATCTCAGATAAATGAATATGTATATGTGATGCACTTGAGGACAATGGTGGTTGTACCTCAGATGATAGGGTTGGTTACCTTGGGTTTCTAGTATCATGGCATGTGTACCCAAGGCGAACTAGGCTGATTGCAACTTGATTGATATGTCACTACGACGGACTCGTACTGACAGAGGGGAATATATCTTAGGATTCTGCATCTCCTAAATCTTGTAAGGAACTGATTGTGACTTCATAGTGGTCAATTGGAAGTTTGAGTGGTATGACTCAAACTCCTTAGGGCTTAACAAAATACATAACTCGCCGTGTAGCCTATCTGTTAGAGTTTATTGCCAATTCACATTGGTTGATAACCCTTTATTTGTCTCTTTTAATATTTATATGATGTATAATGTGGTAAGATAAATCAACTGTACACAGTGTTAGTAATGTCTATTCCTTCAAATATTATGTTCATCATTCAATTCTATAATTTTATCTGCCTTATCTACTTGTATTATTTATCTGATTCTAGCAATATACATTGTTGAGAGTCATATCTCTCTTTGGGACAAGGGTCTCACCTCATGGGTCACCACATCTTTTTAGGTGATTGTCAGTAGTATCATCATACCCATGGTAATGAGGAGGAGAAGTGTAGAGATCAATAGAAGCAGAATGTTGGCTAGTTCTCTAGTGTGTTCTAGGCTGTCCGTGTACTCTCAGATTCAGGCAGGAACATTTTGTAGATGATGTATATTGACTCAAGTTTTTGGCAATATGATGATGTTTTTACATGATGTATATATGTGGACAATGCCTTTGTATACAGGTTGTGGCTGAAGCCACTGATTAGTTGTACAGATAGTTGTATGGTATATGCTTTAATGCATAATATTGGACCTATATGTAAATATTCATGGACATGTTTAAGTAGTTTTATTTGGTTTTAATTATGCACCCTTTTCATAATGTGATTAATTAGTGATCGATCGAGTTTTTGTTTTGAGTAATCTTGTTTACCATGATGGGTTGCCACAATTTTGTTGGTATCAGAGTCTAATTGCTGAGTCTATAGGGACATATGATTTTAGGTTTTGTGTCTGTTCTTATGTAATCCAACATATCTGATCATAGCTTATTGTTACGTAGATATGTCTAGAGAACGTGAAGAGCATTTTGAGAGTAGCTATGTGACACTAGGAGGTGGCGGTAGGAGGCCAGTACTAGATGGAAGAATACCTAAGACAAGGCTAGAACTTCCTATCCTGCCTTTGTTTGGCCCTTCAGCCATGGCTATTCCTGCTTTATAGTCTATGTTTGGATAGCTCATGGTCATGATTATGCATTTAGCGGATAGGGCTCCTGCATCACAACCAAGGGCACCTGTATGTAATGCAAAATCTCAGGGTCTAGGGAAACCTTTGAGAGGTTGAAGAATGTGGGAGCCACTGAGTATGTAGGTACAACAGACCCCATGAAGGCTGATGTGTGGTTAATAGAGTTGGACAAGGTGTTTAAGATCCCAAACATCCCATATGAGGACAAAAGTGAAGCATGCAATTTATCTATTGAAGGGAAGTGCAGGCCATTAGTGGGACATAGAGGAGGAGAAGAGACCAAGAGTTGTGGTGAGTTCGGAAGAGTTTTGATGGGAGTTTGTGAGCCACTACTTCCCTGAGACATATTTGGATGAGAAGATAGCCTAGTTTGAATGGATGCTCCAGGGGTCACTATCTATCAGTGACTACGAGGTGAGATTTATGGAGCTATTGAGGTTCTTTCCTCCCATGACAACCATAGAAAAGGAGAGGATTTGGAGGTTCAAGAAGGGTCTAAACTCTGAGTTGTATACAATAATATATGCTTTGGAGAACCTGGAGAAGTTTTCTACCTTTGTAGAGTCTGTGAGGAGGATATAGAGGTTTTCTATTGAGAAGCGAGAAGCCAACACAAGGAAAGGTCAACCCAATTCCATGGAAAATTGTATGATTGCTTCAATATGCTGAGATTCTCTTCACCATACCAAAAAATCACAATAGAGTTTGACTTTTTCTGAGCCAAGAGCACATGTAGAGTCACATTGGTCCCCTAGTAAAGGGAGAGGTCACAACTTTCTGCAGCCAGGAGAGAAAAGTTCTACTTCAGTGTCAGTAATAGGGTTGTCTAGGCCACCGTATGATATAAGGATATGTTTCAAGTATGGATAAGTCATGCATGTGAGATGGTCATGCCCTGTGAAGGATGAGAAGGTGACACAACAATCAAGGCAGAGACAACGAGGCTAACAGTAGTGGTAGTGGTAGACGATTTGGCCAGACATCGCGGGCAATGTCATTAGTACCAGCTAGCAGAGGTCAAGGACAAGAACTGGTGACAACTAGATTCTATGCCATGAGTCATCTAGAAGAAATGGTCAACCCACGGGTCATGATAGGTCAGATGGAACTTTTTCATTCTGACTTATCAGCTTCTTCATTTGTATCTACATTGGTTAACCTGGGTGCGATGCACTCATATATCACTATAGAAGTGATAAATAGTTGTAATCTACATGTCTGTAGTAGATCTAATAGCCTCTTTCTAGAAACCCCTTTGATTGGTTCCGTTGTGTTGTGTGAAGTGTGTACATCTTGCGTTCTTCCTTCTCGAGACAAAACATTCAAGTGGATCTCATGCCACTTGGTATGCATCGATTTGATGTGATCTTAGGGATGAATACATTGGAGAAATACAAGGTTGTTTTGGACTATAGTTCTAGGGTTGT
The DNA here is from genome assembly GCA_963693085.1 of Alisma plantago-aquatica. NCBI lineage: Eukaryota > Viridiplantae > Streptophyta > Magnoliopsida > Alismatales > Alismataceae > Alisma > Alisma plantago-aquatica. Next base: position 968,827,796 of record OY856409.1, on the reverse strand, counting down.
GATGTTAATGAGGATGTCTCTTGGAGTTTCAAAGGAGACATGAAGATTGTTCCTACATTTGTAGTGACACTTGTGGTAGTAGAGAAGTTGATGAGATAGGGATGTGAGGCTTTCTTAGCACATGTGTTGTGGATACCAAGGTGAGGAGTCCTAGTATCTAGGATGTACTTATGGTGTGTGAGTTTGAGGACATCTTTACATATGAGTTTCCTGGTGTTCCACCCCTTAGAGAGATTGATTTTGAGATCAATCTAGTTCCTAAAACACAACCCATAGCCCATGCATCCTATAGGATTGCACCAGCTAAAATGAAGGAGTTGAAGAAATAGTTATAGGAGCTGCTAGAGAAGGGATTTATACGATGGATCACTTCCCCTTGAGGTGCTCCAGTGCTGCTTGTGAAAAAGAAGGATGGTTCTCTGAGGCTTTGCATAGATTACTGGCATTTAAACAAGGTCACAATGAAGACCAAGTACCCATTTTTGATGATTGATGATTTTCTTGACTAGTTGAGAGGTTCTATAGTGTTCTCCAAGATAGACTTGAGGTAAAGATACCACTAGTTGAGGATCAAAGCAGATGATACACCTAAGACTACTTTTATGACTAGGTATGATCATTATGAGTTTGTGGTTATGCCATTTGGGCTAACAAATGCACCGAAAACTTTTATGGACTTGACGAACATAGTGTTAGACCGTATCTTGATCAGTTTGTAGTTGTGTTCATAGATTATATCTTGATATACTCCAGAGACAGACATCGACATGAGAAACATCTTCGCCAAACACTGGAATTGTTGAGACATCACCGACTATATGCCAAGTTTAGCAAGTGCAAGTTTTGGTTAACTGATTATTCTTTTGTTGGTCATGTCATATCTATGAGGGGTGTTTGTGTAGACTCGAAGAAGGTGGAGTTAGTGATGAAGTGGGAGCATCCCAAGACACTGATTGAGGTCCAAAGATTCCTAGGTCTAGATGTATACTACAAGAGGTTCATTAAGAATTTTAGTGTTGTAGCGTTAACTTTGACCAAGTTGACTAGAAAGGGTGTTCCTTTTATCTAGAATGATAAGTGTTAGCATTCTTTTCAGTTGCTTAAGGAGAAGTTGATGAGTGCTCTAGTCTTAGTGCTTCCAGAGCAAGGAAATGGCTACATAGTTTTCTATGATGCTTCAAAGAATGGCTTAGGATGTGTGTTGCACTACTACAGAAAATATTTTTTACAATAGTTCATTTTTCCATTTTACAACAGATGTTAATCGTTGTATTAGATTGTGTGGTCTTATGGGCGGTGCTTTATACAACATGTGATCACATGTTGTAATACACGTGTTTTATACAATAGTTGAAACATGTTGTGTTTCAATGAATGGCCTGTTGTAATATGAGTGTTTTATACAACATGTTGTGCACCCGTTATAATGTATATTATAAAACCATTGAAGCTTGTTGTCTTTCACTAAACACATGTTGTAATATGTGTATTTTTTATAACATGTGGTAAACCCGTTGTAATATACACACAATTGTTGTAACATGGATGTTTTTTACAACATGCAATGTGCTTGTTGTAATATATATGTTTACAAAATAGTCGAATCATGTTGTCTTTCAATAAATACACTCGTTTTAATAGGGGTGTTTATACAACATGGGGTGTGCTTGTTATAATATATGCATTTTATACAACAAGTGGTGCATGTTGAAGTTCACTAGGCACACCTATTGTAATAGGGGTCCATTTTTCAGACACACCCATTGTAATAGGTGTGGATAACACATCATGTGTTATTTTTTGTATTTGATTAGAGTTTGCCAGGTTATACCAAACCAATTTATTGATCAAATTAATCATATATTAAAAAAAATAATAAATATGAAATTATACTTTTTTAATTCACAAACAAGCACAATATTGAATACAATTTTCATCAAACCTTCAAAAAACTTGTATTGTATTTAATAAATGATCAATCATCTGTACACAGATTCAATAATACAAAGTAGTGAGTACGCACTCTAGAATCAAACTAAAAATTAATTACAAATGTTTCACACATTTGTCTATGCTTAAGAACAGATGTCTCCCCCTCATGTCACATAATGTGATGTTTGCTAAAGAACACACATCGCCCACTCATTCCAAACCTCATCAATCTCTTCTTAGTTGAAGCAACGACCAATAAACTTCAAATGATAGTGCAATCATATGTCAAATATATCAACTTTTTGTCATTTATTCAATGATTTAGAAATTTATAAAAACTGAAAGAAATAATAATAAGTAGCTTACACATTCAGAAATATTTTTAATTCTTGCATCAACGATGTCTCTCATGTTTTCAACACATAATACCCGCAATCTGTGTTGTTCGGTTGCTTTGGACACTATATAAAATAAATATGAGATAAATAGAAATAACATTTCAATGTGCTAATGGTTCAATATATGGATCTATGATGTGACCATGCCCATTACACAGTAAATGGTTACTATTTTATAACATACTAAACTACATGTCACATTCAAGTAAGAAATGATTATGAAACTGCTAGACAGAACATGACTGAACACATATTTTGTCTAATTTGTGGGAGAAGATAATATAAGTATAATGCAAGTATCTAAATTTGTAACAACAAGAAATAAAATGGTGTCTTACCTTGATAATTTCCCATTTCAAATTCTTCCTATATTTCACATATTTTTTTAAAATAATTTATGAGTCATATCAAATTCATATCAAGACCTCTATGCATTAGTAAAAGTATATGGTAGTTTTGAAACATGTATTATATAATGAAAAAATTGTACGAGCTACTTACAAATCTATGAGGTTTCCATGTTCCCATGTAATTTTCCTCTTAAAGGATCAAGATAGTAGCATCTACCCCACGTAGTGTTGAAGACACAAAGTATCCAATACCCCATACGTATACAAAGCATTACATGCCAATTTTTTTCACTCATTTTAGACCTTATTGGTCTCTTCTTGGTTGAAGCAACGACCAATATACTTTGAATAATACTCCAGTCATATATCAAATATATCAACATATTTCCATTTATTTATGTATTTGAAAATTTGAACAAAAAAATATTGATCACTAGCTTAAATATTCATGAATATTTCTAATTCTCACATCAATGATGTCTCTCATGCACTTTAGTACATAATACCTGCAATCAGTGTTATTTGGCTGCTTTGGACACTATATAAAATAAATATGAGATAAATAGAAATAACATTTCGACGTGCTAATGGTTCAAGCGTATTCTAACATATTTTCTCTTGAACTACTAGGTTTATTCAACCAAGAGAGATAAAATTGTTATGAAACTACTAGAATGGACATGTAGTGATGTAAATGGTGCAGGTACAATGTGGGTATGATCATACCCAAAATCATACATATTTATTTTAGTGGGTATGGGTACGGGTCCAGACCTGCATTATTTAAAACCAAACCTGCACCGTACCCGGACCCACATACAATACGAGTATACAACATATGTCTATGGGTACATGGTTCTATAAGAAATTTCATATTTCACATTACCAAAAACAAATTATACATTCATTTTAGACCCAAAATGACTATTACGATCAATGTCATTTCCGTCTGCGCTTATTTGACTACTAGATTCCTAACAGAAATAAATTATTTTATTTGATATTAAAGAAAGATACATAGAAGAACATTGTCATTGTTCCTTACACGATTGGCAAATGGATCTGAGGTGATATAGAAGTAGCATTAGATTCTATGGTAATACATACCTTAATGGCATCATACTTGAAAGTTTTATTGGACTTTAGTGTAATACATGTCAATGACAGTGTACAGGAAAATAAACAAAAGTAGGAGGAAGTAATAGATTGGATAGAGAAGAACAAAACAAAAAATAGTAGTATGTGAGAGGAGGTAACAAACCTACGAACCTGAGATCTTTAAAAAGTTAAAAACTCAATATGCGGACCATCGCAAGGAACACTTAGTAGAACAAAGGACCAAAATTCTGATTTGCTTGGGGATCAAAACGCCAATGAGATCCCTCATAAAGCAAGAAGCCGAAGGGATGTGGGATGGATCAGAGTTGAAGGAGTTGCTGGAGGAAGGGGAGAACTTGGATGCCACTGTTGATGAGATCGAAGAACCTACACACCATCTCCATCGAGATCTAAGCACCTAGAATCTTCTGCCACTGAGCGCCTGGATCTCTTCGTGGCTTAGATTGAAAAGCTAGCAAGGTTTACTCTAGACACTTGACCGTGGCTATGGCTGTGGACGAGATTGAAAACCATCTAGAGTCCATGGATCATGACATTTAACGTTGGTGACTCCTAGAGTCTTTGTTGCTGGTGCCAAAAACAACTATAGTTGGACATGGTAGAACAACACACTTGGGTAGGGTTCACGTGGATGTCCAGGAGTTAGAGGAGAGGCACCGCCCTCATGCTTGGAACCTGGAGTCAGGACTGGTATGGGTTTACTACTAGTGTTTCATGTTTGTTAGGTTTAGATGATAGGATTAGCCATTAGATCATAGGGGTGATTTGAGGCCATTTGATTTAAAATTGATATATTTATTTATAACATATATGAATTGGTAATGCAGGTATGCGGGTCTAACAGGTACGGGTATAGTTGCACCCATTATTGGACCCGCTCAAATACGAGTCTAAGGGTATACATGTCTGTCATTTTGTGGGTACAAAAAAATAGACCAGTGACGAGTTCTAGCGGGTATAAATTTACGGGTACATGGGTATACCCGCACCCATTTACAACCCTAAGGACATGATTGAACACATATTTTTTTCTAATTGGATGGGTTTTGTTATCGTATTTATATCATTCGGTTAATAAGAGTTGAGAGTGAGTGTGACTGACATAGAATGTTAAAATTAGAGATGTAACCATGAAAGACCAAACAATATATGTTAGAAAGATGAATGAGAGGGGAAAAGAGGACATATTCATCACATCAAATTAAAAAAGAGGAAGTCAAGGGATCAAGGCGACCGAAAGATTTTGTATTTTTGTAATAAGTAAATTTATTGAATAATAAGGACACATGTGATTATACAAGAAGTTGGTGTCTATTATGTAGTTATAGTATACCACAACAACTCGGTGTCTATTGTATGACCTTGGTATATAACAACATTTACAACATGTTGTGTGATTGTGGTCTATTATAACATGTATTAAAATAGGTAAACTCCTATTGTGTGATTATGGTATATTACAACGGATTAGTCTACGTTGTTTAATGGTGATCTATTACAATGATTTATCATGTGTGGCTATTACAATGGGTCACACATGTTGTGTAATTATGTATATAACAACATGTAGAGTCTGTTGTGTGATCTTGGTATATAACAACGAGTTTCAACATGTTGTGTTATTATGGTCTATTACAACATGTGCATAATACAACAAATGAATGCATGTTGTGTGATTATAATATATTACAACATATTAGTCTATGTTGTGTAATGATGGTCTAATACAACATATTATCATGTGCGACTATTAAAATGAGTCACAATATGTTGTGTAATTCAGGTCTTTCACAACTGGTTTGAGTATGTTGTGATACTATAATGTTTTACAATAATTTAGCACTCGTTGTAGTATCACATATTCTACAACGGGTTTGACATATTGTAAATAACTTGTGTTGTATAAAATATACAATATACAACACACAAATAGGTTTGTTGTGATAAGTATGCTAACTACAACACAACCAGTAGAACTGTTGTGTTTCTCCTGTTGTGACAAGAATAAGTTTTCTTTTGCTTTGTGACAGCTTAAGTATCACAAGGAGAACTATCCAACACATGACCTGGAGTTAGCTGCTGTATTTCTCACCTTGAAGATTTGGAGACACGATCTGTACGGAGAGAAGTGTTAGATCTTCATAGATCAAAAGAATCTTCAATATATTTTCTCAAAGCAGGAGCTGAATACGAGGCAAAGAAGATGGATGGAGTTGATCAAAGACTATGGTTGCACGATAGACTATCATCTAGGGAAGGTAAATGTGATGGCTGATGTAGTGAGTAGGAAGTCATCTTCGTCATCATCTACAGATAAAGCATAGTTACACTCCTTGGCATGCCACAAGAAGGATATGCTAGTGTCTCTTCGACGGATGAATGTATAGTTGGAAATTTCCTTGTTGGTAGGATTGTTCGTACATTTACAAGTCAAGCCGACATTGATTCGCTAGATTAGAGATGTCATAGAGGAATGATACCGTGATACAAAACATTAGATTAGAGTTTGCAACAAGAAGCATGATGGCTTTTATGAGCCAAATGATGGGACATCGTGCTTTCATAATAGAATAGTGGTTCTAGACATGGATGATATGAGGGAGGTGGTACTTGATGAGGCTCACTCCTTGATGTACGCAATGCATCCCAGAAGTAAAAAGACATATCATAAGCTGATGGATTTATACTGATGTCCAGGTCTGAAGTGTGATGTGACAAAGTTTGTTGCCAAGTGTCCAGTCTATCAGCAAGTCAAGCTAGAGCATTAGAATCATATAGGGACATTGCAACCCTTGCCAATACCATAGTGAAAATGGGATCATATAACCATAGAATTTGTAGTTGGTCTTCCAAAGACAACCAAAGGTCATGATTCCATTTGGTATTACAAATCCTGTCAAAGCCGAAGGACAAATCCCTAACCAATACAAGTGAATCCTTGACCAATAAGAGTTGGTCAGGGCAAATCCTTGACCAATGTACCTTCGTCAAAAATTCGGTGACCAATAGTTGTTGGCCAGGACCTATCCTTGACCAATAGGGACGGAATCCCTGGGTAACCAGTACATGAATAAAAAAAGGTTGTCCTTGGCTAATACATTATTTCCAAGGCACATCCTTGACCGATATTAATGTATGGAGCTGCAATATATATATGTATATATAAATATGCACTACATCCAAAATATTACACTTGCGACCTAATTCATTATGCATCAGATGACAACACCTTGAATATAACAAAAAGGAACACTGCATTCAATTTTCAATTGTAATGTCTACATCCAAAAGCATGATTGGAGCATCATGTTTTCCCCAAAAAGATAACTTATATCCTCTAATATCACTTTGATATATCATTCATATGCATCACATGACACATGTCATTGTATTAAAACTGATTCAAATAAAAAATAAACTTGGATATCGCCACTCCGATTATGTTAATTCATGCAGTTTTCCTAGCATTACTTCCGCAACTTTCACCTTGAGGGTTTTCTCCCGCATTAGCACTAGTCCTTCTACTTTGTGGAGTGTTTTCAATATCCTGCATTTCAAAATTATAATAACTTTTGTAACAATATATAAGTTCATAAGCGACAAATAATTTTTTTTATAGAATGTATATAACAAAAATAATCAAATATAATTATCATCTACTATTCTACTCTACTAAATGCCACAACTCGTTTCCGTCCCGTTCATAATTCAATACTCAGTTGGACTCTTTGTACACCGTCCGTCCTTGGACACTTTATCTATCCACCTTATCATTATCTTCAACTCCCTCATAATTCCATGATTAATCATATTTCTCATCTATCATCCTCTCCTTATTATCTACATATACAGCAATTACAGGTGTGTTTCCCCTCGTCGCTCCCTTATAAGGGCGTGGTCGACGCTCAACTTGGTATTGCACGGAGACGTGGGAAGCACCAGCGTAGAACTGTCCGTGCCAATGGTCGATCAGATGATTGATTTCCACTGCACAGTAGAAGGTAGTGCTTTTGATTCGTTCATGGCCGGCAACGCAAGTCAAATACCCAAGATGTCAGTCATCGTTTGGCTGCAGGACGATCACCTTCTGTAGGTTGGTTTCTTATTATTGACCTGGCTAATTCATTATAATTAGTCAAACTCCTTATCTGCGGTCCTCATAATCATCCACAACGTATACAATATAGGTATGTTTTTCCCTAATCTCTGTTTCCGTCAAAGCATCGCACCTTGTTTTTTATTGTTCATAAAATTGAGTACAACTGCAGTACAAATGATCGGGACGTATCTCCTTAATTGACACCTCACATGCTAGACATTGGTCCCTTTTTTCTCAAGTACCCTTTCTCCAATGGCAGGTTACTCGCTTGCCGATACTTGACCTGGCTGCTTCATTCCTACGTGTGCATATGGGGTCGTTCGTAAAGCAGCTGTTTCCTTTCCAGGGATGCCCCTTTTCACAGGTGGCCAAAGACAACATCAGCTGCAGGGCTTGAATCTGAAAAATATTAATACTAGCCTCATAACCCTCCTTGGGGTTTGATTTCAGTTAGATAATGTCTAGCAACAAATCGTGTAATATTTGTGCCTTCCAGCTCCTACTCAATTTAGGGTTTGTTACCGTAATCGTGGTCATACTCTCTCTTATAATCAACTGAAGCATGTATAGTCAGTTATTTTGTTGCTGAAGAACTATTTCATTTGTCCTTACCGTGTGTCCTCTCACGAATGCTTGTACTTATGTGCCAGATATACAACGCAATTTCCCAATAATACACCATCCATGTTGCTTAACCCAAATTCTAAAAGGAGAAAAACTAATATAGCACACTTTGACTAAAATAATTCTTCTTCTAGCACGTCCCTTAATAAAATATTTACTAAAAACATCAATGTAATTTGCGGTTTTAGCCACATAAGCATGTACCCAGGGAACAAATGAAAAAATGACAGCCAAAATTTCTTTGAAACTAAACACAACATTATACACTCACGTCTTAAGTGAGATTAAGTATTCAAGAATAGTCCCAAATTGGGGACAATCTAACATTTACTCCTAATGAGTAAATCTTAGATGAATTTCTAAGCTAAAAAAATATATGAATTAACTCAAAATAAAGTTAATCTAGGCTAATTAAATTGATGTAAACTTTAGTGAGATCCAAAAGTTGCAACACGAATTTTTAAAGACTAAAGTTCAAACTTCTAATGTCTATAATTTTAAAAAAATACTCTTTGTAAAGTAATGCTAAAGTTGACTAATGTATTAGTGGTAGGAACTAAATCATGACACCTAAGCAAACTGAACAAACCCTATCATATTAGTTCAATGGTGTGTTTTTATCTAAATATTTTTAAATTATTGAACCATAACTAATTTTGATTTATCGAGCATTTAAACAAGTTATTCCAAATATATATGTATTTGTACAGTAGTAGCAGTATGTATACTTATAGTGTGTAATATTGTTCAATTAACTCATGACGAGTTTGCTTTGACTTTGGACTAACTAATATAAGGTTTTAAAGTTTCCAACCACAATGTATGGTTTTTCATTGCGGTATTAAAGGTAAAATTGGTCCAACAAAAGTAGCCACTCAAATGTGTTTGATTGTTGGTAGGCGGGAGAAGAAACACAACAAAGAAGGAAAATATATCCTAGCATCATTGAAGACTGATCCAACTAAATTCTACACACAGATGATTGACAAATTTGTTATTAACAAATCCTAACATCATTATATAAACAAATAATATTTACAATTATATTATTATTTTTGGTGAGCATATCAAATATAATACGAAATTAGATAATACAAGTGTTCAACTTATGTAATCATTTACTTAGTTATTAAAAAAATCTTTTGATATGATAAAAAAATCTTGACAAATAATATGTGCTCATTAAGACGGTCTTCTTTGTAGAAATGCAACTAAAGTGTATTTTTGCATATCCTTCATAATTGAATTAAGAAGAATACACAATTACATAAGTTATACAATGTTGAAAATTGTCCTATTAGACATTAATTTTGATTAAACATGTGTATTGTAACGTTATATAAAAAAGATGAAAAGTTGTTCCACCTCAGAGTAAAAGATTCACCTTCCAAACAGCTTGTAGTCAAAGAATACATTGTACGAGTAGTATAGAAAGATGCAACCTGCCAGATCTTCTTTGGTTAAAACAGCAAGTCCAAAAGCGAACCGCTTAGACTTAGAACAGCAGTTCCAGACGGGAATAGGTCCAAGAAAATTTTGCAAGAACAGTTCAAAAGCTTTCCAATATGAAGATATACAGTGGGAACAACCTGACGGCCTCAGGTGACGAGGTATTGCACAAGGAAGAAGGAACATGATAGAACTGGAACAAGCAAGAAAAAGAGATGGACCTGTAGCAGTAGACGGAGCGGGTGAGGAGAACAACAATAGACGGAGCAGGATGGAACCTTTCGTGGTCGGAAGCCGATGTCTGGCAGTAGCAGAACCGTTTGCGAGCGAGGACAACGGGGGGGGGGGGGCAGAGGAGACAGGCACGTAGTTGGCAGAGCAAGGTGGCACCTTCGATGGCCAACAGTCGACGGCCGGCGGCAGCGGAATCGTCCGCGCGTGAGGAGAAGGGGGTATACAAGACGGGCGCATCATGCGAGAAGAAAGGAGGTCAGAGTGGAGGGTAGGGCTGTCAATGGGTAAGGGTTAACCCGTTTACCCTTTACCCATACCCTGTAGGGGAAGGGTAAGGATACATGATTTTCTTATCCTTTACCCACTTACCCGCTACCCTCTAACCCGCAAAAGGCATTACAGATTGATTCAATGTAACTTCTTCTTTGAACAGCTCAAAGAGAAAGTTAGGGCATTGAGACCACCTAGCTCGACTCTCATTGCTTCTCCTACCCCATTTAGCTACAGCATCAACTACCTTATTACCCGATCGTCTTCTGAATGAGAACCCTACCGATTGGAAGGAGCTTGCAAGCTTCCTGACAAAGTAACACTCCTGTTTACAACTGGTCAGGACTTCTCCATTGCCATTCACCATACTAATAGCTTTCTTGCTATCAGACTCAACTTGCAGGTGACTGAAACGTCCCTTACATTCCTTTAATCCAATGGCGATAGCTCGCAGTTCCGCCTTTAAAACACATGTGATTTGGCCTTTATCGTAGCCTCCTCCTAACCATTGACCTTCATGATCTCTGATGACATAAGCTGCAGCCATGGCATTCCGCTTTACAGATGCATCCACATTTATCTTAACATATCCCCTCTCCGGCAAGGACCACGAAGTATCCACTGACGGCTGCGTGATCAACTTGTCCTTTGATGCAAAAGCTGTTTTGCAACTCTTGACATGTAGTCTGATAATGCTGAACAATGCTACATTGCTAGTTCTATTGCCTCGAAACGCTACTTCACATCTGCTTCCCCAAATCTTCCATAAGGTCACAGCAACCCATGTATTCCATTCTGAGTTATCCTTCGTTTTCCGTAGATTAGACCTCAGCCAGTACTCAAAGGAGGTCTCTGCTTTCAACTTCAATTGGGTGACTCCCTCTACTAATTCCCAGATTTTCCTGCTTTCCGGACAGTTGACAAAGAGATGCATTAGATCTTCGTTCCCCCTTCTACATCTCGGGCAGTGGTTCTCCTCAGTGAATCCTCTCCTCATCCTTGCATCATTCGTCATTAAGCCCCCGTGCAATCCCAACCAAATGGTCATCTTGGCCCTCTCAGGCACCTGAAGTTGCCATATAGTCTTCCATTTCCCCGGTGTCTTCTTCGAGTGCATCTGTTGCAACCTGCGATAGGCCTTCTTTGCGGAGAATTGCCCAGCGCCGTCCGGTAAATACCACAACTCGTCAGGTCCCGCAGTAGGGTCGGGTGGAGGCATCGCGAGTACGAGCTTGACTGTGTTCTCTTCAAACCAGTGCCGGATAAAATCCGTGTCCCAATTGCCCTGCAAGTTCACCATTGCCTCGACTTTCATGTCTTCCAGCTCTGTCGGGATGTATCTGTCCTGCTTCAGTACAGGTTGGCATCCACCTTCCACCCATTTGTCCGTCCACACGGTGGTAGTAGCTCCAGACATAATGATTCTGCCCGTTTCCGTGCTCAGTTCATCATGTATGCGGATGATCAATTTCCATAACTGTGTCGCACCCAGTCTCCCTTTGTTAGCTTTGTGCCAATATTTATCTTTCATTACCTGTTTCCAGACCATTGTTCTATTTGACATGAAGTCCCAACATGTTTTCTGTATAGCAGCTTCATTCTGGTCCCTCGCCCTTTTGATGTCTAACCCTCCTTCTCCTTTGCAAGCCGTGACTTTATATTATATTGTCATATAATATCATTTTTGTATATCATCTTTTTCTTTTGGGTGTGAGTTATTTGTTCATACATTAATATTAGGAGTACTACTTTTTGTACATGAACAATTCTTTCCTTGTGAATAGAATCATGTTGAGTAGTTAATATACATTATAGAGCATCTTGACATGTCAATAAAATGTATAAATATATTAGGCAAACCATTATTGATAATATAAGAACAAACTTTTGGAAGACATAAAAATTCCCCGCTTCACCCTTACCCTCCCCGTTTACCCTGTGGGTAAGAGGGTAAGGGTAAGGGGAGGGTAAGGATATCGGTGGAGTGGGGAATTACCCATACCCTTACCCGTCACACTTGGTGGATAAGGGTAAGGGTAATTCCTTACCCTCCCCATACCCTCCCCATTGACAATGCTAGAGGGTATGGGTGAAGGCAACGAACCGTCGTTCGGTTCCGTGAAACTTAAATGTGCCGCTATGTCGTAGAATTGGAGACAAATATTAACAAAAGAGAATGTACTTAGTTAAGGATTAAAATTATATTGGCAAGGGATAGTTCTTGGGAACCAAATCTAATTCGGCCAAGACTTTTATCCCTGACCAGTTAGCCCTGACTTATAGGAGATTTTGTTGTAGTTCAATAGTTGACCAGTTGATAAAGTTAGCTCACTTTTTACTGGTCAAGCTTATGCAACAAATAAGTTGGCTCAGATCTACGTAGATGAGATAGTTTGTTTGCATGGCATACCGGTCACCATAGTATTTGACAGAGGTCCTCAATTTACAAGAAGGTTTTGGGAATGCCTGCATACAACTTTGAAGACACAGTTGATGTTTAGTACAACCTTTCACCAACAGACAAATGGTCAGTCAGAAAGGACCATTCAAACATTGGAGGATCTTTTGAGGACTTGTGCTCTTTAGTTTCTTAGTAGTTGGAATGTCCATCTGATTCTGATTGAGTTTGCCTACAACAATAGCTATCAGATAAGTATAGGCATGCCACCATATGAAGCTTTGTATGGAATACATTTCTGATCACCTCTTTTTTGGTATGAGACATGTGAGAATCAACTTTTGGATTCTGAGTTAGTGTATCAGACTACAGAAAAGATCAAATTGATACAACAACAATTGAAGGCAGCTCAAGACAGACAAAAGTCTTATGCTGATAACTGTCGTAGGCCACTAGAGTTTCAAGTTGGAGATCACATATATCTCAAGGTTTCCCCTTGGAAAGATGTGTTGAGGTTTGGTAAGAAGGGTAAGGTGGCTCCTAGGTTTATGGGACTTTACCCTATCTTGGCATGAGTTGGAAATGTGACATACGAGCTGGAGTTACCGCCAGAATTGCACACTTTGCACAATGTCTTTCATGTTTTCATTTTTAGGAAATGTCACCCCAATATAGAATAGATGATACAATATGTGGAGGTTGAGTCAGATGGGGATGTTTTTTATGTGGCGGGTCCCATGTTTATCCTAGATAAGTGTGTGTAGAAGCTGAGGAAGGACATAACCTTAGTGAAGGTGTTGCGTCATCATCGTGGGGTGGTAGAAGCCACATGGGAGTTAGAGGATGAGATGTGTAGGAAGTATCCATCTTTGTTTGCGTAGGATTTCTATTATAACCTCAAATTTCACTTGTATTTTAAATAATTGAAATACAATTATTCTATAAAAATAGACTTGTTTGGAAATTTAGGTGCTTTATTTTAAAGAATGAATTTCTTTGCAAATTTCCCGTGAATGATAGATTTTGTGAATTCTACTATTTTATTAATCCAATGATGTATAAAAGAGAAAAAGGATAAGAGAAAATCCCATAATAATTAAAGGGCAAAAGAAATTAGATATTAAATAAATGCACTTAAGAGAATTATAAATATGCTGATGTAAAGCTGACTTACACTTCACTGTGGGTGAACATGTATTTCTGTGATTCCGACCCCTCCGGATTATAGCTAAGAGCAGAGGAAAAATTGAGTCCCTGATATGTGGAACCCATTAGATGTTTTAGAGCGGATAACCTTACCGCCATAGTATGGTATGATGCATGATGTGTTCCATGTGTCCGATTAAAAGTGCCATGTGAAGGGTCCTAGCCATGTGTTGAATATTGACCCTATTGAACTCCAAGGGAGGCTAACATACCCTGGGTCACGTATGAGGGTATTGTATACCAAGGTGAGAGAGAGCTCAGGAATAAAAAGAAAGAGACGCTAAAGGTTCTTTGGAGGCATCATGAAAAGGATGAAGCCACATGGGAGCTGAAGAGTGGACATGGAAAGATCTCATACTGAATTGTTTGTATGATTAGTCGAATTTTGAGGACAAAATTCCTATAAGAGGGGAAGGATGCTATAACCTCAAGTTTCACTTGTATTTTAAATAATTGAAATACAATTATTCTATGAAAAGAGACTTGTTTGGAAAATTAGGTGCTTCATTTTAAAGAATGGATTTCTTTGCAAATTTCTCATGAATGATAGATTTTGTGAATTCTACAATTATATTAATTAAATTATGTATAAAAGGGAAAAAGGATAAAATAAAATCCCATAATAATCAAAGGGCAAAAGAAAATAGATATTAAACAAATGTGCTTAAGAGAATTATGTATTATTCTCTAGAAAGTGGAATAATTGGCCACAATTGATTAGTTTTCGTTTGCACATGTTTTCTAATAGAAAGAATAGCCAAAATAAAGAAAATAGAAAAGGAATAAAGAGAAAATGATTAATTTTGATGCCTTAAATGCATAAAATAGAGGGAGACTTGCATATGAAGACAAGTCCCTTTTATTTTTGAGTTTTGATTCTAAAAGTTGCCCACAGTTGTATAAAGTCATTATAGACTTTTCCTTTAAATTTGAGAGAAAAAGAATTAACGATGAGAGAGTTATGAATTCTTGAAGTTTTCCTAAAGTGACAAGGATTTCAGGGCAATGTATTAAATGTAACGGTTAATTTGATTTTGGGGAAATATGGAATTGACCATTCTTAAAGCGCGTGGCCTCACGACCATCTAATTTGGAAAAATCAACAATACCTGAACCATCTTCTAATGTGATCGAAAGAGGAAATTGAGGCAACAATAATGCTAGTCCCCTCTGGTCCTGATTCTCTCTCCCTCGATAATGATTGGAGTCGAGACCTTTCCCATTGGCATCAGGAGGGAAAATCAAACTGAACGACCCTCCATTCTTAACATAACTATGATAATTAGGACTTTCCCCAACATGTGTTTTGCATGGTTTCCCAATAGAAGTTGGAAGTCCTTTGGGGACCAATCCCTATGCTCACAATGCTAGCAGGTTTAAAAGGGCATTTGACAGACACCATGAAACTAGAGAAAAACATCTGAAGTGCTTGACAATCCTATACCCCTGTCTCCTGCTCCTTGGTTTCTTGGGTTTAGAGAATAAATCTGGCAGATGCCAAGACAAACTTTGACTCACGACAAGGAAATTACATTATGTGGATGTGCATATATTCTTGGATGACTGAGGCATCCTGCTCGAGGCTCAAGACTGTATGCGGCTGGGTTGTTTTCCGGCCCATCCTTTACCAGCATTTGCCGCTAGGGGCTCCGACCCATTAACACCCACAACGATGTGGGGAGTAAATTCGACTTCCAGTGTAACTTGCCGAGGGTGATGATGCCGCTAGGGATTCGTAAGGTACACTGAAGGTATGGAGCCCTTATAGAGAAGGTGTGTTTGATCACGTCAGGCATGGAGGGCTACCGAGGTTGGGTGGCACGACGACACCCTGTTACTCCACAAAAATGAGAACCTACACACGAGAAGAAGAGCGTCAGACCCAGTAATTCAATGAACGGACCCCAGACATGATCCACATCCTCTGTGAAATAAAGGTAATGTGAAATAGAGTTATAATGCTGACGTGTCATTAAGTGATTGGTCAGATTGATGAATACCTTACATATAATGTAGAAAATAGATCCTTGCTCAGATAATATTGAAATTATATATGGTTTTGATAATGAGAATGCAAGGAATGCAATACAAATATAATCAAGACCTATATCTGACTCTAGTTCAAAAAGTACCTAAAGTTACCATCTTTTAATGTGTTAAATGAATAAGAACCCTAAGTTTTAGGTTTTGATGATCCTAATGGGTCCAATTGATACTAGTAATAAAATATTGATTTTCTATGGATAAAAAGAGCCACTTGGAATTTCTATAAACTTAACAACCCATGGTTTTGATAATTAGGGTTTCCTTGAGATTAAAAGTACAATTAATGATGAGGTTAGGGTTTATCGACCCAAGGGTCATGAAAAGTGATGATTAGGGTTTAGGAAACCAAAACCCTAATAAAACCCTAACTTGAGACCCATTTCAGTCTTAATGATGATTTGGATAAAATAATGATACAACATGGATGTTATGCTTTAAGTTTTAGAACATATTGGTTGGTTGCTTATTTGTTTTTCTGATTGATCTTACTTGGACTTCAAGTAACTGTTGAAACATGTATGTGGTTACACCTATGAATAACCACTTAGTTTCATGCCATTTTTTGAGGTTTAACCAGATTTCTTGAAATTAAATGCTTGGATGAATTTTATTTCCTACACTCTATAAAGTGACTATGTCTATTACAATAGTGAGCTTATAACTTGCTCGAACCCACATACCAACTCTAGAAATTGACAATGGAAAGAAATGAATAGTCATGGGGATGACTAAAGATCAAGCCCCAGACTGGGAAGGTCATACCAGGTCCCAGACTGGGAAGGTCATATTTAGTCGAACCCCATATTGGGAATACTAACATACACTTGGGCTCCAGATTGAGAAGGTATTGGAACCTAGGATTATATAAATTCGTTATACAGACCAACATTTTGTTTGTCGACATTTTAGGGTAATATGTAGTTATGTCTACAAGCTTAATGGAAAGTGGATGTTCAATAAAAGGTGACATTGAAAAAGAACAAGGTTATATATAATGTTGGAGGAATATAGTTAGATAGTTATCTCCTTGGGTAAAATTCTAAAATCCCATTTTTGAAAGTAGAAATATTTTTATATCATGCATTAAGCTTAGTTGTGGTAGAATTTATTAATTGTTTTTAATTATTTGCAAAACCATATGATCCTGTTTGGGATAACAGCTCTAGGTTCTTGGCCTTCCTTAATTGGGGTTACTGGGAGGTGGGGTTGTTACAATTTCAGGAGTGAAATCCCTATTAGGGTTTATGGTTGTAAGACCCCTAACTTGGATTTATGGTCAAACATGCTTGATTAATCTAATTGGGTGCTTAAAACCTTAATCTAATTGGGTGCTTAAAACCTTAATCAATCCCTAACTTATGCTTTGATATCATGTGATTAAGATATGTCTCCAATTTGGTTCAGTTTGGACATTGTTTGGTTTAAATTTTGCAATTTATGTGCTTATATGGACCTTTTAGCAATTTCCCATATTTAGGGTTTTATCTGTAATTTTAACACATGCATGTTGTTCCTCATAAGTGTTCATAACCTGATTGATATAGTTGTACCTTTGACACCTAGATGCACCATCGAATGTGTGGTGTGTCTACTTAGGGTTGAGGACCTAGGGTTTCTCACCTAAGTACCTAAACCGATGATTTTTCTACGTAAGTGAGGGATACTATGGTTTGACTATGAGAGTGAAGGATCCAATGGCTTTCCCTTATAGCATTGGATTTGACGGTTCTCTCTAGAGGCATAAGAATCAATGGTTTTCCATGTAGTATGCAGCAACTGATAGTGGATCGAGATTACATATGTGGCTAAGTATGGGCATAATCTGATGACTCTTCTGATGATATAACTCAATGGTTAACCTAGCTTACCAACCAATGACTCTCCTAGGTTTAAAACCAATGGTAGACCTACTTTGCATGGATGGGATTTTTGACCTTTTGACACATGGAAAGCATGCTTTCAACCCTTAACCACCTTTCTCTCTCATGCTAGCCTTATATGCTCCTCTCATTTCTCCCAAACAAACTCTTTTGCACTCCTTCGTCTCCTTATTGTTGCTTGATAGGTCCAACCTCTTGCTTGGTGGAAGAAGGAGAGAGATAGGGGATGAATCTTGGTCAAGCTTGGTTTCATGTTGCTCTAGGGTTTGGATCTACCTTCCCTAAGATCATTTGGAGCTCCCTAACCTAGTTTATTTCCCTAAACAAGTAGGATAATCTTCCTTATCTTCATTTTTCTTGCTTCCCTCCTTCTTATCTCTTCTTCTTTGGGAGAATCCATGGTGTTCTTGGTAGAACTCAAGCATGTGATTGAAGAACCTCTTCTCTCTTCTCTTTTCTCTAGATCTTCCTTTTTCTTGAGGAAAGGAGCCATCTAGGAACATTTGGCATGCTAAAGCTAGGGTTTATCTTCTCTCTTTTAGGCTACCTTTCTGTTTGGACGTTCATCATCCTCCTTGAGGTGAGTTATATAACTTTCATCCCATTTTTTTCTTACTTTTAATTTTCTACATGTAGATATTGTCCTAAAAATGTGGTAATATGTAGAGAGATTATCCTTTGGGTAAGGTTTGAACATTTGTAGTAGTATTTGTGTAGGTTACTACCCTAGATATTTTGCACATTCTTCTTTTGAAGTAAGAAACCTAAACCTTGCAAGTTTATCAACTGATGGTTCCCTAGAGTAATGAGTTTAGAAATGATGGTTTCTCCTTAAGTATGATGAACTGATTTCTCACTTGAACTATGAAATGATGGTTGGATTCCTCATGACAAATGATGGTTTTTGTTTAGTCTCTGGATTGATGGTTTTACTTGTGCATGACAACCAATCATTTCACTAGTAAGTGAAACAATGGTTTTTCTTAAGCTTGAGAAATGATGGTACACTTCATTCATGAACTGATGTTCATACTTGATGCCTAAATTGATGCTCTCATCAAGTAGATGAATCGATGGTTTCACTAACACTTGAAATTATGGTTTTTACTTACTGTAGAAGAACTGATTTCACCTACCATTGAGAACCGATGGCTTACTTGTTGCTTGCAACCAATGTCTCTACTATTATAGGAAATGATTAACCAACTAATTAGCAAACAATGGCTTCACTAGGCACTTGATATGATGGTTTTATTTAGCACATGAAGGAAGGTTTTTGCGAATTCCTTGTATTAATCGATAGTTTTCCTAGTGTTCCAAAGAAACTGATGGTTTTGCTTAATATGGAAACTGACGGTTTTTCTAGAGCCCATGACCCAATGGTTATGCTTGTTCTATGTGAACTGATTATCTTGCTAGTGACCATGATTCGATGATTTTGATTTTGCCAAGTATCCTAATGATCCAATGGTTATGTTTTTGGCTGAGTGCATCCATTATTTGATGGGGATGATAGAATTAAAGTTTATGTTTTTGGACTAAGTCTAAGAATGAACCGATGGTCTTGCTATATGAGTTAAGGAATCGATGGTTTACCTAGGTATGCTAATGAAACGATGGATTGTATAAGTAGTTTCTAAGTGTGTGTATGAACCGATGGATAACCTATGTGTGTTGATTTGTGATACCAATCCAATCCACCTTGTTGAATCTTAATTAAAATGAATATGCGGTGATGGTATGATATATCTATCTTCTTCTAACATTGTAATGATGAAGGGATACTCTCATAATGCTATTAGTAACCCTACTATGTTACTTTGAGAGTGTCATAGCTTTTATGTTTGATGAAATCTTTTGCTAAATCTGTATACAACAAGTGTGCGGATGACATATAGAACCATCTACAAATGTATTGAAAGATAATGATGTTCTTGCAAGAAATATTGTGAATGGTCTAAATGGCCTTTGGTCATGTTTGAGACCTTATGGAAGTTAAACCATCTCCATGGTAATAATGGGCTGGTATACTGTGATGTTGTGATAAGAAATATGTCTTATATATTTTATAGAGTTGTTATATACCACTATTTTTGTAGATACAATTTAGGGTTTGTATGTAACTTGATTGATGCAGTCTAAAATCACCCAATTGGATTAACTAATGAAGTGAAACCCTAATCATGTAGTGCTTTATGCCGTAGAACTATTCCATTGCCAAGACTTGCTGGATAGCAAAACTAGTATTACTGAAGTGATACTCAGAGTTGTATACTATTGAGTATATGTGGTTATAGGGAGGGTATACCTTTGACATCCTGATGCTAATGTTTTGGAGAATGGTAGAGGCCGTATCTCGGATAAATGAATATGTATATATGATGTGACTGAGGAAGGCTGCGGTTGTACCACATATAATAGGGTTGAATACCCTAGGTTTCTAGTGTCATGGCCTATGTACCCAGGGGGGATTATGCTTATTGTAGCTTGAATGATATGTCACTGTGGCAGACTCATATTGAATGAGTGGAAGAGGTCTTAGGATTCCAAATCTCTTAGATCTTTTACAAAACTAATTGCGACTTGTCAGTGGTCAGTTGGAAGTTTGAATGGTATGCCTCAGGCGTCCCATGGTTTAAAAAATGCATAACTCAGTTGTGTATCCTATCTACTAGGGTTTCTTGACGATTCACATTGGTTGATAACCCTTGCTTTCTCTCTTTTAATATTTAGATGATGTATAATGTGGTAAGAGAAATCAACTTTCCATATAGTGTTAGTACTATCTATTCCTTTGAATATTATGTTAACCATTCAATTATATAATCTTATCTACCTTATCTTCTTATTTACTTTATCTTCTGCTAGCAATAAATGTTTTCGAGAGTTATATCTCTCGTTGGGACATGGGTATCACCTCTTAGGTGACCACATTCTTTTAGGTGATCGTCAGCTGCATCATCAGACCGTGGCAATGAAGAGGAGCAGATTAGAGATCAGTAGAAGCAGAAGGTTGGCTACTTCTCTAGTGTGTCCTAGAGTCATCCCTGTACTCTTAGGTCTGGGAGGGGACATTTTGTAGATGATGCATATTGACTCAAGGTTTTGGCAATATGTTGATGTTTTTACATGATGTATTTACGTGGGCAATGCCTTTTGTATACAGGTTGTGGCCGAAGCCACTGAATAGTTATATAGGTACATGGTATGGTATATACTTTTATGTAGAATGTTGGACCTATATGTAAATATTCTTGGACATGTTTAAGTAGTTTATTTGTTTTAATTATGCACCTTTTTAGTAATGTGATTAATTAGTGATCGATCATGTTTTGTTTTTGAGTAATATCCTTTAGCATGGAAGGTTGTCACAACACTGGTCACTGTAGTAGGTTCAAGTTGTTCTCCAACTTATCGAATTACTTAGGTGGCAATGAAGTCATGATATATACCAATAATTTCTTGTAAAGTCATAATATGATTACAAACATCAATACCAACATAACTTTGAGTATATATGGTCACACACATAGGATGCACGGGAATAAGAGTATAAACATGGACAAAAATCAATTAGTTAGTAAAAGCTTTAGATAATCAATTAGAGAAATGCTAGACTCTATAGAAGCCCAATCGATTGATTGGAAAGTCCAATCAGTCAATTTCATAGATTAATTGTTACGACCCCATCTGAGCTTAACTGGTAAACTAGGGTTTACTTAGACAATCGCAAAGATTAATTAGAATAATCATTCTTGAAATCTAATTAATGACAATAAAACAATTAGTATGTTTTAACTATGATAAGAAGTCTAAATGTTCTTTTTGTCTTGAGAATTAGGGTTTGAGAAGCATAAACCCTTATCGGCCCAAATAGGGTTTTAATGATGCATGAATACAGAATTTGATAAGTAGAATGCCTCACTAAATGATTTTTAGTATTTTATGTATAACTCTGATTTACTTCAAATTTGGATATGATTTAGATATATAAAATGTGAACAATATTGAAAAATATCAGAATTTTTGAAGAATGCTCTGACCTGTTTGTCGGCCGAGTTTCAAACTCGACCGATCACATTTCCAGAATTTTACAGCAGTGTGGTAATTGAATTTTATCTTTTTATTGGTATATCCAATTGATATCAAATTTTAACAGTATTTGATAAATACAATTTTAGACACTCTGTTAAATTGGAATAATTTTTGGATGACTTTTGAATCCCTACAGTAAGGGTGTCGGTCGAGTTTGTGCAGGACAAACTCGGCCGAATATATTCTGCAGACTGCAATATAGCAGTGCACTGTTCGATTTTTAATTAATTATTGGTAACTCCAAATGATCCCAAATTTTAACTGAAGCTTTATAGATCAATTATTAACAACTTTCTAAATTCTCATAATTTTTGGAGAAGGTTTGATCTCTGAAATAAACGAATTACAGTAACTTTTGTATAACTGAATATTCAGCCAAGATAATTAAAGTTAAGTGTTGGGTCAATATGCAATTGACCCAAGCAGCTCAATTGACTTATATGAACGACCACACACACAAGCAGCTCTCATTCTTCGTCATTCATTCCAGAGAAACGAGCTCCTAGAGAGAGAGGGAGAATTAGGGCTTGAGTGGAGAAAGTGGGGAAATTGCTGAATTAGGGTTTTGCGATTCCAGGAAGGATGAAATCAAGTAAGTTCGGATTCCTTGCATAGAATTTTATGGTGAATCTTCTCTCTTATGTCAAGATTCCGTCCATGCTCTGATTTGATCCAAGAGGATGTCGAAATTCCCTCTTTTCTCACCCTTTCTTCATAATCCCTCATTTTCAAGGTTTCCGAGTTGAATGGAAGAGGAATTGGGAGATTTGCTAGGGATTTGATAGAAATTCGAGATTTCCTGAGTTGAGCTGCAGTTGTGAGGTGTTTTCACACCTCAGGGTGAGTGGGTTCTTCCTTCAAACATTCTAATGCACGAATTTGATTATAACATCCAAATCCCTAAATGCTTAGCATGTGAATTCTAAATCCTAAAATGTCCATATGATTTAAGTTATTGTAAATTGATATGATATGGATTCCTTCTCTATTTGAATGACTCCTAAATGGTAGATTCATATCAGATACGTATGCAACACTTCCTATTGAGGATGCTTTTAGATTTATATCAAATGATGTAATTAGGGTTTGACCTAATTGGGATATCGCTAGAGTTTCAACCTGTTTGAAAAGGACTAGTAATCCTATAAGTGGTTAGGATGTACCTCGTGGGTTATCTTAATTGAATCTTATTCTGGATACATGATATCGCAGTGATGATATGGAAAACCTAAATTTAGTTAAATTTCCATGGTTTCATGTCTAAATTGATTGCATACGATTTGTTGAATACAATCTTTATTTAGTGAATGCTTATATCTTATGAAATCATTATGAGAGCCATGTGACAAGTGAATGAGGTAAATGAAAAGGTGAATGAGGCAAATGCAACCCTAAGAGTAGGGTGTTGGCATGTGATGAATGAATATGGTAAATGAAACCCTAAGGATAGGGTGTTCAATGAATCATGCTATGGTAATATGAAAGGTCTCGATATGAGATGTGGTGATGCTTAACTGTTGAATTGTATGTTTCTAGTGCATTTAACTTTATATGCTTGTTCTCTCTGAAATGATATCTACATACTGCAGGACTTCTTATATTTCAATATATATCTCGTAAATTGCAGGTGATGAGGTATGACATGCCCTAGAAAGGGATGTTACTAAGATATGATATATGTTGAATAACTGAGTTTTGACGTTGCTATGTGATATTTCTGTTAAATTGTTTATTGTTAATCAAGTATAGACCTAAGTGCCCTAACACCGTAGAACCCCTAAATGAAGGTCTGTTTCTTAGGGGTGAAACTCGTGTCCAACATCAAACGGTTGAGTAATTCTGGTGGCACGAGGATGGAAAGAAAGGCAGTGTCTAACAACAATCGTGCGTGTGTCACGATGGCACTGGGGAAAAGAAAAAGAAAACTTGGTTATCTAACATCATTCGTGCGTGTGTCACGAAGGTAACCCTGTGACCCTCCGCCGGTGTACTTCGGTTAAAGGAGGAGTCGGGAGCACACGTGGTTGTGCATTGAGGCCGTAGAGCCTATGTTCTGGCCGGAGAGCCAGGGGTCCTGTAGCAGAGCAGGGCTGACGTCAGACTTAGCATTTCCCGGGTGTGTCGCTAAGTCTTGTACGGTGGGGCCGTAGCATGAATTTGCTATGGATCTTTATATGCAGAGTACACTGCATATATTTAGGGCATAATCTAAAATACGATCATATAGGTTCACAGAGTTCCTTATAAATGAAAGAGTTAAGCAAGACTAGAGTATAGTTTTCTAGTAGTTATTCTTTGGATGCAATATTTATATTCTTTGCTATTTCAATTATATTGCTTTAGAACTGCTCAGTGTAGTAATTATTGTTGTTAAATTTCATATCGTTTAATCAAACTATATCTTTGATCACATTAGTGCATTAGTCTGTTTCCATGAAGTACTCATTCACTGAGCGAGTAGGCTCACCCCTCTACTCAAACATTTTAGGTTAATCGCGTGGACTTGAAGATGATCAGAGCGTCAGAGTAGATCTGCCACACGAGTCAAGTATGAGATTAGTTGAGTCAGTCGGTCCTTGTCACTCTAGGTCCTCAGTAAGAGTTTAGAGAGAGAGTTGTAATTACGATGTGTAATATTGTTCCTCTTTGATATGTATGCTAATTAACAAGGTTTATGTGCACAAGTTGTGAAAGACATCATGAATGTTTATATATGTATCTTTTCTGTTAAAGTCTGATTAGTAAAAGAAATATTCGGATTCCCTTGTTAAGATGTTTTATGTGGTTCAATGCGATGAAACAAGAGTTTAAAAGAAAACAAAAAGTTAAGGGTGTTCTTTATGTTACATACAAATCCCGTCTTACGCCCTAATCTCATGATTTGAGGAAATTGTGAGATCGGGGTGTAACATTAATAGATCAATTGGAAAGTCTAGTTGGTCAACTAAGCTGAGATCATCCTAAGTGGTAGATTGGCCAATCCCTGTCGTCTGTCTGGACAAGATCAACCCAATTAGCAGATTCGACAGTCCAGTTGGCAAACTAGACAAGAATAGTAAGTTAGATGATTAGTTATAGAATGTTAAGATGCAATCTAGTTGACCAGATTGGCTATTATGTCATTTGAATCATGGTTCATAAGCGACAAATTAATTTCTATTTCAATGACTTTTTGTTTCTTTAGGTTTTAGAAATCCGACTATCTTCCCCCCATTTAAAGGGACATGAAACCAGGGTTTGGGTTACACATTTTGATACATGAACCCTATCCATCATTACCCACAAGATATGGAGAGAAGGAGATAGAGTGCAATACTATCACACTGCTAATGAAAAGGTTGCTACTTCTCCATTGGCTCTTGCAATGCGATGTGTAATTCTCATCATCTATGTTGACTATATAAATATGCAAAATCTTTGTTGACTGCATTGATAGAAAGTCATAGAAATCCATCTATGTGCCGCCATTAGTGTTGCATATCCCCATGAGAGCAATATCGTCAAATATCCTCCATGACAAGGTATATCTCATGCTCCTCCTACCTAATAAATTAATGTTGATGAGATTTGTTCATGTGGAACATGAATATTATTTTTCTTCCTTTGCACTTGTCACCTCCATATTTCCCAATAGTGCCATCAAAGATATGTCAATCTACATTGTTAGGACTTAAATAATTATGATTAGATTTGTTTGTATCATTTTGTATGAACAATAAAGTTAATATGCATATCCTATTTAGTTCCACATACATCCCATATTTATATTTTTGATACATGGGATGGGGTCAAGAATGAAACAAATCTAAGTGATCGTAATGCAAGGATGTAATAGTTCTATGAATTAAGATTTCACCTAATTCTTCATATACATGGTTTGTTCCCTTATTCCTTATCCAAACCCTATACCCTAGATTAGGACCTGAGTAGGGTTTAATATGGATAATGTGATGGTGACACTATATGATTTACATACATGAAAATTAAACATTGAATTGCTTGGATACATCTTCCATTGCTTGAGTTGATGATATGCTTAAAATACTTGATGTATGTTGCTTGAGTTGATGATATGCTTAAAATACTTGAAGTATGATTGCATGATCTGCATAGTTGTACATTGAGTTATGTGGTTACGATTATGACTACTCACAATATCAATTGTTTGTATTTGTTGAAGATTTCTTGAGGATTGCTAAAATAATGTATTTGATCTTTATTTACATTCTGCTCAATTATAATGCCACTATGAGTATCACATAAAGTAAGATATCATATTCTGAACCCTAGCTGACATGTATCAAGGGGTGATGCACACAATCCCCAGATGGGACAACGATCACACCTAAGGTAGCATATCAAGCATGGGTTAGAACATGTGAAGAAAATTTCAATTTCAATTTCTATTTGTGAGTAATTGTTTGATTATATGTTGATATTTACTTGCACACTTTTGCATACTCCTCACATACACAATATAGTGATATACTAATCCACTTTTTGTTTCACTCCATTTTAGGTAAATGCAAATTATGAAGATATCAAGACTTGATGAATCAGATGAAATCGACTAAAGACATTAAAGCTAATTAAAGGAGGATTAGTTAGATACTTCTTCCCATATGTAGTAGTTCCATGTTGGAAATTCATGTACTTACTTACAAGAGCATCATTATATAACTTGTAAAAAATGTTTTTGAAATAATGAAACTCATTTTTTATTTGGTTGAATCTGGATCTAGGTAATGTTAGGTAATGACTTTCACTTTAAGGTCCTTCCTTAATCGGGGGATGCCGAAAAGTGTGCTTGTTACAATACATGTCTAAGACTGATATTACTC